>CM042908.1:29354052-29372356 GCA_023653625.1 Triadica sebifera | reverse complement strand
TGTCCAGTTGCACAGAGATGATATTGTCTGCAGCGGTGATTTTAATATATGTCTGCAAACTGCAGTTTTCATATTGTTTTGCAGTTTCCTTAATAATTAATTTATAAGTAATTGATCACTAAATTAAGCCAAGTACACTGAACATCAAGCCAATCTCAATTGAAAATTCCGTACAATCCCTAAATGTGATTGGCAGACAGGAAATTGTTTTGTTTTGGTTTATTTCATTTTGGTTTTAATGTCATTGTGGGTGGTTTTATGAGCCATAGCCATGATGAAAAAAAAATTCCGACCTGATTAATTGTGCTGTCCTTGGGTTTAATCATTTGCTTTGTAATGAATGGTTGGCTGATTTATGCTTGCATGTTGCACTCCCTTGTACTGTTCTTTTTCCAATAATTTGCTAAAATTGTAGATCAAACTTCACTTTCTACTGTTCTTTGTAAAATGAATCCCTTAAAAACCTAATTGTTACTTATTTAAAAATTATGCACGTTGTCTGTAATTTCTCTCAAGAAATGCTTTCCACTTGTTTAAACTATGAAAAGTTTTGGTGTTAATATGCTAGATGTTTCAAATATAGTTGTCTGTTCGTACATCATGCCGAGCAGCATGTCAGAATACACTCACATGGTAATATTATCTACAATTTGATGAGTCTACATCATACAGCTAATGGGACAGGAACTTGAATCACTCCTCAACAGTATTGTTTTGTCAGGCAATAAACATGGGATGTTAATTATCACTTGTTGATACTCTTGCTGATTATCCTGCAAGCAAGCTAGTAGCTACAATTCTCAATATTGAAAATTTCTTACCACATGATCTTGCATTGCCATATCTATTTAGTAAAAGCAAAGTTTTAGATCTTGGTTCCAATTCTGATCAAGATGTTGTGCCTTATCTGTAGGTCCTGCTGAGAGGAATGTGTCGTAAAGAACTAAAGAAGGTTAAGCATGTGGTTCAATATGCAGTTTTTGCAGCTTACCATTTGTCCCTTGAGACTTCCTTCCTTGCTGATGAGGGTGCAAGTCTTCCTAATATGACACTTAAATCCTCGATTGCTATTCCAGAAAGGACAGCAGCTGATAATGCTATTTCACTTATCCCTCCAACTAGTTGCCATGCCATGGTTGATCCCTCTGCCCAGGATGAGGGACCTGCAGATCCCAAATCAGAGGATGTAGGATCCAAATCATTTAGCAATATTCCTTCTTTATTTCCCAGTTCCATGGATTGTAGGTTTGGAAATGCACACTTTGATGCATACAATGATGATCTGGTGTGTAACATTCGGCTGGCTTCATTAGCTATTTGTCAATTTGAGGATCAAAAGTTGGCCCTGTTGCCTTCTTGTGTTAAAAATTCTTCACAGCCAGCGCTGCAAGATATCATTGCTCCACAGGGAGGACAGCTTAGGCAGACTCATGAAACAGCTAAATCAGAGAGGATTGATGAAGAGGAAATCTCAAGTGAATACTTTTCAGCTGCTGACGCTAACCAGAGCATATTAGTGTCCTTTTCAAGCCGTTGTGTGCTGAAAGGAACTGTGTGTGAACGCTCTCGGCTACTACGCATAAAGTTCTATGGATCCTTTGACAAGCCACTTGGAAGATATCTACGTGATGACCTGTTTGATCAGGTGATCTGTCACAGGTTCCTTTAATGACTTATGTATGATCCAATATGTGTTTGAAGCTTAAATATTAATGGATTTTTTGTTATCAGACATCTTATTGTAGATCTTGTAAGGAGCCAGCTGAAGCACATGTGCTTTGTTACACTCACCAGCAGGGGAATCTTACAATCAATGTTAGATACCTTTCCTCTGTAAAGCTACCTGGTGAGAGAGATGGCAAAATATGGATGTGGCACCGGTGCCTAAGATGTGCCCATATAGATGGAGTCCCACCAGCAACTCATAGAGTGGTTATGTCAGATGCTGCTTGGGGTCTTTCCTTTGGAAAGTTTTTGGAGCTGAGCTTTTCAAACCATGCAACTGCAAATCGTGTGGCTCCCTGTGGTCATTCATTGCAGAGAGACTGCCTTCGGTTTTATGGGTAAATTCTTTCAGTTTCAGGATTAATTTGTATTTTTAGTTATTGCATGTAATTGTTGATAATCAGTGAAAAGCTTCATCTGGCAGGTTTGGGTGTATGGTTGCATTCTTCCGCTATTCCCCTATTGATATATTAAATGTTCATTTACCCCCATCAGTGCTCGAATTTGAAGGCCATGTTCGGCAAGAGTGGATAAAAAAGGAGGCAGCTGAGGTGCTTTTAAGAGTCTTGGCTTGATTATTGCTGATTATATTTGTCAGATAATATAACAAGTTCAGTCATTTGAGCAATGTTTTGGACTTCGTTTTCAATTATCTTTTTGAAACTTCTAGCATTTATGTGCAGCTTTTGGGCAACATGCAAGCCTTCTATGCAGAAATATTTGATGTACTTGATAGCATGGAAGAGAAAAGCAAGTGTTTTGGAAGTGAAATGTCGGATATGAATGACTTACAGAATCACATCTTGGAGCTGAAAGATCAACTTAGAAAGGAAAGAAATGATTACAATGTAAGTGCACTTGAGAGAGTACTTAATTCGTAGATATCATGACATCATAAACATTAAAGTTTACCCTTTACAATTTAAGACCTAAAAGTAATTTTTTTTTTTCAATCAAGTCTTAAATTTTTTAACAGCGAGTCTTTAGTGCAATCCTATTAGTCAACTCTAGATTCTGTTATGAATTCCCAATATGCTCCCTTTTTGAATCTTTTTTGTCCTAATACTTGTTAACGAATAATTATGATAATTCTCAATGCTTATTCTATTTTAATTTGTAAGATTACTTTATAGTCAGCTATAATCACATTAATAAATAAGAAATTTTGAATTAATAAATGAAAATATCTTAATTTTTTCTCTAAATTTTCTTTTGATTTCTGATTTTTAAATTAAAATATGATAATTAAATGCTGAAAATATTTAAGATATCATTACTTTTGACAACTTATCATTTTTAAGATGTTACATGAATTTGATAGTTTTAAGCTCAATTACATTTCAATAAAGAAGAACTAACTCAAACATATTGTTAATAATATAAAATTAGTTTCTCAAAAGTAGATTGAATTTTAAGTTAAAACTAAATATTTAAATGTAAGTTTTGAAAAGTTGTTTATGCTTTATTGTCTGAGAAAAGAAAATTTCATGAAAAGGTTTTTGATTGTTATTTATTGGTTTAAAGTTTTGTAATTGTTAACTGGATTTGAATTTTCATGTACAATAATTGATAAATAAATCTTTTAAAATATTTTAAATCATTGTATGTGGTAAGAAAATTTTAGGAAGAATTTATAACTACTGTTTTGTTAATTTAATATTTTGCTTTTTATGTGATTATGATCGACTCTACAGTAATTTGCATATTAAAATAGAGAGTTAGAAGAGAGGAAAAAAATATATCTTTTTATTAGGACTGAAGAGTTAAAAAAAATTGTATTTTATGTGTTGACTAAGGGAATCTGGTATTCACAAACGGAATAATGGAACCCTATCCCTGTGATGGCCCATCAGCTTATTGATTCCTTAATAAATAAGCATTCATTCTTGGACTTTTCAAGTATAAGACCAACAGAGTTATTTTTTGACAAGCTTTAGGACTTCACTGTAAAACAATTAACTTCAGAACTTGTTTGAAGAAACGGGTGAAATTTTAGATCTATAGACCATTGCTATGAAAGATATCTTGCTTGTAAGCTTTGGGATAATTTCCTTTTATCGTCAATGCATAACGTTTTTTATTTTTAAGTGACGAATCTTAAAATGAGATTTCTTCTAAATAGAGTGTGCTACAAGTGGCTATTGTGGGGACTTCGCAACCAGGTCAGAGAAATTTTGACATTCTGGAACTTAATAGCATGAGACGTGCTCTTATAATTGGTTCACATGTTTGGGATCGTCAGCTTTATTCATTGGATTCTCTTCTCAAGACCAATTCTGTTGTTAAGGCTATACATGGGGATGAGCTGAAAGAATTCAAAAGTGATATATCTTTTAAGGACTGCAAGCTTGACTGTGGTCTTGTAGAGAATGTCGCTGGCTATTCAAAACCCCAAGACTCTGTTGGAAATGACTTGCTGTCTGAGCAGAGTAAGAGTGGTCTTACTTCTCAACATTTTGCTGCTGAAGATTCTATAGTGCCTTCAAATCATTATAACAAAGAGGAGGAACTCCATTCAAATGCAGATATTACTCTAAGTAACACATTCTTTGATGACATCCCATCCAAGACCTCCAGTTTGTCTGACAGAATTGATTCTGCATGGACGGGTACTGATCAACTCTTGACAAGCATTGAACAAGTTGGGTCTGTTAAGCAGATACGTATTTGTGATAATCCTCCTTTTAAAAGAATGCTTGCACCAGTACGTGTTAATTCCTTCGACTCAGCATTGAGGGTCCGAGAGAGAATCCAAAAGGGACTGCCCCCCTCTTCGTTGTATCTATTGACTCTCAAATCATTCCATGCATCTGGAGATTACAGAAGTATGGTCAGAGATCCTGTTCCAAATGCAATGAGGACTTACTCGCAAACATTGCCAATGGAGGCACAGAAATTGAATTTAATGCCCAGTTATGCACCCTCATTTATCTCCTCTATATCTTATATGACTGGAGGAGCTAGGTTGTTACTTCCTCAGAGGAGCCCAAATGATATTGTTGTTGGCGTGTATGATGATGATCCTGCCAGCATAGTTTCATATGCCCTTAGTTCCAAGGAATACGAGGATTGGATTTCTGATAAGTCAAATGAGAGTGAAGGGAGCTGGGGCATGAATGAGCACTGCAGGGAAGATTATGCAACTTCCACATTGTCAGCCTGGCAGTCTTCTAGTTCTATGGACTTGGATTATATCCGTTGTGGAAGTTATGGGTCTGAAGATCCTTCACCATCCATCATTACACTGATCACAGATTCCAAAAGATCTCCACATTTAACAATATCTTATGGAGATGATTCTTCAATGGCTGGAGGCAAAGTAAAGTTTTCCGTCACTTGTTACTTTGCGAAGCAGTTTGACTCTCTAAGGAAGAAATGCTGCCCCAGTGAAGTGGATTTTGTGCGTTCCTTGAGTCGCTGCCAGAGATGGAGTGCACAAGGGGGAAAAAGCAAGGTATATTTTGCCAAGTCATTGGATGAGAGATTGATTATAAAACAAGTTAAAAAGACTGAGTTGGACTCTTTTGAGGAATTTGCATCAGAATACTTCAAATATTTGAAAGATTCTCTTAGCTCAGGAAGTCCTACTTGCCTTGCAAAAGTTCTTGGTATTTATCAGGTCAGGATTCATTTTTGTATTTATGTCTGAATTGAAGATGCATGGTTGAGTGATTTGTTCTGGGGACAAATATATAATTTGTTTTTTTGTTATTCTATACATTGTTTGATGGTAGGTTACTGTAAAGCACTTGAAAGGTGGCAAGGAAATGAAAATGGATGTAATGGTGATGGAGAATCTCTTTTTTAAGAGAAGTATTGCAAGGGTCTACGACCTTAAAGGTTCTGCTCGATCCCGCTACAATCCAGATACAACCGGGACAAACAAAGTATTGTTAGATATGAATCTGGTGGAAACACTACGTACAGAGCCCTTATTTCTTGGAAGCAAGGCGAAGAGAAGCCTAGAGAGGGCCATATGGAACGATACATCTTTTTTGGCGGTAAGCTATCCTTCTAGCATCTTACGGATTGGGCATGAGGTGCTTTCATCGTAAATTTTTCAGGCTCATATTTTTTCTTTGTTTTATAAAGGTTAAATTTTGCAGAATGTCATAAAGGATTTTTTTATGAAAAGTTAACTCTTAAATGTTAAGAGATTGAGCCCATCCGTTGTGGTTTTCATGAACAATTATCTTTCTCTTTTGGTGTGCTTGAAACAACCTTTCAATGAACATGTGCACCGCTACTAATAATTGCCGGTATTTGTTAATATTGCTATAAACAAAAAGATAATTGTCTATATTTCTAGTGATGTTGAAATGCATTCAAGTATTTTTATACTGGTTAACATTGCATCTGCAGTTACATCTATTGTCCTGGGGATACAAGTAGCAATAATTTATCTAACCAACTTGTTCTTCAGTAGCTTTGACATCATATTCGTTTATTATATTGGCTCATCTTATTTTTCTTCGATTGTGCAGTCTGTTGATGTTATGGACTACTCATTGCTGGTGGGGGTAGACAATGAAAGAAAGGAGCTGGTTTTAGGTATCATTGATTTCTTGAGACAATATACATGGGACAAGCATTTAGAGACATGGGTTAAGACATCTGGTATACTTGGGGGTTCGAAAAATGCTTCACCGACCATTATTTCTCCCAAACAATACAAGAAAAGGTTCCGAAAGGCAATGACTTCTTACTTTCTCACTGTTCCTGACCAATGGTCTTCATGAACTGAATGATTGCATTCTTTCTATTGAAAAACAATTTGTTCATTAATAAGGCAAATAGATAAAAGTGGGAAGGAATGCCAATTCATCCCAGCGAAATTTTTCACCCCTTAGGATGAAATCTGTGTATGGGCAAAATAGCCTATAGAGGAAGGGATTACATATGAGGGAATAGAAACTCTGCTGGTAGAGAGGTCTTTGTACATCTTTTTATATATGTGCAATAGTCACCTCAAAGGAGGTTCTTTTAATATGATTTATTTGCATTGTACTCTACTGTGGATAAAGTCAAAAGAAAAATATACATATGTGCAAAGAAGCTGATTTTTAAGCTCTTTGTTTGAGGAATTGTCTCCAACAGATAGATTCGAGAAAAAAAAAAAACTCAAATATTCCTGAATGCATTGCATTCTTCCTGCGCCAGGGTGTCGGAATATGAATGTTTTTCTTACAATTTAAAGTTTAAGTACTAGATAAAAAAAAGGAAAAAGAAAAGAAAAGAGTGAGGAAATATGGTTAATTATATTTATATTCATTGAACTTGTGTCTTAATTGTGATACAGTTTGAAAGGAAAATTAATAAAAAAATTTCTGAAATTTTAGAATTTATGCACAAATGATTGGTTGTGTATAAGTTGGAGGTGCCCGAACATGTCACATCATGCCATATCCTGTCCTAAGTATATTTTAGAGTCTAAAAACCACATCCAAGTAGTGTACATTTTTGTCACTTGTATTTTACAAAATATTTTTAATTGAAAATTATTTTTTATAAAATCCAACTAAAAGAAAGAATCTTAACCTCTTTATTATAGGGGTGAAAACAGGATGGATTTAGGGTGGAATTTACCATCCTGTTTTCGATTTAAAAAATGCAATATTGTCTTCAATTTCATCTTATTTTTTGATGAAAAAAATTATGGATCTATATCCTCACACTACATAAAGATGGAGATCTCTGATATACAATTTAATTAAAAAAATATTAAAAATTTATTTTATTTTAGTTAATTACACAATTTTTTTAAATAAAAACATATATTTTGATTTTTAAATAAGTATTATATTTTGATTTTATTATTTTTAAAAATGAATTATGTTAAAAATATAAATAAAATTATATGTATATATATAATATTTCGAGACTGGTTCGAAGGGGTGTGTATATATACTATTCCCACCCTAACTCCAAAATTTCTTGTAGTGGAGCAGAGAGGAGCATGAAAATAATAATAATAAAAAAATTCATTGAGGATGGAATAATGCAGAAATATGACTAATTGTCATTCATACTTTATTCTTCTTTGTTATTCTCTTTTAACATTTGTAACTATAAAGCTTTTGCCATAATAACCTTAGGTTTCTCCTTTCTTCTCATTTTCCTTAGATTCAATTGCACCATCACTATCATCCTCATCATATATCAGATCAGAGCTTCAATCTCACCAAAACATCAAGGACGTCAACAATTTCAACCCTATGAGATTCAATGGTGGTGCTCTTCAAATTGTTGCTCCAAGGATTGAAAGACGTTGCTTTTGCATTAAAGGTAACGGTTCTATAGATTTTATTGGCATTGGCGACAACTATAACTGCAAAATTCTTAGGCTTCTACTTCCGATAGTGCTTACCAACTATCATCTAGGTGGCTGGTGTTTGTAATTTGGCGATCATTGTTAATGTTTGATCCAAAAGTCTTTTTTATTTGTGGGAGTTTGGATTAAGTGTTTTCCTTTTTCTTTTTGTTCTTGAAAAACGAGTCCTCCATTGATAGCGATAGTTGAGCAAGGAAGAAAGAAAATTGGATATTTTTGAAACTAGAGTTTTAATTTTAAGAAAATTCTCGGGATCATTTGATTTTTTTTGTTTGTCCATATGGTAGTGCCTCATGGATATCTGACATAACATTTAAAGTTGACTGGATGGTTTCGTGTTAGCCAATGTGATATAATATGACATTTTATGGCAAATTTATATGTCAGTTAGCATCCAACTCATTTTTCATGTTAGGACTCAGCAAAACAAGATAAACATAATATTTGTGTGTAAATTCTAAAAGTTATAAGTATTTTTTGACAAAAAATTTTTGACCCCATTCAATTAGGTTACAAATTCCATGACTACGGCTGTAATTAATGAAGAAAAAAATGCTCAAGAGTGTGGGTTGCTTGATAAGTTGATATCAGAATGCATTATCGCTAAAACTTTTTGTCCATTTTAAATTGGGAGAATGAATCAAATGGTCAATGACTTCAATTTTCCGGTGAAAAGTTGGACTCTTGGTTCTCTATTTTTTTTGAGATGGGATTGAAATTCCGAAATTTGTAGTGTTAGCACAAAATTAATATGACTAAGTATTGATGTACATGGTTCTTCAATTAGGACGTAAAATGTTCCAATTATTATACCTCTTTCATTTATTTATAAAAAGTGTAAGAGAGATTAATTACTCCTTTATTATAGAAGAGTTGAATGACTTTTTAATGAAAATGGAAAAAAGAAACTAATCAGACATGGTTCTTAAAGTCCTCTTTAAAAGGTTTGCTCTATTTGCTAATTATTGTTGTAGGGCTTATTTAAAGTGATATCTGTGAGTGAACAAATTTTATGGCAACTCTTTACCATGATTATAGCTGAATTTTTTTATTCGACCAAAAAACTGATTTGAACTCTTACAAAATCTGAAATTCAAAAATATTTACTGAGTTAATTTGTGGATCGACCTATTTAGTTTACCCCAGAAAATGACACTTTTTGACCATTTTATCCAACTTGTTTGTGACACGATTCACCTGAAAATTTTTCAAAAATTTTGCTCTCTGTTTTTTTTTTTTAATTCATTTTCCAGAGAAGCATGACTCAATATCCAATTAGAACCTGCATGAAAATATCGATATAAAAAAGACATAAGCCTGAACTCATCCGGTTCACTTGCTATGTCATGAAAAAGCAGAATTTGAGAATTAGCTACCCCAATCGATCAGTTTAAGTACAATTTTTATGGTACAACAATGCAATGGTTAGTTGAATTGGAACCAGATTAGTTTGAATTAGTTGGCTTATTCATATTCATATTCCATCAGAGCCTATTCTTGAAAAACCAGATTAGTTTGAATTTGCTTTTGCTATTTTCCATAATCAGTCTGGTTGATCTAATTAACTAATCAAACATGGCATCTGTCTTCATGTGGGAAGAATCGAACACCAATGCTGATCAGTTGTTAAACAATCACAGAATCCCTTGTGATACTGACATGATCTTTCTGCACATCAAATTTCACCATTTTCTTGAATTCTCAAACGGTGATCATCTTCTCATCCCTCTAAATTAACAGAAGCCAAGTGTCCATCCTCTGCCACGGGAATCAGTCGATATCACCTACTCTGAGGAGTTTAGGGCAACAATTGCTGACATAGTTTCCCTCAAAGGTGCACCAATTGATATATCTTCCTTTGGCTTTTGAGATGGTTGATCGTCCTTGTAATACCAATGTTAGAGTGAAATGTCGTTCTACTTACTCATTATGATGAAGGCCCATAGATTGATGATAACATCAGGTGTAAGACTGCGAGTAAATCTTGCACTGATCAATTAAAGAGGATTAAGGTGGTTGAAGATGAACAACTGTGTTCAATTAATGTATGATGTGTTTGGAGAAACAGTGTGTTGGTGAAGAGGTTATATGGTTGCCCTGTAGACATGTTTTCCATGGAGATTGTATCATCAGATGGCTACAAACAAGCCACTTTAATTTGTCCTTTGTGCAAGTTTAAAATGTTGGTCGGTGATAATTAATTATAGCCTGTTAATGATGAAACACTCTCATGGTGGTTAGTCCCAACCCAAATTTAAAATAACCAACCAATACGCACAACTTATGCAAATGGTGAGCACTCTCAAATCATTGGATTTTGGGGCCATTCAATATGTTACCCTAACTATACTATACATATGTACTGCTTAATTCACTCTCCCTAAACCACAATTACATCTGATCAGTTGTTACTTATTCAATATGAGTGCCATTTTCTACTTATCAATTAAATTTTTTTTTTCTTTTAATTTTGAGTGATTAGGCGATTAAATCATTACTTAATATATAATTGTGATTTGATTTTGGTATTACTTAAAAATGGTATAAGTTATTTTAAAATTTACTTATCTAGATAATTAATTCTCTTGTCGCTTTTTATATATTAAAAATGGGAGATTCTATTCCTACACTCTCCAAACAATGTTGATATATAAATTTATGAAATTGTGGTTCGATCATTTTTTAAAAAAAAAAAAAATCATTATACTGTATGATTATTATAACATCATCCCATCAAAATCATTGAAATAAAAAAATATTATTTAAATACAATTCTAATTCTAAGAGACAGTATGTGAAATTTAACCTTACATACTTTGATCCTTTATTCGTGGTATTAGAGCTGTTTTTAGAATTTTAGAATTGCAAGAGCTCGAATTGAAAGCTCAATTGAAGCTATAAGATCCAAAAAGAAAAAAAGGGCGAAAACATAAGAAAGATATATAAGAAGGAAATAACTAACTAATCATCCTATAGAATCATATCAAAAAAGTTGAAAGGCTACATCTCTAACTATATGCTCTTCCATAATCCTCAGCTTAAAAAGCCCCTTTGTTCTATGTACAGAAGGTGAGAGATACAAAGGGAATCTGTAGGCTGAAGCAGAGAGCGAATACATATAACGGATAACCTTTTCCATGATCGATTCATTTAAAGTACTTATTTAGAGAATCTATCACATAAAATATATTTGATGATATTTTTGTTAATAAGAAGCCACAGCTATTTGCATCTGTCCTTCACTTACTGGCAGGAAACTCACTCGCTTCTGCAAACAAAAATAAATAACAATTGTTAATCATCGGCAATTACTCTAACAAATGTGCATGCACGGCCAGAGATTTGAAAAATGTTCTACTAAATATTCAGCCTTTTTTTTTGGAAGAAAATATCCAATTTTTGTTGCTTAATAATTTCAGATTTCAAAAGAGAGAAAGGAGGAAAATTTTATATAAATTCCTTTTTTTCATGTTAATAAAAGAACGATATGCACTCCTTATGCATAAAAACATTGCCAAGGACAACAATATAAAATTTCATGACAACGAATTGACAGCCATTACATTTACTCTTTTTTTTTTATATAAATTATTCTTACAGTTTTGAGTATTTTGTTATAAATTATATTTAAAACTTTTGCTAAATATATATGTTGCTCTATAATTAATGGTAATAGTTTTAGTTTTATATTAATTCACTGCTAATTATACGTTGTATAAATTTTATTTATATTATAGTGAAATATCTAGTGATAAATCAATTTGTCTATTATTTGGCATTCTTATAACATATCTTATAAATACAATGGTAGATCTAGGAATTCAACTTTGAGGGGATAAACTTATATATTTTCATCATAAATTTAAATATTAGGAGAGGTAGGGCATAATTAAGAGAATAAAAAATTGAGAGAGGTGAGACTGAATTAAAAATATAAAAATTTTAAAATATAATTTTAACAATTTTTTTATTTATTTAGAAGTCACAGTGGCTCCTATATGCCATCCCTATATATATACATATATACTTATATACTTATATATATATATATATATGTATATATATAAATTCAATTTAAGGGGATAAACTTATATATTTTCATCCCAAATTCAAGTATTAGGAAAAAATTGAGGCTGAATTAAAGACATAAAAATTTCAAAATATAATTTAACAATTTTTTTTATATTTAGAGGTCATAGTAGCTCCCATATGCCACCCTAGATCCTCCACTATATATATATATATATATATATATATATATATATCAAAGT
Source organism: Triadica sebifera (assembly GCA_023653625.1). Lineage (NCBI taxonomy): Eukaryota > Viridiplantae > Streptophyta > Magnoliopsida > Malpighiales > Euphorbiaceae > Triadica > Triadica sebifera. The sequence goes on along the minus strand of CM042908.1, from coordinate 29,360,029 downwards.
TTAGGGTTGGAAAAGAGAGAAACTATTTATATAATCCTAATTCCAATTGACTTCCTAATAAAAGAAAAATTTTATGCCTAAAACAAAATGTTTCTCTTTGTAGTTAACGTGGGGCTAAGAAAGTCATTATCATTAAGGGTTAAGAGTATGGCCCCATTAATGGCCGACAAAGACAGTATGGCAAATGAGGCATATAGGTGAGAGATTAATTAGGTGTTTAATTAAGAAGGCCACAAGCCAAAGAGTCCCAAGGTTGAAAAGATCTCGATGAACAAAGCACATGGGATATTTATCACTGCTCACTTTCAGTCATTCTTTGAAATTTCTTCCATTTCTAGCAGCCTCACTGGTTCATTCTAACCCGGTTCAATTTACAAATAATGCTAACATAACTAGGTCAAACAACACCAACTCTAGATTGTTGAACTGGTACAGAGATCTGTAAAGGATTCTGTTATATTCATTGATACCCACAATTTCTGCGAATTATTTGAAAATTTCAGGATTAACTTTAGATAAATATATAACAAGTTTGAGTAAAAGTATACAGGTTAAAATAATTACTAACATATATTGAAGTGAAATTGCACTTCATTAATAAACCCACATGTAATGTGTTGGACACACAGAATTTCAATGAAAAACCCAATTACAAGTCAAACATTAATTAATTCCCATTCTTAATTTATCAAAATCTGTTTCTGGTTCGCCGACTAAGTTAAATTTCTCCCCCTCATTATTAATCTTCTCCAAATTTTCTGCTCAAAACATTGTATTTTTATTTTTTTAAGGCATAAATATACATTGAAAACAAAGAAATGCTTATTTAAATTGAATTTATATAAACCAAACTAATAATAGAGTGTCATATAAACAAAAAAATTTATATGATATTTTTCAATGTTTTGGTACCCTATGAATCGAGTATAGATAAAAAAATGTCAACTCTAATAAACATTTTATTTTTCTTTTGTTTTTTTAGTTTATTACATCTCTTAATTAATAAAACTAAACCCAAAGTTCAAGAATAATAGCTGAAGTAAAGAATCCAGTAAACATGGCAGGAAAGGAGGATTAAAATTGTGGGGGAAAAAATAAAAAAAGAACTAACCTCACGTGCCTTAACAGTAGAAGTTTGTGATGAAGGTGAGACATGGCTACTGTTCCAATGCATGAATCGATCTTGTTGCTGGCCAGTTTGAGCATTTCGATTTGAACTTTGCCCTTTGTTAGCCATACAAAGTTTCATAATCTTGGCAGCTGCTTCAGCTTCGTCCTTGCTTTCTTGCATCAATTTCTCCACTTCTGCCTTTGGTAATCTCATTTTCACCCTCATTGCCTCATTTTTGGCCTCTTCATCACCTACACTAGAAGCAGGCTTCATTATCGAAAGATCGGATGTTGATCTTCGAGCCAGCATTAGGCTCTCCAGCCTGTCTTTGGCACTCATGTTGATCCCGGATCGAACCCTTCTCGGTTTTTCGGTTGAAGCTTTCGGTAGCTCCACTAGAAAATACAGCCTTTTTGGTACCAAATCTTGGTGCCATTCTAATGGCTTTGCCCTTACTCCATAATGCTTGACTGCCTCTGATTCTAACAGAACAAGACCCGGATAATCTTTAAGCACCTCCCCGGCTTTCACCGGAGTCTTTAACTTGAACGTTTCTCCGTTTATCTTCATAATCTTGACAGTCTTTTTCCCTCCTAAACTATTCCCCATTCTTTGGATTTGTGAGCTAGCTGGCTAGAATGATCAAATAAACCGAGAGCCCCTAATTATAAACTAATTAGGTTGATGTTTCCTTTTGTGGGTTGTCCTTAATAAAGCCCAGCAAGGTATGAAGAGGCAAAGTGTGGCCCTAGATAAGGACAAGGTTACATGGGTTGTTGCTATGAGTCATTAGTCAACAAAGAAGGCATATATTTGAAAATTGTAGAATATTTGAAAAGTAAAAACAATATAGAAGAAAATTAAATAAAGATAATAAGTACATAAAGCTTTCGTTTTCAGTACAAATTAGCAAAAAAAACTTGTGATTTTTGTTATGATTTTAATCTTGATAGGTATGTGTGAACATACATTTTGGTTTTTCAACGTAGGCACCATTGCGACAAAAGAAATGGTCCAAGAAACCCGTAATCAACATCTTAATTATATTAATTTGATCTTTCTTTTTTTTTTTATGACTATATTAATTTGATATTTAATTAAGGATTAATTAATTAACGATAATCACGGAAGCGATATTTCAATTCAGTTTTCAACTCATGTACATGTGAAATTTGACTCGGCGTTAATGTTAGGAATTAAATATATAAAAATTTCGTCATGGTGGAAATCTTGATTTGGATGAAAGGTAATAGTTTGTTGCTTTTTCTTGCATTATAGAGACAAAACCTTTTCTACAAATATTACTTAATTAGTACTTTTGTTCTTAATGGATTCTGGTGCATGTTAGCATTATGGATCTCTTCTTAAAATAAAAATAAAACTCGCGCTTTTTTAAATTGGAGTTTGGTGAATTAATAAATATAAAATATATTTATCAATTATAATTTACAAGTTCATTATTTGAAATTTACAGATTTATCAGTTATAATTTACAGATTCATAAATTTAAACTTAGAAGTTTATTATTTTAAAAAGTTACTAGTTCTTAGAACTTACATATTCAATATTTTGAATTTAGAAGTTGATTGTTTAAAAAACTATAGATTTATTGTTTAGAATTTATAAATTCATCATTTTCAACTTGTTGTTTCATCACTTATAGATTCATCATTTAAAACTTATAAATTTATCATTTTAACTTTCAGGTTCATCATTTTAAACTTTCAGATTTATCATTTACAATTTATAGATTTATCATTTAAAACTTACAGATTCCATTTTTTATAATTTATAAGTTTATCACTTACAACTTCATTGTTTCTACCAAAATTCATCGTCTTCAACCTCCAACAACTTGATTTTTTTCTATATTTCTCATTTTTAGTTCAAATATCTTCATTTTCAATCATTTTATTCCACAAATTTATCAAAACTAATATTTTTCATCCCAAACAATAATAACAATACTTAAAACATAAAAATATTAAAAATCAAATCAAATATACAAATTAAAAATTTTATCTTTCTAAAACCAATTTGAAATTGATAGAAAAACTTTTCAAAAAAATAGATACAAAAAGAAGAAGAAAATAATAACGATAAAAAATATATATATTGGACACTAAAAACCTGAATAATTAAATAATATGCTGTCATTTTAAAATTAGAACCACATCACATAATAAATACGGACCATAATATAATTTACCTTAGTTTGATAATTCCGTTCTAAAAAGATTTTTAATCTCTTTGAATGGTAATATGACCTGCATGTGTTTAACTATTTTTCTTTTATATTTTCCTATAGTTGTGACGCATTTCTTTGAAATGTGAAAATTGATGCAGAAAGTCTAAATTGATAGTCCGCTCATCAACTTGGAAGTGGTTGATTTTTTTTTCTTTTTTCTGAGGTTTTTTCTTCAACTATGAATGAAATATATTACTGACTTGGCATTTAAGGTATTTCTGTTCTGAATATATATACCAATTCGATCTGGATATTATTAATATTATTATAACAACAACCAAGTTCGAACGAACTAAACTTTATGGTTAACTCCCGATCATCGAATGTTAGAAATAACCTCCAATTATCAGTGAAACTTCGATAAATTTACCAATGCTTTAATCTTAATTCAGCTTATTAATTAATTTTATTAGTATTTGGACTCGCATATATTAAAATATTATCAAAAACTTTTAACTTAATAGTATTGTTCTAATAATTAAACTCATAAAACTTTGAGTTCGAATCTTAATCTTTTTTATAACGTTAAAAAATTCAAACATTTTATCTTGAGCCAAAACTCATTGTTCATAATTAACATTTTGTGTTCATATATATATATTCTTTAATAATTTTCTGTTCTTAGGCTGTCCTCACCAAACAATAATGCAAATGATCGTATATTTATTTTAATACCTTACAGAAAAACGAATGCAAACTTTGATTTCTCAATTCTATCACTTAAAACAATTTTTTATTAATATTCACTTTCCAATTTTGACACGAAAGACATTCAAAAGGTATCGAGTATTTTGTATAATAAGTACAATCTAGATTCTAAAAATAAATAAAATCATGCTCCTCATAATGTGAACGAACAATCACGAATATGTTGAGAAAAGACAAATTAAGAAATCGATTTAAAAAGAAATAGAAATTGTGGGCGATTGCTGTCTTAATAATTTATCTCAACAACTGTATATTGTCGTGTGGCCTATTACAAATTTACAATCAACCTATACAAACCATACTATAAATAAACCGATTTAAAAAGGAAAAAAAAAAGGCAAAGAAAGAGAAATAAAACCTCCACTTCCAAACCATACGTCTCCCTGCCGTATGAACAACTTGTTGATGTTTATCTCATCTCGTTCAAATTCAATCTCTATGGTATCATACTTTTCTTAAAATATCATTTTAAATATTTATTATTGATATAAGGGTTTTAGTTCAAATTCAAATTTTCACTTTTGAGGATCAATAAGATTAAAACCATTAAATTAAATAAATGCTGGCTAATAAAGTTGTATTTTGCTTAATTATTGTTGCGTTTGCTGTCCCACAATTGGTATGCATATATATTAGTTTATCTATATTGTTCAATAAAGTGCTACTATTTATTTGTTAATTAACAATTTTTTGCAGCCTATTTAGACAATGCAAAAAAGAAAAGAAACCATAACAATAACAAAATCTGATCTTTATCTCCCATGCATGACTTTTTCTTTTCATCCATTTTCAATTTATTAGTTTTTACAACTAAAAAGTTAAAAGTTTTGTAGCATAATTGGACTACAGTGGACCCTTGAGCTCTTGCAATTAGTGGTTGATTAATGAAAATTGAAAAGTTTGCCGAATCTATTGCAATATTTAATGTTTATATATATATATATATATATATATATATATATATATATATATATATATATATGGTCAATACCTGTGCTCGATGACTGCTTTGCTAAAAGACAGGACTAGTTGTTTGGGACTTTTTGATCTTATAGCTATTTGTTTTGAATTTCTTTTCTCATTTGAGAGGACCCCATTCTATGGGATTTACTATATATTAGTGGAGGTAATTAAGGTCCGTTCCTCAAAAGTCCTTTAGACAAAAAATTTTTTTTTAAAAAAAGTTTTCCAATTTATTGCTAAAAGACAGGACTAGTTGTTTGCGGAGTAAATGATGATTAAGAGCATAATCATATATTGATGCAGCCTGCAAAAGAGTTTGCGGAGTACATGATGATGATTAAGAGCATAATCATATATTGATGCAGCCTGCAAAAGAGAGATTGATTAATAAATGGAAAAGGTCAAAACTATTATTTCCTCGGTTCTAAAATAGACTCACTTCTAAGAAAATTTAGTTAACATGCATAGTTGAAATTATACATTTTGCCTAATATATCTATATCTTAATTAGAAGTACTATTAAAAAAATAAAAAATAACTCATACTTATTAACGGTGGCATAATAAGAAAAATAATAAATAATTATATATATTCTCTGAAAGAAATGATAAAAAAAATAAATAAAGTGAGTGTCTTTTCATGATGGAAAGTATTTAAAACTATAACTAAAATAGTTTTAACTTCTTTGTTATCCACTCCCACATTTGTAATATAGCATATACTTATGTTTTTCTTCGAGATTACAATAAGTTTTACTTAATTAAGAAAATAAATTCGATATATCTTTAACCATTAATTATAATTATTAATTATTGATAAATTAATAAATGTATACCATTATATATTTATAATAATTGTTGCCATTTTAATAATCTTTATATTGATCTTACCATATGAGATCATCCAACTAAAGAAAATAAGGTTATTAAAATATCTTTTACTTTATT
>CM042908.1:29303518-29352052 GCA_023653625.1 Triadica sebifera | reverse complement strand
TACTAATTGGAAGAAAAAAAGGGGGAAAGTGCAAAAGAAAGAAAATTTATTCTTTGGTTTCTCACTTTTGAAATTTTAATTCAGAGTTTTTTTCGTTGTAAAAATGTCTTAAGCTTCGCATTGTTAGAAAATTTAAATTTTTGATCTTAACAAAGTTAAAAATTACTGAATTAACATTTATTTTTATCCTATATATAATTAAATATTTATCTTATTCTTACATAATACTTATCTCTCAACAAATTATCTATCATCTTCACTTTCTCTCCCATTTGTCATTTCAGTCTCTAGAGAGGCAAGTTCAAGCTCGTTTCCTCATCGCGGTCTACAATTTCGCCTTCCAGTTTTCATATTTTATTGTCTCTTGAAGGGCGTAGAGAGGATGAAGTTGGCCAATTTTTGCACTCGTTGATCTTGTCCCTCTGTCCCTCTCCTCTCACTACAGAATTTCCCTTCTCAGTAGAACTTTCTTCGGTGCTACTTGCTAAGGACAAGCTCAATGCCTTCAGCTTAATGAAAGATTTCAATGAAGAAAACAACAGTCAAAGATCAGTCTGGGCCTATGGCATCTACCACAAGACATCTCTTTTTAACCATGATTATCTTTCCAAATGCTTGCAGATTTGACTATGTTAATAGTGCCTTCAAGCATCATTAGATTATAAGAAACATTTTTTTCCAAAAATATATTGGAATCTCATTAGTTAACATGGCAAGACACTATGGAAGTAAATTTGGACCCAACACTGTGTGAAAAAAATAAATAAAAAAAAACTTGATTGGGTATAATATGATCCATAAATCTAAAAATAAGATAAGGTGACAAGCCTAAATAGCACATTCCTTCTTACTTTGTCCTCAACTTGTCTATAGAAAACACTTATCTTCCCTCCTTGGCAACAAAATCTATAGCATCACCAGTACTGTTGTCCCCTACCTCTCAACCCACAGCCTTATATACCACCAGATCCAAAGCCATCATTGTTACTACAACCAATTCTCTACCACCAATGTCGCAACAACAACTGCCTCTCTGTCGCCACTTTTGCATATCACTTTAATCAAAATTTCTAAGTTTTATCTTAACCAAAAACTAAAGTTACTAAGTCCGAAAGTATTGAAAAATTGAATAGGAAATATATTACGAGGAGCAAATCTACTTATCATTGGTCTTGCTATGTATTGTTATTCAATACTCCTACAATTAAAATCCACGTATAAAGTGATATGCAAAAGTTTTTTATTAGAATTTGAAGGCATTGTGTTTGGAAAAATATATTTGAGATAAATAGATAAATATATTTTTTTAATAAATAGATTTTAAAAAATAATTTACAAAATTTAATCAATTAAATTAAAAAAAATTATAAACGTTCGATTAATCCTCAAGTTTGAAGATAACTTTTTGGTGTGAAGAACTTTTTTTTTTTGGATCTTTTATTATTATTATAGGAAGGAAGAGGTTCTTAATAATGGGAATTAAAAAAAAAAAGGGCTCAAAAGGGGAAAATAATGGGTAGGACAAAACTGAAGTTATCCTTGAGACCTTAACCACAAAAAAAGAGATGTGGCGTTGTCTGCATTACAAGCAAGTGGTGTATTTGATATCACCAAAAAGCCGAATCAGGCTTTACGGATTTAACTATTGCTGTAAACCACGCAACAAAAATATTAAAATAATAATTTCTTCTTGGGAAAAGCTAAAATTGTAAATTAACTATGAATTATTTAGATATTGATTCAGAAAAAATTCATTCGACATCATTTATTACTGTTAATGAATCTAATTTGAACTCAAATTCAAGTTCGAATTTAATATTCTTTAGTTTGTTAGCTCACAATCATGTTTATTTATAAAATCGTGAATATATTAACTTAAAAGTTCGCAAACGTATTTATTATCATGTTGAACTCGAACTAAAATTTTTATTATTATTAATTAATGAGTTAAACTCGAATTAAACTTATTAACTATAATAAATGATTTTTTTAATAATCTAACTTGAACCGCTCGACAAACTAATAATTTTAAAACTAACTACTCTTGAATTAAAGTGAAGGCTCGCACCTATAATAAAAATTAAATAAATTGATTTCGAACTCCCTAATATTTCTCGTAAAGCCATATATATAATCTTTGTCCCTTAGCAACGAAATACCCAGCAGCCACCTCAACTATGAGGCTATGATCTTTGACTTAATTAGGAAATCCAAGAACATTTTCATGTATTAAATGCTTTCGTACTAATCAAGCAATAAAACTACACTATAAAACGCATAAAACGACTAGGGCTCGAGGATATCTCATTGAAAAAATTATGATACTGGCCCTTAGACGTTGCGGTCAACTGTCAAAAAAGCTGAATTGGGCTTTACCTGCTGCCATGGTGGCATTTGTCAAGGCCACAGACTAAAAATAAAATTAGAAAGATATTAGGGAAAAAAAAAAGATCAATTTGGAATATAGCACTTCTGTAAATTGATCAAATCACATCCTTCAGTATAATACAATATTATGAACAACTCTGCAAGTTTCACCAGATCATGCATACACTTGAAGAAAACTTCACAGGCACCATGATTTTTGTGGATCAGGCATTCAGTTCCCGAAATGCACTCAAATCCTCCTCATTGATAAAACATGGGTAAAAAAGAAAAAATCCTAGTCGATGAGAGTACTGAACCAAATTGTCAACAACACAGACAGAAAAGTTGGATCTATGAATTGTCAATGTCACTCTATTCAGATGCCTCTTCATCAAAATCAGACCCACTATCAAAATTTATTTTTTGAGTTTCTCCTTCAATGTTCTGTGAGGTCTGATCACTCACTTTTAGAACGTCTTTCAAGTCATCTAAAATGTAAGGTTCTACTAGTGTCCAGAATCATATACAATCATTTCTCAGAAACCTATCCAAGAATTTCTTCCCTTTCTTTTCACTCTGCAATTGAGAGATTTATTTAGCTTTCAATGATTGAATAACCCTTCCAACAACATCGCTACTTCCTTTCAGCTTCAACAAGATATCCCCAGATGACGTTCTGTGTCCACCATACATATACCAGTATGCAAGAATTTGAGGTGACAACCACTTTGGTATTGTGGCCCGACCTTTTGGCCAAAACTGGTCTGCCTAGAAACCAACATAAGTGTGTGCGAAAGTAGAAAATCTATCAGATATATCATCGGTACCATCACTTAGTTTACAAGATGGATGTAACCTCTCATGATAGTGATCATATAAATGTCTCCTCAAAACAGGATGTGCATTAGAACTTTCATTCAACTCAAATCGAATCATGTGCTTCTTCCTTTCTTTCTTTCTTCATCTGATTCAATTCACAAACCACCCAAGAGCAACCCAACTATAATTTCTCTTTGATCGTTGCTTAGCTTGAGGCTTACAGGCTTCTTAACCTCTTTCCTGCTCAAACTGAGTACATAATCAAGCATTTCCATCAACAAATACTCAATATCATATTTCTTTTCACACATCAGATCATATATATTCTCTGCCTTCACATAGTCTCCAGCCTCGTTCTCGCGAATGCGCATGCAATGAAGCACAACATAGGTAGGATCCTCCTGCCTCATCCATTTCTTCTGGGCATTTAGTATCCTCGCCAAGGTCCCCGCTTTATGCGCCGGTAACTCCTTACACAGCCAGGATAATAGCACCCGCCTCCACTGCTCCGGCAACTCCTTCACCTCCACCGACGGTGCATCCAAGTGCTTCAAAACTCCACCAGCACCCAAATTTCCCGAATCACCGTCGAAATTAAAAACTTCAGTTTCATTCTCGTTGTACTTTGAGAAGTCCCACCTCTCGCCCAATTCCGAAGGAGACTGGGACTTGCACGTCAACACATTTAATAGGGTTTGCTAATTTCTGTTAAACCACTGTAGGTTTTAAGTGATTTTTTAAAAATAATTAAGAATAATAAAATAACAAAAAGTGTTCACTCTACTTTCTTTTTTTTTTAAAAAAAAATTGAGTCTTCATTCTACTTTTGTAGTAATTTGGAGATGAAAACTGAACTCGCATTTTTGTCTCGAATTAGATAGAGTTGTAATCAATAACTGGATTTAGATTGGATTAGGGAGAAAATCGATATATATATATATATATATTCAATAATACCAAATACCCTTATATTCATGTAGATGTTGACTGTTCCAAGTGGTATTTTTTAGTTATAGTATTAAATGCTGTTGTTCAAGTGATATTATTTGGTTATATTATTAAATGATGTTCTCTCAATTGATGGTCAATGATAATAGTGCTGGCAGTTAACAAATAAATAAGCATAGAAATGCCTAGTATTGCTCTTTTATATATATATATATATATTTATTTATATTTTGACCTATTCTAAGCTCATTTTAAAAATTTGGTTGACGGCAAATGGGTTATCGGATTGGGATAAGAGATCATTGTCACTGTATGACATTGAGATGAAAAATAATATTTTTTTTTATCTGAAATGGGATGGAATTAGAGACAGTTAAAATTTTTTGAAGATAGTAACAAAAATAGTAAAATTTACCTCTAATCTGTTTCATTAGTGGAATTCACATAAATTTTATAATTTTGATGCTTATATGAACATATAACTTTATTATAACTCCATCTCAATTGAGTTCTCCCATAATTTTATTACAGACCCAATTTAGACAGTAATATTTAGAAATTAGTTTTCAATCTATTCATAATTAGAACAAAAAGTAATCAAAATTTATATATCTAAAAATCCAAATCCATTTCTCTCTCCCTTTAAATTCGGACAAAAATTATAAATTCATAATAATTATAAAAATTGGATTTAGTTTGAATTTAAATTAATTTAACTTACTGACAGTTGACATTGCTTTGATTGGACACACAAGCTGACCTAATTTGTTAAGCATGATTTCAGAGGATATGCTGTGCTACAAATGCCCCTGCTACCAAATTATATTTTTTAAGTTTTTTTTTTTCCGAAGTGGATATAGTTGTTTACTTGTTTTAGTGCCAACTGTAAATTATTTACTCAATATTTTATACATTGGATCCCATCTAACCATTTATTTTTAATTATTGCTTCAGATTCAATACAATATTAAGTAATTTTTTTATTATGATTTTATATAAAATTAAAATCGAGTTTATGTAACTTGTAGTATTTATATAAATAAAATATGTGTTATAATGTGGAACGTAATAGTTAAATAACATGTGATTATATCTAGGAAAAAATACTATTTACACTGTGAAGTTTGATATATTATATTAATATTTTATAAGGTTCAAAAATTATATAATTTGTCTTAAATTTTATCACATTTCACTAATATATTATTTTCTTAAATTTCGGTTAGATTGTGGTAAAATGATATAAAAAAAATTATAATTTACATCTTGAAATTTTACTTATTGTAATATCATTTGAGGAAAAAAATTACAACTAACATTAAATGACTTGAAATTTTATAGAATATCTATATTGTTTATCGAAAATAAAGTAGATAAAACTAAATTTTGAATATCATAAAATACCAGTATAATATATCAAATTTTATGTAGTAAATAATAATTTTTTTATATTTAATTGTCTATCACGATTGTTTTTAATAGTCTGTCATTATATAATATTAACTTTATAATGGTATAAAATATTGGAAAGAACAGTATGACAAGTTTTATATAACACCATTTAGTTAAGAGCAATTTATCAATTAATTTTTTTCTTTTTATTCATTAATTTTATCAATGGATTAATAAAAAATATGTAACTTGTAGTATTTATATAAATAAAATGTGCTATAATGTGGAACCACTTGAATGGTAATAGTTAGATAACATGCTCAGAAAAATTACTATTTACATCACAAAATTTGATATATTATATTAGTATTTTAAAAGTTGCAAAAAGTTATACAATTTATCCCAATTGTTTTATCACAATATGCTAATATATTATTCGGTTAAATTTTCTATTAGAAATATGTTAAATTGTTATGAAATGACAAAAAATTATTATTTACATCTTAAAATTTGATATATTATAGTATTATTTGAGAAAAAAAATTATGATTAACAGTAAATGCCTTAAAATTTAACATAATAATTATATTGTTTAATGGAAATAAAACAGAAAAAACTAATTGTATAAAATTTTGAATATAAGAAAATACTAGTATAGTAAATAACAATTTTTTCTTATATTTAATTGTCCATCATCACATTGTATAATATGTGATTCTTTTTAATAGTCTATCGTTATATAATATTAACTTTATCATGGTATAATATTGGAAAGAACAATATGACTATTGTGAAAATAAATGAGAAGTTTTATATAACATCATTTAGTCAAAGAGCAATTTATCAAATAGTTTTTTTTTTCTTTTTTTTTTTCATGAATTTTTTTTAAAACCAATTTGAAGGTAGAAGTTAGAAATTAACAAGATTTGTTTGTAAAAATAATTTTTACAATTTTCTCAATAAAAATTATTTGTCTTTGCAATGAATTATTTATTTTCGGTCTTATAAAATTGACTAATTCACATTTTTTGTTTATTAGCAGGTTTAGTGGGCCATGAGCTATACAACATATATATTATCTCTTTACACTTACTATAAATATGTCAAACTCTTACCAATATTGATAAATAATAGTGAGTAGGATTGAATATGAGACCTTATCTAATTATCATAAATGAAAAAATCAATAAAGTCACTCTTAATTAGCATAAACTAATTCACATTGAGTATTACTCCTTCCATTCCACTCTAAATATCATTTAAGGCAGTGTAACAAAAATTAAGAATATTTTTTTAATTAATATAACTATATATATGAAATAACTATTTAATCATATATTTAAAAGAAAAGAAAACTTATTTTAAAATTAAAATATAAGTAAGTTGGGAAAAAATTATTTTGTATTGGCAATCTAAAAATGTCGTTTAGAGTAAAATAAATTATTATTTTTTTAAATAACTCTTAAGGTGGAATGGAGGAATATATATTAAGCAAATTAAATAAGATTAAAATGATTTGGTGATGTCTTCGATGGTATAATATTATCTAGATTGAACTACATTCAAATAAAAAAAATCTAGATTAAATAATACAACTAGAAAAAAAATGATTAATTTCATCATTAATAATTCATGAAACGAAACCATAAAAAAAGAAGCCATTTTGATAAAAAGTAAGGACGAATGGTCCTGTCCGTAGCAAATCATTCCCAAATTCTCACCAAACTAGAAAAGTTCCTCCCCTCGTGAATTGCGAAACCTTGTCAAAGTTAAAGCCTGAAACAGTCATTTCACCTCAGAAAACCCAAGTGAACAACCTGCGGTTTCGTGTGGGAACAAAACTAAAAATATCCATTCAATCAGTAAAACCGATTAAATGATTTTGATTTTTTTTAATTTGTTGATTTTTCAATTTTTTGTTCAACTGATGTATATATATATATATATATATATATGTCGTAATTCTGAAATTTTTATTCGTGTTAATCTTTTAATTGCGATTAATTATTTGTGTTTATATTGTTAAATAATTTATTATAGTTTATAATTTAAATTATCATTTGAGAATTTATTGGTTTTAATTAAAAATTAAAAATAAAAAAATCTAACTGTTAGAATCGAATATGATGAACTCACTAATAAATATTAAGGGTTAAATATATGATTAGAAGTTTTCAAAAACCAATTTTTATGTGTTGGTTAGTAAAAAGTTTTAATGAAGTTGTTAACCGTTTTTTTCTCACTCCGAAAGCGGTTTATCAAAAGGGCAAGGGCATTTAGGTCATTATCAGAAATAAAAAAAGAGAAAAAAATCTCTCCACTCTCTCTCTCTTTCTCTCTCCAACGGTTTTGGATAAAATATACAGCGCAAAAGCAGAGAAAAAGAGAAACGAAAGGGAAGCATTAGGTTTCCTAATTGAGAGAGAGGAAGCATGTAAATTAACCAAAGTTGGAGTCTTTTTGGGGTTTTTTCAGAAGGTGAATAAAGCAGCTGGTTTCACGAGCTATAGCTATCTGTCGTTTCGTTCATGCTCTGCAACTCGTTCTTGCTTTCTCTTGTCGAATTACCTGAAAAAGATAAGCAGAACCCATATGGGTGGGTGAGGTTTTCACGAGGTTAAACCCATTTTTAAGTCTTTTTCTTTACCATCCAATCCAGTGGCTCACGTCTCGCCAATTCATCATCCCACGCCACCGCCAGCCTCCTTCTCCTTTCGATTTCTCTTGATCAGGGGTTCCTCTGATGATGATCATAATGTGAGCGATTGACTTGAGCTTTTTCATTTTGCTGTTTTTTTTACCGAGGAAGAGACGAAGAGTTTTTGGGTTTCTAGTGTTTTTTCTGTTTTTTTAGTTGAGATTGAGAATAGATAGAAATGGATCGATCGGCTGTCACAGTAGGTCCGGGTATGGATATGCCGATTATGCACGATAGTGACCGCTACGAGCTTGTGCGAGATATCGGGTCTGGGAATTTCGGGGTAGCAAGGTTGATGAGAGACAAGCAGACCGACGAGCTTGTTGCCGTCAAGTATATCGAGAGAGGTGAGAAGGTTAGTGCTGTCTAATTTTCCTTTTATATATTTTTTTTAGATAGATTTTTGAACTTTAGTTCATTTTCTGGTTGATGGTTAACTTGTAAGTTCGGTATATAGTCGTTATGCTTCTTAATTAGAATTTAGTGGCTATTCTGCTTGATATGAATATTTCTTTGTCTCGATTTGGAGTTCATTTATGCCTCACCATCATAAAATTCTAATTTAGGAGCAAATTAATTGCATGGTTTATCTGTACTTTCAGCTGTGGTGAGATGAAGTGATTTTGCTTGCATTTAGCACCCTCTCGCATATTCCCGTCTTGAGTCGGGGTCATTCCTGTTTGAAGGTTTGCAGGTCTTCGCTCCATCGCCTAAACAACTACTAAATTAATCAACATATGAATTCAGCTCATCTTAATGGGCGAATCGCTGTATTGTCTATTTTAATTTGGTTTTGGTTTTATATATGATTTGAAGATATTGAGATACGGTCTTTAGCATTAGTTGAGGGTTTAAGCAATTCCTCAACTCCATGGAGATATAATTTGAATTTTGCTTGTTTGTACATGATACCATGGATCAAAGCATCATGTAGATATTGAAATTTCTCTTCCACATTAGAAGATTATGCACCTGGTTGCAGGTTGATGGGATGAAATTTGGTGGTTGCTATACTTCACTTTCGTAGCTTTTGTGAAATGTGCAGTTTGATGATGTTTTTTATTTTTATTTTTTGTGTGTAACAGATAGATGAAAATGTACAAAGGGAGATTATTAACCACAGGTCATTGAGGCATCCTAACATTGTTAGATTCAAAGAGGTCAGTCAATTCCCATGCATTTCCGTCGTCCTAAAATTATACTCTTGATTCAATAGTTCAATTATGCAAATACAGGTTATCTTGACACCAACACACCTGGCTATTGTGATGGAGTATGCATCTGGTGGGGAGCTTTTTGAGCGTATATGCAATGCGGGCCGCTTCAGTGAAGATGAGGTCCTTATCTAACTAATTTCATTTTGTTTTAATGGTCTTTGGATTTTTCAGTGTGCTCTGTACCTTATAATGCAGGCACGCTTTTTCTTCCAACAACTTATATCAGGAGTGAGCTACTGTCATGCAATGGTAAGTAAATTTAGGTTTTGCCTTGAATTACTACTGTTTCTTTATCTGAATGGTGTAACTTACTGACTGGATTGATTTCTTTTGACTCATTCCTCTGTGAAGCAAGTATGTCACCGTGACTTAAAATTGGAGAATACATTGTTGGATGGAAGCCCAGCACCCCGTCTCAAGATTTGTGACTTTGGTTATTCTAAGGTACAAAATGCTTTCTTGTTTTTGCTCTTTACTGTTAAGACAAAAAAAAAAAAAAACACAGGATTTTCTTTTCATTTATGGCTGTTGGACATTTTGAAGATTTTTGCTGATAACTCGACAAAGCACTTTTTTCTTTGGGATTTTCTGCTGTTTATGCATGCTCTTTAGTTTATATAAATCATCTTTTTTTTTTTTGGGTAGCCCTTCTTCATTGCTTTTGGTGTGTGCTACCATTTTGATGCTTTGGTTCACTTGTATTTGTTTCGTCTGCTTACAGTCATCTGTGCTCCATTCACAACCGAAATCTACTGTTGGAACTCCTGCATATATTGCACCTGAAGTTTTACTTAAGAAGGAATATGACGGCAAGGTAATATAATTGCTTTCTCTGTCTGTCTCTGGTTAAAACTTGGTTTGAATGACTAAACTCATGGAATTAAAATCTTGTGAAATTAATGCATACATCTCAGTTTGCAGTCTTTCATATTTGTGGTTGTTAGCTTGGGTCTCCCCTTCTTCTTCTTTATTTAATTTACCCTTTTTTTTGGGATCATGTTTGTGTTTTTTATGATTTATATCATCATTATTTTGTGTCAGCTTAAAAGCTTCTGTAATACTGGTTTTCCCTTATATCAACTAATTTTGATGTATGAAGTCAGGTATATGATTGACTAATCTGGCTAAAGGTACCTATTTTTATCATTAATACTTCAATCAAACTCTGCCAAAACTCACGGTGGACAGATTGACTAATCTACTTGCATATTTTTGGTGTAAGCTTGATAAATATAAGAAAACAAAAATGCTGAATGTTGTTACAAGATGAAATTTGTGGAGAGTGTAGAACTGTGAATGATGCAGTTGCTGGCTGTCTAAACAAAACACGGTTGTAATATTATCTAGTTTTGTATTATCATTTTCAGTCTACAACATGCATTTAGACATGTTCATTAATGTCTATACTAATATTTTGCATCTATTGTATCATTCAGATTGCAGATGTATGGTCTTGTGGTGTAACTTTATATGTAATGTTGGTGGGAGCATATCCCTTTGAAGACCCTGAGGAGCCTAAGAACTTCCGCAAGACGATACATGTAATATTTCATCCTTTTCTGATGTTGTGTAGTGCTTCATGCTGGCTCCTTTGCTTAGATATTAACTGACATAGTTTATTGCTTGTCACAGAGGATTTTGAATGTCCAGTACTCAATTCCCGACTATGTCCACATATCTCCTGAGTGCCGGCATCTGATCTCAAGAATATTTGTGGCTGACCCTGCAAAGGTTAGCATGCTCTTCTTGATTCCTCTGAGCAAGATTGGATACATAAACTGAAGTATTCAGGTCTTCATAACATTGTCAATTTTTCCTGCCAAACACGTTGTCTTTGCACAATATACCATTAGAAATGCCAGCAGATATGCAAGTGGCATTCAGACTGCTCAAGAACTAACATATCAATCAGCGGAGCTCCTCTAATGCCCGAGGACCTAAAATTTCAAGCAAACAACATAAATCCCAAATCAGATTTCAGAATATCAGAATCAATTTTAGACACTAGAATGGAACAAACTCCCTCTATTTCAAAACCATGGGAAAAAAAAATCTAAAAAGACCAAGCAAGAAATATACTTGAAGAAAACTAGAAGAGAAGCAAGGAGGTTTTGCAAGGGAGTCTTATTGTCATCGCTGTATGAATTATTTTTATGAAACATGATTGATGTTTTATTATCTTCATTGTCATCCTATCTTATCTGTTGTCATTATTTTGCTTCGTCAACATCTTCCTTCCCTTGCTATTCACTCCTCTCTCTCTCTCTCTCTCTCTCTCTCTTCACGGTCCTGTTTGAATAATTTAAAATATGCTTATACAAATTTCTCATTCAAACGCTTCTTTGCTACAGAGGATAAGCATTCCTGAGATATGGAATCACGAATGGTTTCTGAAGAATCTTCCAGCTGATCTCATAGATGAAAATACAATGAACAACCAGTTTGACGAGCTTGATCAGCCAACACAAAGTGTTGATGAGATCATGCAGATAATTTCTGAAGCCACCATACCAGCTGCAGGTGCCCGCAAACTCGATCAGTATTTAACTGGTAGCCTGGACATTGATGATGACATGGAGGACGACCTAGAGACAGATCCTGAACTTGACATGGATAGCAGTGGAGAGATAGTGTACGCAATGTGAACATTTACCGGGAACTAGCATTTTGATCACACTGGTCGATTGCTGTGAAAATTCGAGGATGGCATTTCCCGCAAATGGAGAAACCTAATGGCTAGAAATTACTGATATCAGCTAAAATCCATCTGCATAAATCTTTTTTTTATTTATGGCCTTTAACGGATAGCTTCCACTCTTCTATAATATGCTTTGCCACTTCCTCATGATATATGTAGAGTATTATACACGCTTTCTGACAGCGATGAAGTCTTAATCTTGTCTAGCATCAGTTGGTCATGTTGCTCTGAATTACATCCCAGAAATATGTTCTTTGGTTTCCTTATTTGTCACTCTACTTGCTCTGCTCTGTCATTTAATCTTTAGACTAGTCTTGGGATGATTATCGTCATGTCATAATATGTATTTTTTTTAATTAACAGTTGTTTAATTATGTTAAAAACTTCCTTTTTGTTTTGAGACATTAAGATCACCGCACTAGAGTTCTTCATTTTGAGATTTCTCATGCTGTTTCAAAAAATTCCCATCCCATTGTTATCAAAGTTGGAGTACTAAGGGACTTCATCTTCCTCCTTTCACATCAAGAAAATGAATCACCTCAATATTACTATCAAAATGCCACTGCAAAAAGCCACCCTACTAATATAGTTTGCATATATTGGAAATTATGCGTACACATTCTTCAATTTTGCTAAGCAACGAGAA
Source organism: Triadica sebifera (assembly GCA_023653625.1). Taxonomy (NCBI): domain Eukaryota; kingdom Viridiplantae; phylum Streptophyta; class Magnoliopsida; order Malpighiales; family Euphorbiaceae; genus Triadica; species Triadica sebifera. The sequence continues at coordinate 29,339,267 of CM042908.1, read as the reverse complement.
GATTTTGAGCAATGGGAGGAAAGTAACTTTCTTTGGAGCTTCTTGTCCATGTATGTGCAAAACCCAGATGCAAAAACAAGAAAATAATTAGCAATTGATGGAAAAAGTAAAAGATTCAGACCAAGACGATTAATTGAAAAATTGTTGCGTCAGTTAAGGCAATAGCATTTAGTCATTTACTTGCTATTTTACTTCTTGAAATCTGGTACTGACTCGTGTTGAACTGCGTGAAAAAAGAAGGGATTTGAACCCGACGTGAATCGAACACGCAACCTTCTGATCTGGAGTCAGACGCGCTACCATTGCGCCACGGATCCACTGTTGAGTTAGTAGTTATTTGTAAAAGAAGCCATCGGTTACCTCTTTCCCATCCCAACCAAATCTAATATTTAAAACTAAAAAGAGAGTTCACAAATCAGTTTAAACTAGTTGACTGCTTTGATCGTCCGCCATTTATGCTAACAATCAAGTAGTTCCAAAGTTTCCACCTTCCTTTGATAAAAAAAAAAGAGAAAAAATCCACCACCATGGTAAACCGATCAATAATTGTACATAAATCTTGCCAAAGTCATTGCTCCTTTTCGTCCAAATGAAGCTACAATATGACATTGAAGAGAACTTGTTTCAATTGGTCTGGTTTACGCCAAACTGAACGAGTTACAAACCTCAAATTCAAGCACAATCAAGGATCAAAATATGCCAAAATTATCTTAAACTAAATCTTTTAAATCGACAAAACAAATTCCATCGGTTCCCAGGTTTGAAAATGGTTTAACGCGAAAAAAATTGAAGATATCAGACAATTTCCTGACGTTCTAAGCCTACAGACTGTAAATCCCTCTCACAACAGTGTATTACACAACTGCAAAAGGTACTCTCATGTAAAGTAACATTACATGAAAGGCCGTAAATTAAGATACGTAGGAAAGGGATTCAGATGACACAGTTAACTAGGTTGAACTTCAACTTTGAGAAGGCACTGCTTCCTGCACAGTTGAGTTTGAACCTTGACCAGGATTTGAATTGCCATCATGAGTTTCAGCTCCATAAACCAATGACTGAGAAGGGCCATTGTTTGATGGCCGTGACTGGATTTGTACCTCCACCTGTGGCTGTCCATAATCAAAAGGATGTGTCCCTTGAACATAATTTGCTGGTGCAGTAGGTGGCTGAAGAGGATACTCAGATTGTCCATAAATTGCCTGAGTTGATGAGGGAAGGACCTGCGGTGGTTGCAGCCCTCCATAAGCAGTTTGCGAGTATTCAGTTTGATCATATCCTGTTTGAGGTGGCGGCTGTCCAGCAAAGCTTGAAGAAGTCCAATATGTTTGAGGGTTGGCCCCAGATTGACTAGAAGTAGGTGGATATGCATATGCTTCTTGAGTTGACTCTGAGGAAATTGCTCCATCTGGTTGAGATATAGTGGCGCTAGACCCATAACTTGAAGTTCCATATAGTTTCTGCTGTTCAGTCTGACTAGGTATGTTTTCTGAGTAGTTTGGTGCCTGCTGATTGTAGCTATGATCGTAAGAATTGCTGGCAACCGAAGGTGTTTGACTGTAACCATGACTAGGATTTAGAGGAGCTGATCCCATGTGAGGTTGTTGTCCATAGTAACCATATCCTGTCATTTGCTGAGGTGTCTGAGACATGGTTGATGGATTTGATGGATGCCAAGATATTAGCTGACTGTAGTTTCCATAGTATGAAGCAGCTGCAGGTTGGTTTCCTGATTGTGCATACCCATATTGAGGCAGTTGTTGCATAGAAGGTTGTCCTGGCTGTGCCCAATTACCAGCAGGGGTATACACTGGTTGTGTGTAGCTACTGGATCCAGATGGAATTATGATTCGTTTCTACAGGAAAAAAAACACCAAATGATATCCTAGTAAAATGCATGGAAGATTCAAGTAGTGATCTAGCAAAATGCATGGAAGAACCACTTAGTATCCTAGTAAAAAGCACAGAAGACCCACATAGTAATCCAGTAAAATGCATGGGACAACCAAGTACAGTCTAGTACAGCCAAGACACGCATAGAACAACATAGAAATAAACATCCAGAAATTGTACATAAATCTTAAAACAAACATGAAACTTTTAACAAAATTACATGCAAACTGTAACAACAGCTTTCCAGTTCAAAATATATGAGAAATGAAAATCTGGAAATTATACTTAAATCTTAAATCAAATATGAGATTTTTAACAAGATTACATGCAAATTGTAACAATGCTATTCTGCTTTCCACTTTAAATACAAGTTCCAATTTGCATTGAATTATAGATTTTCTAATTCAACTAAATACAAAATTAGATACTAATTGCAAGAGTCAATTACCAAACAAAAAATTATAGCCTGGGTTTATGAACCTCGATTTGGAAACAGGCAGGGAAAAAAATCCGATTATATTCTTCTATAAGTGCAGCAAGTACTAGGTGACAATAGAAAATATCACTAGTACAACTTACCCCGCTAATTACATCATTAACCAATTCTTTGGCTGCTTCAATCTGCTCGGTTGAACCATTTATATATACTGTTCTCTCAGTTGAAGGATCACCAGGAGGAAGGTGGAGGGGAATTATCTGAAGAAAGAGGCAAGTGATTAAAAATTTACATGCAAAAGACTAGAGAAAGTACACTTATATGTAACATTCCATCAATTACGTTATAAGAAATTGATATGGCCACTAATAGCATCAAAGAGAAAACATTCATTTAGCAGAATTGGCAAGTAGTTCATGTGAAAAATAACAAATATTAAAGAAAGAGCTTTGTACTATTGCTCAATTATTTCAAGTACAATCATTATGCATGTCTTAAGATTGTAGTCAATAAAATCACTATGCATCAACACAATCACTCCTGAATCACGGGACAGTCCCCTATAAGTAGAAGAAAAGAAAAATGCAACCAATACTATGAAAAGATTTGCCAGCATACTCTAACTTAATCATCATACAGAAAAATGAAATAAAAATAGAAAAGGAAAGAGTGCTGGGAAAAAGCTCCATTCACATTTTCTGAAAGATACAACCTATCTTTACCACCCAGAAAGAATAAATGGTCCTTACATTCTTGAGGTTCAATTACTGCCAGTTGAGTTTTACAATAAAGTCATAATATTTGAAAATTATATTTCAAATATAATTTTTTAAAAAACCAAAACCTAGTGCAAAAACTCAAGTAGCCACAATCCTAGAATGTTATATGGTTATGAAGTGCATCTACAGTATAAACACAGATTTTTCGCAATATGTTTATTTCCACATTTTGTTATTACACACCTGCATACGAGCTCCTGATCTGCTTTGCATATACTTTATGGTTTCACCACCCTTGCCAATGAGTAATCCCACCTAAAACAGTCACAGCACAGAATTAGAAAATTGAAGCCTAACATTTTGTTATATTTGCACCAAAGGTTAACATAAGATAATCAATTCACCTTGTCATTAGGGACTTTCATTGCAAACTGTTCAGCTCCAGATTGATTTGTATTTAACCCATGAACTGTAGATGGAACAGAGCTCCCTGCATCTGTCTGTTGACTCTGTTCCAACAATTTGCAAAGGCATAACTAAAATGACAATGAACCTTCTGGACATCCAAAAACAAGATTTTGAGGCATGAAACAGTTTTGGATAACCATACCTCAGCAATCACATCATTGATAAGTTCTTCCGCCCTACTAATTTGCTCTGACGTACCCATCAAATCTACATCCCTTATCAGAGAATGGGGATCAGCATCTTGATCCTTAGTAATTTGAATTTTTGCCCCTGACTGAAGTTGAATCATTTTAATTGTTTCTCCTCCTTTCCCTATAACCACACCAACCTTGAAGGAAGAAGTAATTTTGTATGAGGAAGGATGCCCAGTCATTCTACATAATGCATGACACAAGAAGAAAAATGCCATACCTTGCCATTGGGAATTGTAATTTTCTTGCTTGTGCCCTGTGGACCATACTGAGTTGCTTGGGCAACGAAGGAAACTGAAACAAAATTTGATTATGTAATCATCAGGTGCAAACAATGGTGCATTAATGAAACCACAGAAAATTAGATGCATCAATACAAAATGATATATATGATTAATGAATAGATTGCTCCAGAATATCTAAATCAGCAGTATGAAAATTGTAGATTAGTAAATTGAATAAAGATGGTATTAAATTATACATAAATAATAATTAAAAAAAAACATGCGCGAAGTTGGAATATAAATACTTCAGATACTAATAGCATTGTAGAGATAACCATAAGTAAGCAATAAATATAAATCACTCGACATATAGGAACTGTATGCCATTATATTTCCCCTTGCCTGTCGCTGTTATCTCCAAGTTAAAACCTAGTAGAGTTCCTTAAAAGATAGACAGATGTCCAACTAGCTTCCATCAATTCATGTTGATATTTAAAAGAAAGCAAAGCTACTTAATTATCTTCTCTCGTCCAATACAATAGCGCAGCATATACTATTATTCATATACAATTTGCACTACCGGGTGGTAACATAATATATAAACCCACAGAAACCGAACCCTTAAAGCAAAAACTACATGAAATGTTCGCCAACAACTCATGATAAAGCCCGACTCAAGTTTCATGCATAATACATTGTATGCAATCAATGGCTTATAGACCCAGTAGAGTTTAAGGACTAGACGGAGCTTGGAAGATCGTTATATATTTTCGCACAACAAAATTCTAAAATTGAACCATAATATCAAAGAAATTTCAGTTCCTCCTAGAACAAACAGCCCATAATAAGCAAGCACCTTGCAGAAAAACAATAACCAACACCAGAGAACTAGCAACTTCGTAAGGAGCCAACCACCGATTAAGGATCTCAAGAACATTAGCGTACAAATTTGTATACGAAAAAATACTTACGTACACGAACCCTAGAAACCACAGAGAGAGTAGGGAGGGGAGATTACCAGGGAAAGAGGGAGAGGCAGAGACGGAATGGTCGGACGAGTTGTCAGAGACGAGCCGAGGGCGTTTTGAGTCGGCGTCATTGGCGATTCGTGCGGCGATTTCTTGAGCTCTCCGTTTGGCGAGTTCGAAAGCGTCCAATCTTCTCTTTCCGCCATCAGCGAACTCTTTCTGCTCTGGTTCTTGATCTTGCTCTCCCATGGTTACGGACCTTTCTACGGAGAAGGAAGACAGAGGTGAGCCGCCACCAAGTTCGGTGGCTGAGTTGCGCGGTGAAGAGCGAAGAGGAGAAACTGTTTCTGTTGGCAGCTGATTTCATTGAGACGAACCGGTAGATGGAGGAGGGAGAAAATAAAAACGACGTTGTTTTGGTCAGTGCAGTGAGAGTTGACCAACCTGCTCTGTTGGGTTCGGTTTGGAACAAAATCCTCAAGTTCGCATACAACTTTGTCCAGATCATTTTCTAACCAAAAATACCATTTTGATTTTACTTCTACACAAATAAAAAATACAATAAATTTATCACCAATTTTGCACTAAAAAAATATTTTATAATATTCATCTAATCTAAAATACCAAAAAATAAAAAAATTACAGTAAAATATCATGCAAAATATGACATTTTACAATAACTCACATTATTTTTAACGTATAGAATGACATTAGTTGAAAATGGTATGCATAATGCCATTTTTGCCTTCATTTACAACCCCCACGCCATTTTGAAGTGGATTGGAAATTACATAAATCAATAAATCCAAAAGCAAATCTATAACTACAAGTCTCCAATAATATTATACAAGAGTAGAAAGCATTCATTCAATATCAAATTTTGAGATTTTTCTCTGAGAAATTCAAATTTTGATACTATATGAAAGTAAATATAACATATAGTTTTAACCCAACCCAATTACTAAGTCTTATGGAATCCCTACAATTTATTCTTATTTCAATTCCATAACAATACCGCATACCAACATAAAAGCATGGAAATTGTCACAAAAGAAATTAATAATTTTAATCCTACATATATTGTGCTGAGCCATGTTTAAAGCAGGCTGCTAATTTCTGTATTGATTTCCCTCTTCTTGAGCTCTAAATTCTTCAAGCTCCTTTTAACAGGTTATAAAATTGGTTGCTTCGTGATGCTTTTGGAGTGTTTTATGTTCGTTAGTTTATGTTTTATGTAAGCGTTCTTTACAAAAAATAATAATAAACAAAAATTCTTCAACAAAATTTCCCCAATTTCTTTATTAACCTTAAACCAATTATATCAAACAAAAAATAGATTAAAAATATAAATAATTGATAGGATTTAGAGTAAAATTATTAAATTCTACAAAATTCATATTATATTATTCGAAAGAATAAGGCTAGCATCATAATTCATTATCGTGCATGTTATTTACTAATTATAATCCCATCAATAGAAAAAATTTGGAATTTTGCATACTTCATTTGGAATGTTTTGCATTAAAATTCAATTCATTTATATAATTAGAACTTTTTATACTTAGGGGGGAGGGGAATATTTAGGGCTGGAAAAAGTCTCCAACTTGAAACCTTCCTGTAAAGGCAAAGTGCCCTTTACCAGTTACCCACTAGGCTGTCCCCAAGGAGGCATAATTAGGGCTGCATTAAATGATATAATAGTATAATTCATATGCTTATAAAAAGACTTTCTAAGAAAAACACTATCCTTTCAATATAGGAATTGATATCTGCCAATCCATACATCTTATGTTGCCTAAAATTTAAGCATCTAAATTCAAAGGTTAACATGAAAAAATGGATATTATTGCTTAACAAGAACTCTGACAATTAGCTTCCAAACAAACATCCAAAAACCTTTGCTTAAAGATCAGGAGGAAAATTTGAAAAATAAGATGCCAACCCCTTTGTCTTTCATCTTGATCACCACCAATATCAATGCACCAAGTTGTCAATCCCTTTAACAAAATCACGCCTTCCTTCGTATTTCTGTTGAATTGGTAGAATGTCTGGTCTCAATCTTGATTCACTAAAACATGTAATAATAGTTAAATCAGGGGAAAAAAAAAGATGAAAAGCGCTGAAGAACATTTAACAATTGCATCAACAGAAGTTCATATATACACCGCAGGATTATGATGTTAGAGCTTTGAAACCTATGCACTATCTCAATATGGAAAATGATTCCTTGAGGTGGGCAAGCACAGGAAATCCATGGAGCATACTTCGATTATTACCACCAAGCTATGAATAACCTTGTTTTGAAGCAGCTTCAATCCAACTATTGAGAATCATTTATTATGTATAAGAATGTAAAAGAGAATGTGCCTCATGAAGCAATAAGGTTGCTTCTTTTAATATGCTGTGTATGTCAACCCTTTCTTAAAGCACGCAGCATAAGAAGCCTTGCGTACAAGGACATCCAACCCACAGAAAAGTTGCTCAATGTGGTGTGCGAGATGTGTATATCTAAAATCTCCTACGGATTTGGAGACTTGGACTAGCTTATAGGATCCCAATGAAAAGCATGAACCAGGATAAAATAGTATGAAAAACATATGATGTGAGAGAAGTTCAGCTGTGTGCCCAACGAAGATGCTCTTGATTTGTAAGACCTAATATTGAATAATAATGCAAACAACTTTTCTAAGAGACTTCTCTGGACATGCTTCAAGAGCTCTTGCCATCAACATAAATGACAAAAGTATGTTCAACCAAAAATAAAATATCCAACATAAACAATTACATACCTCATGAAATTATGATATATTTGTTTCAGAATCTTAGGTGTCTACTGAATTTTTGTGCAAAATTTCCTCTGACGCCTTTTTGGGTCTTCTATACCACAAAAATGCAAACCATACAGTTCTCCATAACACCCCATTTGCAAAGTGTAGAATAAATATGCGTCCCCAATATGGGTAATATGGACCCGGCAATTTGATCAATGTGAAAAATACAGCAATGGAAATTAGATGCCATGGAACTTCTGCATCCTGCCCATTTAACGGGAAAGTAAGCTATAGTTGAAATATGAACGACAATCTAGCTGTATTTCTCTAAAGGAAAACAGATCAAATAAAATAAATTCATAACTCAAAAGAAAAATAGGGTACTCCTTGTGCTCTTAATTTGCATCAAAGAGTATCTGGCCAGTTCCATCAATAAAAAAAGGGTTTTCAATCAATTGAGAGAAAGAGTTTGGTGGCGATAGTGGTCAATAACAATAGCTCTTTTAGGGGACATTTTAAGGAGATCCGTCTTATCCGTCTAAGGAAAAAGAACCTGGTAATTTGATAAGCCCCCTACTTAGAGATACATTTGAAGAAAAGGAGGCCAGAATTGGGTGTGTGTGTGTGGTAGATGGTTCTTTTCTGGGTGGCTGCTCCTAATTCTAGAATGTTCAGGTTTGAGTTAGTTAGGGAGCAATATAGTGAAATTGTTTAGAGTTTGTTATTGGGAAGAATGCTGGAAATTATATATAGTAATGGTTGTTTTAGGGAGAGGGCACTCTGAATATTTTGTTATTGGTCCTAGCGACTATGGAGAGCCACAAGCATCTCAAATGCTTGTAATCTTCCATTTTTTTAGTTCAAGTTCAGTATTCTCTTTTGGTTCCATTTGTTGAGATTATTTGGTTCCTATCAATTGGTATTAAAGCAGGAGATCCATGGAGAAGAAGAAATCTGAACAGAAATTGGAGGCTAGAACGGATGCCATGGTAGAGGAGTTGAAATATCTGAACACTTCAGTGAAGGAAATTTCAATTAAGTTGGACCAATGCCTGCAACGGCTTGGGAAGGTACTCAAAGTGGTGACACCGCCTGGGAAAGGCTAGGAGTTCTCACCGGAGCTAGAGAAGGGGACAACTACACCCATTCTCACGCCAACGAACGCGAGGGATGCTGGAATTCCAGCTTCTGACCCAACAACGAACTAGCGGCTCTCATCCCCAGACTGTAAACCAAAAGAGTCTCATAAATCTCAAAACCTTGACCTACAAAAAGTGATTCAAGTCCAGCATAAGGGTGCAGGTTTCGTTCTTAAGTTCCTCACACCCCGCCGGAACCCTGCTCGGTTTCACACCTTCAACCTTGGTAAACGTGATAGGTGTTTCAAGGGAGTGGACGCCAATCTCATCCACGATCTTGGCAGCGCTGTTCTGCTGGTCAATGTCCTATTCCCAAGCCCGTTCAGGTACAATAAAAAAAAAACTAGCAGAAAATCTCCATTGTCATTGCATCCGTGGCCAAAGGTGCTGATCTTTGTGCAAAATCTAAACGGTAAGACCTTTACTCTCGAGGTTGAGTCCTCAGCTACTACTGACAATGTGAAGACCAGAATTCGAGACAAGGAATACATCCTGTCGAACCAGCCTTGCCGGAAAACAACTAGCAGATAGCCGGACTTTCGCCGACTACTGGCATCAGAAGGAATTTTGACTGGAGGACACCGTTGTTTTCATGAATGAAAGTTTGGAGAAGGGATTTCTGAGCAAAGTTGAGACCGGATCGAGGCCAACAATCAGGGCCAGAAGGAGGAAGATGGCCCTTTCTATGTAGTCAAGCCATTTATTTGGTCCAGTGGGCTATGGAGAAATTGGGCCCAAACCAGGCTGAGACTGCCTCTCCCAAACCCTACCTGGATGTTCTCTATGCTGGGTGCAAACTCCATAAGCACTTCCCAGTCCATCAAATCTCAGATTCTAGGGTTTTAGAAATGTTTTCCAACAACAAATTTGATGGCGACTCCACTTTCTCTGGAGGAAGATTCATGCCTTCCCAGTCAACTCGGCACATTAATTTCATTCCAACCCCTAAAAAGATAAAGGATTCTGCAGGTGTGGTTCTAGTGATAGGGAAATAGATAAGTCAAGCATTTCAGGTGGGCATGGAAGGTACAAAAATCAAAAGGGTTCGCATGGTATTCAATAATGTTGAAAAGGGGGCTGTTATTTAGGGATTACAATTTTTCCGTCCAGACCCCGCCCGAATGGAGCGGTTTTTTGAAGTTTTTTTTTCTTCCTCCGCCCCGATCCTACCCCGACTCCGAATTTTTTTTACCGGGAACGGGGTGGGGACGGTATATATATCCCCCGCCCCGAAAAATATATTTATATAATTATATATTTATATTATTTATATATATAATAATTATTTATATTTTAATATAATTAATATTTTAAAAATAATAATAAAATAAAAATGTAACACTTATTTTAAGTAAAAAATATTTTTTTTATTTAAAAAATTATATAATTAACTAATTAATTAAAATAAAAAAATAAAAAAATAAATTTAACATTAAAAAATAAAAAAATTTAATAAATTCGAGAAATCGGGGCGGGGTCGGGGATTCTCATTTCTGTGTAGTGCAGGGACATGGATTCAAAAAAATTTTCCGTCGAGATTCGGGTCGGGGTACAGAGGCGGGAGTCGGGGATGGGAACCGGAAACTCCGCCTCGAACCCGCCCCATTGCTATCTCTACTGTTATTGGTTCTAGTGTGTATAACGAAACGGGGCTAATGGGACGTAGAAGGGTGGGAGCCAGTTTGAAGAACACCGTTTTGTCCAGCCGTAGCCCCATCGAATTCAGTGATGTTGGTTGTTGTACAGCAGTTGCTTCCAGGGAAACATGTATCTGTTAGTGTGATCCTTGAGAGACCCCTTTCTCCTTCTCTAATTCTTCAACTGCATCTTTTGAATGATATAGATTTCAGGTTCAATAAAGGACGTGTTATTCTTGCTACTTGGAACAAGATTACCCTTAACCTTAATCTTTACTTAGGGATTGGCCTTTGTCTTCATCGGTTTGGTTGGGTCTACTGTATTCTTGAAAGTTTATCATGCCATGAAGACCAAGGGCTCAACTATGACAAGTTGCACGCAGCAAATGCTGGGATACAAATAGAAAGGCTTGAGAAATTGCTCTATTCAACCGCAAAAGGTTTTGCAATATGGAAAACCCTTAACCTGTGCTTAATTGAAGTCAACGCTGTTTTGCTAGAAGCCTTGGTTCCTTGGTTTGCTCATTTGGTTCGATTATAGGTTCTGATTCTTATGACATACTAGAAGCTTTCAAGAGCTTCTAGTTCCTTCATTCCAGGATTCTCCCTTCACCTTGAGGACAAGGTGCCTTTGGAGGGAAAGTATTGATAAGCATCAACTTAGAGAAACGTTTGAAGAGAGGAGGCCAGAATTGGGTGCGTGTGTGGTAGATGGTTCTTTGCTGGGTGGCTGCCCCTAATTCTAGAATGTTCATGTTTGAGTTAGTTAGAGGGTAATATGGTGAAATTGTTTAGAGTTTGTTATGTGGGGAAGGGTGTTGAAAATTATATATAGTAATGGTTGTTATAGGGAGAGGGCATTCTAAATATTTTGTTATTGGTCCTTGTGCCTATGGAAAGCCACAAGCCTCTCCAATGCTTGTAATCTTCTATTTTTTAAGTTCAAATTCAGTATTCTTTTTTTGTTCCATTTCTTGTGATTATTTGGTTCCTATCATAATTCCCATGTTTTGTAATTCACTCTCCGGCTGTAACTGCTTTTCACCATCTTGACCACAAAACACAGGGATGATTGCCTGTTCCAATTAGTGAAACCACATATTTCGGGTCTACTAAGTTTTAAGATTTCATAATAAGTAACCTTGAGAAGTGGAGATAGTTCCAAGATGGTTTCTTTCAAGACCCCAGCTACAGAAACGCCGATAAGGAGTGGAAAAGGGACAAAAAATAGCTTCTTTTGATGAGCACAATATGACATCTCGCTTAGGGAGGAAACTGCCAGCACTGGTAGATACAAGTATTTGACAACCGCTACAATAAGATCAAGGATGAGTTGAATGAAGTTCTCTAGCACTCTGGACCAGGGGAAGCTCTTGACTGGTTGAGGAGAACTGTCCCATAATATTCTTGCCTCGTTCATAAGATGGTCAAAATTTAACTTTTTCGGGTCATCTGACTGTCCTGCAGCCATATTCATTGCACAGGATATACTGAGCCTAGCATTCTGATTAATCCCATTGGATTTACCACTCAAACTGCTGCTGTGCGCTTCAAAATTCAGTGATGCCCCCTGATACAACTAAAGAGGTTTAATAATTCAGGAAGATGGCATATATATATATTAAACATGAAGATGCTGAAAATGTTGTTGTTGTTGCTGTTGTCTTTTTTCTTTTCAAACAGCATATGGGATGTGTTTGTCTGTTAGATCTGAACTTCAGTTAAAACACACACCATTCTAACAAATCACTTATTCAAGTGCCATTTGCTTGTTAACTGAAGAAACAGCGTACATTTGTCTATTAAATCCAAACACAATTCCAATAAGTCATGCCATTCACTCATTAACTCACTATAGTCAAAACAATCCATGACTGTTCTACACTTCTACTGAATACTTGGGATCCCAATTTGGAGATCTCAGCTTCAAACCACTGGGCGATGGGTAAAGGGCCCTCCATTTTGTGACTTAGACACTTAACCGTACAAAAATTTTGTTTTTAAGTCTAAAATACACTTATTTTGGGGAAGATTTAATCATGACACAACAATATAGACAAAATTAATGAATAGAGGACAAACTTATGCATTAGAAAGCCAAGTCCAGTGTTTAAAATCGTATCTTCTACCATAGTAGGATTACTCTGTGCTAGGCAAATGCAAAGAAAAATGTGGTCTTTCCAGGAAACTTGTTGAGCAAATGCACAAGGCTGGTTAGAGCCATTATACACTTACAAGGTAATGTTTTTCTAGGCAGTTTGAAGACACAAATTAATAAATGCAAAAATTCTATCAAAATCAAAACTTCAAAATATCTATTCATAAGTTCATATGTCAAAGAATGAAGACTCCAGATTATCATGAAATGTACTAATTCCGTAATTGGGCATACTAGAAAATACAAAATCAGATGCTTCATAAACACAACACCTCGGGCTTGTCTCAAGAGACTGCCCTTTTGTTTGTGAGCAACATCATAGTTGTACAGAAAACTGAGCACACAACATAATTCAGAGTCTGGTTATACCATTATCCAAATAAATCGCTATAAAAACACATCATTATAGACATTCAAAATCAATTGAAACCCCAAACAAGAAGAAAACCATATGGTGTAATAACAAAGATGACAGAAAAAATTATCACATTAGCCCATTAAACTCTAATTACTTTACCCAGAACCCACCTCCTAAATCCTCTTCTTATCGAAGAAAGCTAGCAGTTAAGGAAAAGGAAGTGTATAAGAGCTCGATAAAAACAACCACATAAGCTTTGAGAAAGAAAAAGGAAAGGACATTAATCTTACCTTGACTACATTAAAAGAAGGAGAAATAACTCTGAAAGCCAATTTAGTCGACGTATGGAGACGAAAGGAAGGAGATAATGAATACGAGGCATATGGAGAAGCCATTTTCGATAGCCTTGAAATCCTTAAGTAGTGGAAGAGAGGTATCAGTTGATAGCTGAGAATTGAAATCCCACACTTGAAATGAGGAAAAGATAAGATCTTGAACTCTGGGTGGGAGTTCCGTCGCAGATTCAGTTTCAGACCGAGGGGTTTAAGGGGGTGGAAGTCATGATAGAGTGCGGCTGACTTCCCAGGGATTTGGTCTCTAAACGATTACATACTGCCGCATGGGCAATTACTTTCTTAATTATTGTATTCAGACGCGGAATTTTAAATATGAGTTTGTATTCCAGAAATTACGTGAAATTATTTATATATATCATCGTACTTCACTATTACTATTACCATTACGGACTTTTGTCACTTTACAGTATTACTACAATAAAATACATAAAAGTATAGATGCAATAAAAAATTTTCCCGACTTGAATATTTGTTTTTCTTTTTTTTTTTGAACAGAAGACTTGAATATTTGTTTTTAAAAACAAAATAACTTTTTATATATACCCAATATCATATGAATTAGAATTTCTATCTTAGCAATTTTTTTATAGGTAATCAATGTATGTAAATATACAATTTCACTGATATAAATATACAAGAAAAAATTTAAAAGGAAAACTTAAACTAATAATATTTTTAAAATTTCAATGACAAAGTGTAAATTGCATACACTAAAATTAAACAGTACCTCAAAATAAAATGACATCTTAATTTCGAGATGTAGTGTGTTTACAAATGACATCTTGATTTCGCCAAAAAGTATTAAAAGGAATTTTGTAAAAAGAAAAAAAAACAATATGATGGTACAAAAGTTTATATATGAAATTTGAGCAAGTCATTTGTCACGCATGATATTCAAATCATTACTAGCTTATTTTGACATGAAAGAAGCTAACTCTGAAATCAAACTAGCAAGGAGTCCAAACTACAATGAAATTTGACACCAATCCTCAGAAAATGATGAAATTGAAAATTTACCATATTCTTAAATTTCATATATTAAGACAGACTTATCATTCCAATTATTCTAGCAAGAAATCTCAAGAGATGGGCATCAATCCACTCATTTCATGTCTGATTTTTCAAGGAAACCTTATTAAAGGGGCCTTTTGTTCTAGCAACACTTTCAACCCCCAGACCTCTTCAACACATTGTAGGAGGTTTTGAGAAAGATAAATTGCATTCCACAGTACCTGCAACTACTGAAATATGACACATTAGCCAATATATTAGACAGAAGAAATTACATAGGCGTAAATTAAGATATTTTTTCCTTCGTTATGCAGAGTTACTAGACTACAGATGACACACTCACATGTTTTAGAGCTAAGGAATCAAAATTGTCATGGAAACAAGGGCAAGTAGCCAAGCCCTGTATTTTCTGGATATCCCATCATTATGTTTAGATTTTGTAGGGCTTGCCCTGAAGCTCCCTTCACAAGATTATCAATCTGCAACAGTGTTTTAAGAATATTAGCAGTGACAAACAATGCCCAAATGAACAAAATATATTAAAAAACCAAAGCTAAGCGAAACTGATACATACAACTGATATAATAATTGCTCTTCCAGGAATTCGATCGGGAAATACATTTACATAACAGTAATTAGAACCTCGAACGTCATGAGTACGAGGAACAACTTCTTTCTCCAATATTTTGACGAATTCTTCATTCTGTGAGATAAGTTTAACAGAGAAAAATTAACACACACTTGGTCAAAGAAGAAAGGATAAAAAAAAAAAACAATAATTGGGCATATGAATGGCCCTCTGAATGTAAAATCGCTCGAAATCCAACCCTAAAATGCCAAGATGAAGGGGCAATCCGAGATTTTATAGGATGTCCTACCTATCAAAGCAATTGGGACAGAAAAGCCACAACAAACTAATTGTTGAACAGCAACATTTTCAACAATAAAAATAACATCCAGAATATGGTTTGGAAATAACATCATAGCTTGGTTGATCGCATGATTGACAACTAGAGGATGAACTTCAATTTTATCCCACTCAAGCACTAATACAGTTTTACCATTAATTCAATTTGCTTCCACATATAATAAGGGACAACAATTGATTCCATTACCAGGGGTATTGCTGAATATATTTGCTACTGACATATCCAACAATTGGGGCGAGCATACAACCAAAAAATACCATTAATAGAATGTGCTTCCACAAGGGACAACAACTGATTCCATTACCAGTAGTATTGCTGAATTGTCTATATCCTACTGATATATCCAACAAATCCTGGGACAAGCATACAAGTAAAAAGAACATTTAAATAATACCTCATAGGAAACCTTCAATTGCTGGTACAAATCCTCAGTTGTCACTCCTGAAGCCATTTCCACATATATGGTTGACTGCATCCCACGGCTCTACAGAATAACAAAAAACACAAGATGCTAGATTACTTTTGTAAGCATAAGAACAAAATGAATCAGTTTTACCACACACCAGTAATGACTGTTACCATTGGCATCAAGTGTGGGGTGAAACTGACAGTTACTTTTGAACGTGCAGCATCAGATAATCCCTGTTCAATCTCTGGAACTGCATATCAAAATCAAAATTTATATTTCTCCATAAGTTAAAACTCTTCCGACAAGATCTCAATCATAAATCACAAGTTTTTCCCAGAATTAGAAATTTTTTAACAAAAAATTACTACATATTATAAGAAAATATAATATATAAGATCCCAATTTCTATATTGAAATTCACCATGACGATGCCTTGTAACCCCATATGACATTATTCCTTCTGTTAATTCAGTATACAGATTTGACACCTTGGCACCACGTCCTGCCAATGTACCAGGAGACATAAGACAATGAAGAAATAGAAACATACAGCATATATAAAGATGTAAGATGAAGAAGAGAAACCCGAACCTGCTCCACTCACTCCTGATTTTGAGTCAATAATAATATTTTTATATTCAATGAAATTAGCCTGCAACAATCAAACACTATCAGACACTAAAAAGTAACTAAGGAAAAACAAATAGCCTCACCAGCATTAGTAATTCGATGCTCCACCATAATTTAGAATTGTCAGAATATGAGAATATCTAACATAATCCAACAAGCCTGATTTAAGATATGGTACTCCCAATATTGAAAGAGTGTTCAGAGTGGCATCAATCTCAAAACCAATAAAAATGAATTACTAAAGATGAAATGACTAGTGATTAATAGATTGCAGAATTAAAAGAATAAATATGAAAAGAAGATTTTCAGCCAGAAAGTAACATGGTTTTGCCAGAAGTATCTTCATCTCACCAACACATAGAGAACAAATCAATTAAATAGAGAAAATAAGCTTGAACATAAACAACAGACAGAACCTTTATTAAAGGAATGAGAGGGAGTTGAATTGACGTTGGGTAACAGCCAGGATTAGCAACTAGGCGTGCATTTTTTATTTCTTCTCTGGAAACCTCTGTTAAACCATATATAGCTTCTTCCTGAAACCAAGTAAGAAGTTGTTAAGAATAAATTCAAGAATCTGAGAAGAAAACCAAACAAGAGTGATCATGCAAGAGCATTTTCCCCTTGTACAATCAACTTCCCATTATTTCACATTTCAAATAATGATCAGTTCTAAAAAAATATTGAATTTTTATGAGAAACCAAGCTTATTTACTGCTGATATTTAATATTCTCTACTGTTTGTTAATACATACATGCACGTATATAGGGAGATAGATATCATGTACCTTACCTGCAAATCAGGTGCTCTATGGGCCTGGCCATACCATTGTTCATACTCTGAAATATCCCGTAAGCGGAAGTCCTGAAAATTGTTCAAAAATAATTGATATAATCATACTGAATTTTAAAATTATTGCTTGATACCTTGGAATTGGAATTATTTGAAGAATGCAAACAAGTGAGTGCGATGAAAGCATACTGCTGAAAGATCCACAATCTTTAACCCCTTGGGAAGACCCTTGATGATTTCCTGCAGCATACAGAAAAGGACCAATGATTGAGAGAAAGAGGCTCACAGCGAAATTCCCATTTTATAAACTTCATTTGTTGAAATGAAACTATTGGTAAAATGGATTAAAATATATAATGGGAATAAGAACCTACCTGTGTGGTTCCATGAGGCAAACAACAGAATACAGCATCTACATCAGAAAAACTTGCATCATTTGTAGAAACCAAAACTGGTAGATCCTACAAATAAGGAACTAAAGCATTGGTAATAAAAGAATACAATGGTATATATTAAAGCACCTCTTTAATTAACTTTCATAAACATTAAATAGTTTCAGAGTTCAGCTAAATAAGTGATGACCCGTACCTTCTGTGAGATGAAATGAGGAAAAACTGATTCGATTGATTTCCCAGCATTTCTATCAGCAGTCATCAGCGTAATACCAAAAAATGGATGATTTGCAAGGAGTCTAATAATCTGGATCAAAGATAAATAGAAAATATAATCTGTCGCTCTCTTCTTTTCAGTTTTGGTTTAGAAAATGCAATTTTTATTACATATAACATCACAAAAACAAGGAAAAAGTGGGAAATTTTAACTCAAAAATTCTCCCAAACTGAAACTTCCAAAATTTTGAAAATTGCATTAGCAACATACACAAGATCTCCCATCCTAGTTAATCAACAAATTGTTTTTTTTTTCAATCATTACAAATCCCCTCCTTCCTTCACTTATTAAAGAACTCGACACACTTCACTTTTCTCCCAGAAAATACAAGTGTCTACTAAATTTTCGAGGATAAAATGAGCACACTTGTCAAAAGGAATTGTCAATCTCTCTCTCTCATAAGCGACTAACGCGTTCGCTCGAACTTAAATTTCTTTCCAAAATGAAAAATAGATTATCATATTGCCATGGATAAGTTAAATCCTCAGCTTCCTTCCCCTCTCGCTAATCAATCCACCAAAAAGAGCAAGCAAAATAAATACAAAAAAAAAACACAAACCTCTGCGCCAGTATAACCACTGGCACCAAGAAGAGCAACACGAACTTCCTTTTCCTGCTTAGAATTTCTGATCTGCAAGCCTCTAGGGGACAACGATATGGATCTTCCAACATAGAGCCTGCAGTCATTTCGTACTCTCAGCTTTGAAAATTTCTCTCCACCCTGAAATTCAAATGCACATTCCAAAGCACCACTTAGAATTGGAACAAAGAGAGAACTTTCAGAAAATAAAACTGCTCAAGTCCATCGCTGACCTTCCACAAGCTTCCTCTATCAATACTAATTGAATTGAAAACTGAAGCGCTCATTTTCTATATCGAAGTGTACAAAATTAGGGACAGACAACTTGAATGGTTATATTTATCAAGTCACGTATTCGATGCTTCTATTGAGTGATGGCGAAATTTGGGGTTCAATTTCAGAAAGAAAAATGAAAGACAGCTTTTTTATGTTCCTCACGTGGGAGAAAATTATTCTTATTACCAGAAGCCACCAAAACATGACAAAACCCTAGATTCTGCTTGCTTTTGTAATAATGCCCCATTATGATTTCATAATTTGGACCGGAATCTTAATAAGTATAACCACAATAATTTCACTTCTAGGTGATGCGCTTGAGAACATTACTTTTCCCTAATTCCTCTCAGTTCGTTGTATATCATTTCAGAGATTTTATTTGTCTACCAATAAATTTTAGCAAATGATGCAAGTTTCATAATTAAATTTTAACTTGGCATACTGATTTGTTTATTTTATTTTTTCATATTTGTTTAGAGGTTGTAGGTCGGAGCATATTTGATACAAGACTTTAGTTGTTCTGGATGGAAAGGTGGGGCATAAAAAATGGCAACTGTCAATGGAAATTGAATTAAGAAATAAATATATTTTTGGGTTATTTACATGGGATGGGAATACTACATAACATCAAAATAACAGATGCACAGATTGAGGAAAATAATTGATACTGCAGCTCAGCCAGAGAGAAACAAATAAGTTATTTGTTGAAGAACAAAGAAAATAAATCAACACATCCGAGGCTTCTTGTCTATTTGCTGAAATTGCTAGCAATAAGCTATCATATCATATCATATTATAATTATCATCCCTTTGTCAGGCAGCGAAGTGCTATCGGTCCAAAGCAGAAAGAAAAGGAGATTGACGCCTTCGCGGAGGCTGACAGTTCTCATCCATCCTTGAGTTCATTGGCGGTGGT
Source organism: Triadica sebifera (assembly GCA_023653625.1). Classification (NCBI taxonomy): domain Eukaryota; kingdom Viridiplantae; phylum Streptophyta; class Magnoliopsida; order Malpighiales; family Euphorbiaceae; genus Triadica; species Triadica sebifera. The sequence continues at coordinate 29,319,736 of CM042908.1, read as the reverse complement.
GATGCTTGAGTTCATTGTGCTCACACAGTCGCATCCTTTCATTGTTAGTTCTATTCTGTAGTCACAGAAAACATAAATACTTTGTTACTTTCTAATAGTATATTATGTCATGCATCCAAGGAACATGAAAATGCTGTCAAAAAGCGAAATGACATTTAAATATGTATTTACCTTGGATGCCAAGGAATTCCCTTTCCAAAGACGGGAGTCTATTTTTCATTTGCTCGAGTGCCTCTTCAGCAACATCAGGGCTCATATTGGATACAGGTTTTGTTATTCCAGCTGCCTGGAAGTTTCAATTGAAGTGTAAAATACATCTTGTTGTGACTAAAAACAATAAAACACTCGGCTAAATTTTATGGGCATACCTTCAAGATATTGGTACAAAGGCCCAATAACTTCTGAGCTATTTACATCCTATCATCCTCAGTTTCCTGTAATAGATTTACCACTCTATCAGCCATCAACTCTAAGAGAAAAAATAAAAAAAGGTTTCTCTCTTTGCACTAACCCTCAGTTTGTTCATCAATTGTTGTTCCTCGTAGAAGTCTATATAGGGACTTTTCCAATGGAAGAACGATCATGTGCAAGCTCTTCCCTCACTCGTGAAAGAATGGTTTCTGTACGCTTCAGCTTAGCACTAAGGTCTTCATTTTGAAGCTTAAGCAAATTGTTCTCTTCCTATTGTATCAAATATTTAGATTGATTTTGCCGAGAACGCCATGTTTGCAAAAGAAATTGACTTCATCAGAATAAAACAAATAAATAAACAAAAAACTAGACTTTCAATATTTTTTTGTAGTCCAAAAATTTGAATATTAATATCTTGCCTTGATTTTTGCACGAAGATGAATGCGCTGGGGGAGATTTTGCTGGCCGGATAGCTTCTTCACTTCACCTTCAAGTTCCATCACTCTCTTCTTATTATTAAACAAATAAATAAACAAAAAACTAGACTTTCGATATTTTTTTGTAGTCCAAAATTTTGAATATTAATATCTTGCCTTGATTTTTGCATGAAGATGAATGCGCTGGTAGAGATTTTACTGGCCGGATAGCTTCTTCACTTCACCTTCAAGTTCCATCACTCTCTTCTTATTATTTACATTCTCCATCTGTAAGGATTAAAGCAATTAAAGAGAAAATACCTTTAAAACAAGGGAAAAAACAAAGATCTCTTTCAGTAGTAAGACTAGTTTTTTCTAATAACTGAAAAAGAAAATTCCAAGTCCTATAGTCCCAAAATTTAACCTTCAACATTTCACTTTCAGTTTTAGGCATCTGATCTCGCTGATGAAGTCTTTCTAATGCTATTTGTGCTGCAACCGTCTCAGCCTGTTTCCGATCAATTTCCACTAGCCATCTGGGAGAGAAGGTCAAATTTCATAAACATTACCATAGAAGAATAATTTTTTCCGTTTTCTTTTTTTGTGCAGGGGAGGGAGACAAGTTATTTAATATCTTGTAGCAAAATATGCTAACCCTTGTCTCTCCTCTATAAATCCACTGAGCTGCTGTTTGAGCTTCACAACTTCCTGCTGCTCCTGTATTGACAGTGCATATCATTTAAGATACACTATAATAGTTATGTTAATTTCCTTATCATCTCAAAGCAAAGAGTACCTTTGGTTGAGGTTCTTGGCTATTAAGTTGAACTTTCTCGGCTATCTTCTGCAATTGCTGGTTATCCAATAGCGACTGCCATTAACAAAAGGGAAACATAAATAAAAATGTGGGAAATATAACTTTCTCTTCTTTTGTTTTTGCTTTTTCAGATTTTAGGAAATGGCTTTATACGAAAGTTATTTGACAATATAATGGAAGTGAGAAAAGGATAATAACATGTAAGCAATAACCCACATATAAATAGAGAGACCAAGAATTATAAACAACAAAACATGTGCTGAAATGCATAATTACCATAAAACTTGTCATGTCCACATTCACTCCTACTAAATCTTGAATAACATCATGGGTCATGTTTTAAGCAGCAGCTAATCTTGCATTCAATGCAAATATCTGGGAAAAGGACAAGCACACTAAGAACACATGATTTTCAATATGAAAGTGAATTTACATTTGGCTTTCTAAAGCCTACCTCCTTTTGTCGACTGACAGCTAGGGATTCTAGCTCCTCAATATGCAACCTAGCAGTGGTAAGCTCCTCATCCTTCTCAGATTTTATTTGTTGTGCCAAACCCAAGCCAATGCATTTGAAAGGGGAACCAGACCCCCTAGACTTTGCAATATTTTTCTCCAACTTGTTCCATAAAGAATTTGCAATGTGTGAGAAATAGCCTTCAGGCCTTACTTGTTCAGCCATAGCTTCCAAGGCCTTAAACTGTTTCCAAATTTAGTAGTTCAGAAATGTTAAAGAATTTAAGAAAGAAAACACAATATCAAATTCTGGCTTACTTTTTGCTTGTACTTGCTAGCCTGTGCTTCGGCATGCAAATTTAACTCAGAGATATGTACCTTGCATTGAGCAGTCTGTTGCATGGTAGCAAAAGTATAAACATTAAATGCTTATATAGATACCTCATTAAAGAATTCTACGAAGACAAATTTGGTTTAATATACCAAAAGACAAAGTTGAATTATTTGTGTCAAACTGCAACAAACAACTTTACCTGTGCATCTTTCTCAGCTAAATTGCTCTCAAGAATTTTTAACCGCTTCAGGGCTTCATCAAAGCTTTTCTCCTTCTCATCTAAAAGCCTACAGATTACACAAAATCACATATTAGTGATTTGAAGCAAAATTCAGCATCTAAGCAAGATGAGTGCAATTTTGGATTGATAAATCTAAACAATTGAAGTAAACCTTTTCATCTCAGTGTCAGCACTTCTAACATTCTGCATCTGATGATTTACAGCATGAAGCTCCAGTTCTAGCTCCTCCCTTTGTAATCTTTGTCGTTCAGCTTCTTCTTTAAGAATGCCAACCTAACATGTATGGACAAATAAGACATATTCATGACAACAAATAGAGTTCAGAAATACTTCAGTAATGCCTATCTAACAAGTGCAAATGCACAATACAGTTAACAAATTCATAAGATCTTGTCACTTGATCAGACTTCATAAAATCCAACCTTGTTTTCCAGTACATTTACAGTGCGTTCCAGCTCTTCAATAGCTTCACTTCTGCTTCCTTTTCTTCACCATATATCTTCTTAGATTCAGCTATCTGGCATTGAAATTACAGTACAGAATTAAAAAACATGACACCAATGAAAATATTATTTGTTCTATGATACATCCCAACCTGATAAGAATGTGAACTCCTAATTTCACCCCAAAAGCGCGCTCAAAGAGAAAGGTTTGAACTCAACCTTATAAACCAGTCCAGGAGTTCCTCCGCAACCGATGTGGGACGCATCATCCCCACCTCCTTAAGACCCCGACTGCCTCGGTCGGCGATCTGTCGTAACCCGAAGGGACACCGGTGTACAGGGCTGACTCTAATACCAAATGATAAGAATGTGGACTCCTAACTTCACCCCAAAGCGCGCTTAAAGGGGAAAGTTTGAACTCAGCTTTATAAACCAGTCCAGGAGTTCTTCCGCAACCGATATGGGACGCATCACAACCACACGTCAACAGATTAAAGAAGAATGATCTGTGCATAAGAACTTGAATAGCAAACTTCCAGTAACATGGGGCTCAAGTTTTCAGGCAATGACGCTTGTTATCTCAGGTTGCTCAGGGTGCTACAAGCTGGGCACAGAATAAGAAGTTACCTGTTGAGCCTCCAATGCAATAGCTTCATTTTCTTCAGCCAAAGCCTGAGCAGTTCCAAGCTTTTCTTTCAAAATTTGCATCTTCATGTAAAGCTGATCTCTATCAGTAGTAAGTTCATCCGTGTCATTCCTTAAAGATTTTATTCTAATAAGCTGATCTCTCTCAGTAGTAAGTTCATCCATGTCATTCCTTAAAGATTTTATTGTAATAAGCTGATCTCTCTCAGTAGTAAGTTCATCCGTGTCATTCCTTAAAGATTTTATTGTAATATTCATTTGGCCAAAAGTATTAACCATTTGTGAGTGTTCCATTTCCAAGCTCTCAATCAAATTCCTCCTTTCTACTAACTCCTCCTCTAGAGAACATTTTGCAGGTAAAACTTCCCTAATTTGAAATCTCAGCACCTGATTTTCACATGAAGACTTTTCTAAAGACTCGCTTTCCTTTGCCAAATTCAACTCAAGAGATAATGCCTATCTTCTCCTACAGCTGAGCTTCGAGCATTTGTCTATGAGCAACAGCCTCATCAAGCTTATCTGACTTCAAAACAAGCTCATCTTCCAAAGCCTCCAATGAGGCCATTATTTCCTCTATCTTATCCTTTCAATCCTTGGTATTAGATGTAGACTCTTGTAGCAGGCTTGAGTCAACTAATAATCCTTTCAGAATGTCATCCTTCCTCAATAGCTCAGCCTGGAGACTCATGTTTTCAGATACCGGCTCTTTAGCTTGGTGCTCTACACTCTCAATTTCTTCTGTGAACTTTGATGTCTTCTCTATAGCTTCGCATATCTGGTGGAATATTTTTTTCCACAACTGTACTTTCTTTCTCCAGTACATTAAATAATCTATGGCCAATTATGCCTACATTTTCACCTGAATCAATACACCTTTTATTGTCAAAACTTGACCAGGTACGTCCTTCATGCATAACTTTCTTGTGAGACCCAAGTTCATTTCTCAGAAGAATGTTCTCATTCTTCAATGTATTCACTTTATCGACAAGTATTTGCAGCTCCTGGTCTTTTGTGCTTAAATCTGCTATGGAAACAGACTGTGAATGTCTGAGTTCGTCCACTTCAGCATTTTTCACTGTCAGATCAGTCTCTAGACTAGCAATAAGAGTCTCCAAGGAAAAAACTTCGCAACTTGTGAATTTCCATGTCAGAGATGGTCATACTACTCAGAATCGATTCTGTTTCAGAATTCTTATTTTCCAAATCCTTGAGAAGCAGGTTATTCTCCTTCAACTTCAAGATCTCACCTGTAAGTGACTCATTTTCCTCTTTCAAGCAACTCATTTTGATGAGTTCTGCATCTTTACTGTTCAGCTGACTTCGTAGAGTGTGCAATGAAGTTTCCAACAGGCCAATGTCATTCTGCAACTTCTGGTTTTGTCGATCAAGAGTAGAAATATGACTGGAAAAACTTTGCAAAGCAGTTTCTTTGGTCTTCAAATCCTTCAGCATTTTTTCACATTCAACTTCAAGCAGTTGAACCTGGCTCAATAGTCTCACCTTGGTTTCCATAATTTCATCCAGCTCAGCCTTCAATGCATCATTTAAACAAGCAACATCCTTCAGATGCTGAATTTCCCCTTCAAGAGTCCTGTTTACCTCATCCATCTCTGTAATTCTTAAATGGCCTTGGTCCAGCCTTAATAACAGATATTGAGCCTCCCTTTGTGCTTCTTTCTGTAGAAGATAAATCTCAGCCTCCTTGACAGCTAAAATTTCTTCTTTCAACCCTTTATCTACCATCAAAAGAATAATTTCTTCATTCAAAATCTCAATGACAGAACCACAAGTTATCTGCTCTTGCTTATAATTTCTTCATTCAAAATCTCAATGACAGAACCACAAGTTATCTGCTCTTGCTTAGCTGCATCTTTATCAAGAGCTGTCTCTTCTAGCTGTGACACTAGGAAAAATGACTTGATGTCTTTTGAGCAAAATTCTATCATAAAAAGCTCAGACTGAGAATTTAGAAGCTCCACATTCTCTTTTAGCTTTTTTTCTTGATCAGACAGGGACTCAGCAATATTTCTGTTACTGAATTCTAAATCCTTCATTAGAATAGAAAGCTAAGATCCCATGTAGTTAGACCTTTGTAACATCAAATCCTCTTGTGAATGTAGATCAAATATTTTTTTTCTCAAAAGTTCTTAACTTAGTGGTAAGCTCTCCAGTTTTCTCTTCTTTCCTCAAGATTACATCATGACTGTTCTTGATGTCCACCAGTAATTTCCCCTTCAGAGTTCTACACATTTGGAGTTCTCTACTTGACTTAGAATTGTGCTCTCTCATATCAGCAATAATTGCATTTGATTCACACAAGCCATGTTGAAGCAAACCATTTTCTGCATTCAGCCCCGTTACTGTTTCCAACAAAATGCCCATGTGACAGAGATGTAGCACTGATACAGCGCAATGCTTCAAAATTATCTCAGACCAGATATCTTCAAGCCAGGAACACACCAGCTTTCTTGAGTCCAAAATCAGAGACTTAATGGACTGAAAATTGCTTACCAGAAACATGAAGTTATCCATGAGATTAGTATGGACCTGTGCAATGATAATTTCCAGCTCCACAATGAGGTCGATTATTTCTGAGAAGTATAAGCCAAACTGTTTTTCAAGGTCTTCAACTTGCAGTTCCTTGACACAGTTGATAGATTGCAAGCCTTTAACCTCATCAATTAGCATATCCCTATCATTCGTCAAGGTGATTTGTTTTTCTTTCAGCCTTTCCATATCAAGTTTCATTGTTTCATTAGCTATCATTAGTTCATTGATCATGATATCTGCTTCTCTCATGGTATCTTGGGCCTCTTCAAATTTGGTGAAAATACAAGAAGCCTCAGCCGCCTTTTGGGCAGCAGCTAGCTTTACATCACCAACTTCCATCACGAGAAACTGCAGAAAAAAATATCAAAAATAATTACCGAGTAATTCAGAATTAAGTAATTCTTTATCAAAAATTATAACTATATCTACTGTATCTAACTGAAAAAGACGCAAAAAAAACATAGAAAAAATTAATTACTTATCCTACAATTTCATACAAATGCAATACAGATAGAGACTAGAAAATATTTGGATAAACAGTAGTCGACATCTTATGTTTTTCTTGGAGAAACCCAAGCTAGAAATTAGTTACAGCTGTGATATGAGAAGACCCATTAAAAAAATCTGACATTACCTCTTTTCGTTTGGCACCAATTAGTTCTAGCTCCTTGAACAATATGCTCAAATGCTTGCAACTTTTGATTAACATTCTTTAGCTTTAGTTCAAACTGGTTTTCCATGATACTCATAGCTTCTTGAAGTGCAAGAATGTGAGATGTGAAGCATTTCAAGCTCTCTTGATTATGTTTCTCAGAAATCCATATTTCTTCTTTCTTGCAATGTAGTTTAGGCATTTCTTCTTGAACCTCTTGCAAGCTTTCAAGGGCAGATTCTATTTCCTTTTTGAGAAGTATAATAGTAACATCTTGATCACACACATCCTTGGAAGTTCTTTTAAAATCCTTAGACATTGTCACATGAAGTGCCATGTGAACTCTTTCCTATTTCAAGAAAACAGCTGGAGACATCGGCTCTTGAGTAATCTCCAGCATCTGTCTGCAACAATGTCCAGATAAAGTAGTTAAACCATACTCCTATCCGGAAACAACTGCAACATAAAAGTGAGTGTTTCCAACTGAGCAGAATTAAGAGCATTAGCTTACCCGTCCATTACTAACGTCAAGAGGTGAAAGAGCTCCAATTGTTTCATTCATTTCAGGACTTCTATCATTCTTCAAAGAAATGCTCATGAATGACCTAAGAGAGGAAACACCAGTTTTCAGCTCTTCCAGTTTCTCTCTTGTCTTCAAAATGTCATTCTCTTCAAAATCTATAAGCTTTTCTTTCATGCCATTGGCACATTTCTCCTCCTCCAAGAGTTTTTGTTGAAGTTTAGCACATGTTTCCTTCAGCCCAACTAATTGCATCCTCAAAGACTCACTCTTTTCTTCTGCTTCTTTTATAGCAGCAGACTGATCTTTGAGAAGGGCATCTTTTCTTTGATTAATTTCTATTGATTCACTAAGTTGGACATCCTTGAACTTCAATTCATTGAGATTATTAACATTCACTTCTGACAGCCTATTCGCAATCACAAATGCAGCAGTTGCACAAAATGCTGCTGTACTGGCATGCTGTTTTGCCAACTTTATATTGTCCTCCAGCTCCACGATGGTAGATGTCTTCTCCTTTAACAGAGACTTCAGGAGTATAATTTCCCCCTCTTTTTCCTGACACTCCAGCAGATGTGCTTCATTGATCACTAATGCTACTCTTTTCAAAGATTTAAGCATGCACTCCACATCACTTCTTTTATTGTTTGCATCCTCCAAACAGTTTCCAAGTTCTTCAATTAGCAACTTCTTTTCAGAAATGATTCTTACTAACCTGCCAACTTGTTCAGAGATCCAAATTCTTTTCTGTGGGATGGAAATGAGGTCAAGCTGATCAGAGGCATCTGTAAGTGCATCTTGCCCATTTTCAAGAACTTCCAACATTTCCGAGACCAACAATTCCAATTCTTCAGATAATTTTCTCAACTCCCCATCTTTACACTCTAGCTTTTCATGTACCTTTTTGTTGTCTCCAGTTAAGAGGTGTAAATTTTCTTTCAGCTCCTTCAATTCAATTTCCAAAATCATCACACCCTTTTTAGTCTCCATCTCTTTCAAATGACAATCGTGGACCTGCTGTTGAAGGATGGATAGTTCTTCCTGCATGCAGACTATAACCTCTGCAGTTTCAGCTTCTGCCTGACTACGGATTTCATCAACTTCTTCATTGGTTGCCTGAAAGTTATGATCATTTTGATACCACAAATTCAGTCTCTTGGCCTTAGCAAGAGAATCTTGCATCCGCTCCAATTTTCTCTGCAAACTAGATTCCTCACCCATTGAATGGTTAGATGAGCAATCATTTAACTCCCTTCTGGAAAGTTGCTCCTTCAAAGCCATTATTCCAAGCTCCTTTTCACTCAAAAGTTCTACATAATGGCTGTTACTTTTTTGCAGGTCTTCCATGTCATTTATTGCTAGTATTTGCTCAGATTCAAGGGCTTCAACAACAGTCTTTGTTTCCTTTAGTTCACGATTTGCATCTTCAAATTGTTTGCTTACGAACAGGAATCTTTCTTTTTCCAGCTCAAGTTCTCTACTCAACCATGCTGTCCTTTCCTCTAATTCATCACGAGATGATTTCTCATCTTTGAGAACAATCTTCAAGATGTCCAATTCTAACTGCAAATCCAGGATTTCTTCTGCATGTTTAATCGTTGAATCCATGCTCTTCACCTCATTTTGGACTCCCTCAAGGCCAAGTGTAGAACTTTCATCCTTGGAACAAAAATCCTAGAAGTCATGAACAAGCATCAAAATATGCAGGAACATGATAAACAACAGAAGAAACTGAGACTTTATACTAAAGCAAATAACTCAGCATATGTGATTAAAACATTATGCATCTTTCTCTTAAAAACTTCTCATTTTCTTATTTTTCTTTCATATTCATGACCCTAGAAATTTTAGAAGTTTGAAGTACCTTGGTGGTTTTAATGTTACCATCTTCACCCTGGGTCGTAGTTTGAAAATTGTCCAACATAATATTCAGATCATTTATTTCTCTGCAAGAATCAGAAGTGCATCAGTAAGGACAAAAATTTACTGCAAGTATTCTGGCTACAAATACATCTCAGAATGAATTTGAAACAGGATGGCAAATGGAAATTGAAAAAGGATTGAAATTCCTTACCTACTCAGTTTTTGGTTTTCCTTTAAGCAAGAATTTAGGCTATTCCTGCACTCCTCTAACTCATTGAGGGTCTTATTCAACTGAAAAAATAAAAAGTAATATAACTCTCTAGAAGAAAAACATTTTTTTTTCTGGAGTAGTAGTAAGCAACCTCTAAGGGGAGGGAATTGTCCTCATTATTGATGTGCATAGCTTTCCGGGAAAAAATATACGCAAACCAGTAAGAAATGGGAAAAAATTAGCAATTTGGCATCACATCAAAGTTTTGGCACTGCATAAAGAAAGAGTTAAAGCAGAATATAACAAAGTGAAACTGCAAGTTAAAGCTATGTTCTATCTTCCCCTGTCATCTAGGATGTGTAGACAGGCAAATTAGAAAGATTAAATAAGGTAATTCAATACAAACCTGAGCCTGACCATTCAAATTTGGATGGTTATGCTGCATTGTTTTTTCATCAAAATAGTTAAGCAGCTGCAAAATATGTGCTTTTTTTCAATATTCCAGATTCCATATAACAAAACAAGCAAAACGAAATATTGATTTTGCATCCAATTTCACAAAAACCTGTTCATGTAGTTTGGTTGCTTCATCCAAGAGTATCTCTCTCTCCCCTTCTTCATAGAATTCTTGATATCTATAAAATGTCATGGTGAAAGATTAGCAAAAGTGGAACTTCTTGGGACCGTAACCTATCGTTGGAGAAAGAAAAGTTACTTTCTGAATTGCTCTAAAAGCCTTATATTCTCCAAAGCAAAGCGAGTTACTTCAGGATTTTTATCTACTTTAGCTTGAAGCAACTGAATCTCTTCATAGAGTGCTTTGTTCTCTTCAAGCAAGTAAGAATCATGAGGCAATGAACCAGCTACAAGTGACTCCATTCTTTGAATTTTGCCTTCGTGAAATCTGAGCATCATTTTTGTGCTTCTGGTATCTTCCTCTCTTTGGCGAACCTGTAATGCGGCCAATGTCAGATAGCTCAGGTAGAGATTAAAACACGTAGGGAAAAACACCATCGCACAAGTAAAGAGAAAAGAAAATGCCAAATGGTTCAATTGATCAATTTCAGCTTCAAGTTTCTTGGTGCAATTCTCTGCCATCTGCACTCTTCTTAATGCACCAGCAAGTGTTGTCTCCCGATCTTTCAACTATTTTAGCATCATAGTTTTTAGTAAGGTATAGTATTTGCAGCATATGAACATTATAATTGAGGAAAAACAAATACAGTATCCTAGATGATGGTATTGAAATCAACTTAGCATGGTAGGGACAGTAAACATCCTGACAAGAAAATTATATCTAAATCACAATGCTTCACTTTGGCACCTATGCGAGGGAAAACCAACAGGTGACTCATAATATCATGAGACTGTGCTGCTTATATTCTCTATCATCTACAAAGTCAACTAGTTCCATTTAGATACTACTGCCATAACATATCTCACATTGAATTAAATTCTGAATTATAACCGCTTAGTGGACATTCTAACGATGCCTTTTGATTCAAAACCAAGCAAGCCTTCAACCTGCTGCTGATTTGTCTCATACATGTTATCTGTGCAAGCAGTGTCTTCTACTTGAGTTGTAGATTTGGTAATTGAACCAAATGACAAAGACCTGGAGACATTATGACTTTTCAGGAGAGAGAGCTCCTCCTATGACACAAACGCTAAGTAATTGAAGTTTTTGTTATTGTTATTGGCAAAAGTAGTGATTGAACATTGGTTAGATTCAATGGAACACCTTTAGAAGCCGTATTCAGTGCTGTAGTGCAATGTCATCCCCAGTTGAATCTTCATTCACCACAGCCTATACCATGATGGAATTTATAAATTAGTGAAAATTACCAGTGCCCAAAAGATAGTCAACCAAAGTGCACCAATGCATAATCAAACTTACGTTGTTCTGGATAAGTTTTGCTCTCTGAGCAAACTTTAGTGTGTTTACTTTTTCTGCAGCACAGCTGCAATTCAAGGAAAGAAACCCTCAGTGTAATTCTGTTAGCAACAGGAAAATTGAAACAATAGGGAAACAGTTCCAAACAAAGTGAACCAACCAGATAGACGAGCTGACATTAGCAATGATCATAGTTTTTGAATTCACCCCAAGTGAATCCTGCATAATATCATCTACCACATATGACAACACAATTGAAAGACATAATACCAAAGAAGAGAGAACCAAGAAAAGAATTAACCTGAAGAAGGAAAGTCAACCTTGAATCTCTATAAGGAACATGTCATGGCCTCCCCTTTGCCACATCTACTAGAATCATAATTACATGACTGCAATAGTAATTTTGACAAAAATGACAATTGAAACCAAAAGAGAAAAAAAAATTAAAAATTAGAAGAGACTAATAGTTGCCTAAGACTTGGGAATGACTGCAGTACCCTAATGTGGACAATGATTTGTTAATATTTGCAGTTTCCTTAAGACGCTCGCCTTCAGCACCTGAACTTTTCTGCGTATAGTGAATGATAATATGCCGTATTCAGAAATAATATCATGTGATATATGCATATAACAGGTGTCGTTCCCCAAACTTTGAAAGTAACATGCCTACCTTTCTGAGCCAGCAAGATCAACCAGGTTCAATCTAGCGAACCTTAGGTTAGTTGTGGAATCCTTTTCCCACCTGCTCTTAATTACACACGTAAAAACACTGTGCGACCGACTGCTCTCTCTAATCATGTTTGTTGCCGCAACTTTCCTATTTAGAGAACCCTACATGCAATGAAGTTTTCGATTATTAGAACTTGCAAGTGAACGCATTACATATGCATAGTGAGAGAGACAAGTAATAAAGGATTTTTGAAGCGAAACATGCATGTACATAGAAGAAATAGATAGATAGATGGAAAGAGAGAGAAGCAATAAGGGATAGGTAACCTGAATCAATAGCTTTAGAATGTCGCTTACTGTTCGAACTTCAAATTCTGAGAGGTTCTCTACATACACTCCCTTTTTGACATCCTCCCTCAGCTATAAACCAATAACTAGATAACTAAAAGTATCTCAAAATATTCTAAGCTAGAATCACTAATGAAATAATCAAAACTCACAAGCAAATTTGTAGAGGAGGGATTGAGCAGATCAGTTATTTGTTCATTGTAAATTTCTAAGAACGAACACTTGCAATTATATTTTAGCACAATGCTTAACAAAAAAAAAAAAGGGATTGAATGCCTGTTAAAGCCAATATTTTATCTTTCTAAACAGACCTGATCTACTGTTTCACATGCTACATGGTCATATACTCATATGTGAAGCGAGTTTCTGGCTGCCCAATCCATGTGATGCTTTGGGCACTTTCTTGTTTCAAGCACCTGCTATAACCATTTATACTTTTCTCCATGCTATTGAGAGGACGCACACGAATAAGAACCTAGATAAATTGAACAACCATCAGCATAAGTTGCAAAACATACATATCATTAAAAAAATACTCTACTTACACAAAATTTAAAAGTTGGTCTAGCCATTGTTATCAACATTGTCATCAGAAACTTAATCCACCATCATCACTTCATAACTTTGTGAGTAACATGATTTTTTTCTAAACTCAAGGCCATGTTGAAGTCAAGACATCATTAGACAACGCAAATTGACTCCAATCTTGTAATTGCACATCTCGAAACAGCATGTATACAATCAGCCTTTGACAAAACTTTCTTTTAATTGATTCCCATGCATGTGCAAAATAAAAAAAGAAAAATCACCAAAATAATCCAAAAGTAGAATATACCTGTACATTAGATCCATCCAAAATGATGGATCCTCCTTGAGATCAAAATGAGGCACTTCAACAGTATAAATAACCGCAGGACTTGAACCAGTAACCGGAATTCCTCTGTACAATGCGGCGAAATTGCCAACACGCCCGCTTCCGTTAATCCCGTCAACCTTACTCCTAAACCCAGAACTCGGAGGCTTAGAGACACTCTTGGTCGGTGTGCTCTGTGAGGAACTAGCCTCGGAATAATTGGAAGTAGCTCTTCCTACTGTCCTAGTAGACCTTGGAGTCATGTTAGGCAAACCCCCTCCAGTCGGCTGCATTGAATAGTGGTTCATCTCTGTCCTCACCTCATCACGCGATTCACCGGGAGTTGAGTTACTCTCGTTCCTTCCTCTGAGCCCAACGATATCGGTTTTTTACAAGAAATGTTACTCCTCCATGTTTATCAGGAGTACGGAGAAGCAAAGTGGAGCTAGACTTGGGTTTGGTTGGGGTTCTTTCGATCTTACTTCGAGCTATCGTTGCATCTCGTTCAAATTTGGGATTAGCAGGGTGGTACGTCGCGGATCTAATTCAATTTGATCCCGATTTTAAGTTATATTTATAAAAAATTGAATTAGATATTGATTTGTCATTGAATAGATAATTGATAAAACAACTATCAATTGATCGGTTGAACCATCAAATCAACCAACCAATCATGGTTTGATAAAATTTTGGTGGATTTAATTAGATTTTTGATTTGTCATTTTAAGTCCAAAATATTAGGATCAATCATTTAAAAAAAATGACTTTTATTGTTAGTTTTACTATTTAGTATAATTATTTTTTTATTTTATTATGTATAAAATATATTATATATTATATTTTAAAAGAATTTTATGCATCAATTCAATTTCGATTAATTTTATGATCTCTCACTCTGTCTTTTCTATTTGTTGTTTGGGCCAATTCTAAAAGTCATTATTAAAATTAGAAATGAACAAAATTAAATTGAACCAAATCAGATGAGTTGAAAAATTTTAGATCAGTAGAAATAGAAAATTTTCTTAATTATTTAACTCAAAAGAGTTTCGGTAATATGAAGAAACATGCAAGAGCAAAATTAATATCTTGAAAAAAAGGCCACAACTTATTTTAAAAATATTTCATTAATACTTTGTAATATTAGAGATGTCTATAAGATATTAAGATATGACTGATGAAAGCTCAAGCTGAAGATCTGTTGGGTGTTTGATCGTTTATCATGCTAATTGGAGGTGCCCTTGCAAAAATCTCTGCTGTTGAAAATCAACTTTCCTGTATGTTGGCCTTTTTGGCCAATAATGACGGAGGAGCTCTACTTCTATATTATAGATTTGTGTAATAATACATTTATATTATTTAAATAATGAAAGAGTTTTTTTTGAAATATATATATATATATATATTAATAAAAATAAAAACACTCCTATATTTATAAAAAATAGTAGATTTATAATTCAATACGGACTTAAATGCATATCATAAGAATTGGCTTTCATACGCGGTAGAAAATAGAAATGATAAAAATAGTGTAGAAAATGATAAATTCTAATCAGACTCTATTTTAGCATAAAAAATAGCGTTGACAATATTATTATACTATATTTAGTGTGATAACAATGTTATTTCAGTTTAAAAAATAATTTTTTGCTCAAGTGGAAGTTGTAGAAAGAAGGGGAAAAGAGAAGGATTTTTACTGGTGGAAGAATAGAAGATAGAAAAAATAGGATTTGGTCAAAACTCTACTGTTTGTTGATTTTGGCGTTATTTTTTTTAGGTTAAATGTTTTTATTATATTTGAATAAATTTTTATTATATTGAAAGAATATGTAAAAAAAATATTATGATTTATTTTATAAAATAATTGAATAGTATAAAAGTAATAAAAAAATATAAAATAAAGTATAAATAAAAATATATATAGAATATTATTTATAGTGTAAAAAATGATGTAATAGATTATAGATAAATTTATGTAGTTATACTAATGTAAAAATTATATCATTTTATTATTTTGGATTAGAGATGTGCTTATGGTGTATTAGGAATTATTATGGGCTAATTTATCATGTCATGGATGGGTTTCTTTGTATGTCACCTATAGATCTACAGGCCAATATGGATGGTTCTTGATGTATGAAATTGTTAGTTGAATGGAGTTTCACTTTGGCAAAAAGAAAATTATATGATTTATAGTTTTTTTTATATTGCTTTATTAAAAAAATTCTAATTTTAAAAAAAATATTTTTACATTTTTTATTTTTTAAAAATGCATCTTTTAAAATTTTATCTTTTAAAGATGTCTCTTTTTATATTTTATATTTCAAAAATACTATTTTATCCTAATAATCCAAAAAGGTACATTTTTGAAATAACAAAATTTTAAAAAAATGTATTTTTTGAAAGAAAATAAATATATCTGTATATCTTTCTCATTATATATCATATGATCCATTGGCCTTTTGCTATATTTAAGGTTGGTATTTGCCATTTGGATATGAAAAACGCATGTTTGTCCTTCCAACTTATTGAAATTGTTGTATTCAATCTCCTGATTAAAATTTTAATTGCATTGAGATTTTATATTCTTAATTTTTACTTTCTTGAAATTTTACCTAACGAAAAATTAAATATTTTTAGACATTTAATGGATAAAATTATACGTTGAAAGATTTAATAAAACAAAATTTTAGAATACACACACACACACACACACACACACACATATATATATATATATATATATATATATATTCTTCATTTTAATTTTGTATTCCATGTTATTGAAAAAATATTAATCAAATAAATTTTTAATGATTTTAACAAAGTAAAATTTCAAGTGAGGAACACAATAGATCAATTTGACAAATTTAAGGTTTAAATAAATTTTTCTTGGAATAT
>CM042908.1:28972500-29297500 GCA_023653625.1 Triadica sebifera | reverse complement strand
ATCATTTGATTCGTCGATCCTCAAAAAAATAAATAAACAAAGTTCCATCGTTGATCATTAGATAAAAATCCAAAGATTAAGTCAAAAATATCATACAATTTTTTAAATTAAAAATAAAAAATTAAGAAGGTTTCGGTGTCGGAGGTTCGAATCCCTCCTCGCCCACAATCGGCCAAAAAGGGAAAGGCTTTCATAAAAATTCTCGTAGAATCGAGAATGAAGTTTTCATTCTGTAACTTTTTATCAAAACAAGGAGATAAACGCATCATTTTTTTACACTCCATATTCCATTCTGGTACATGGAATTCAATCATGTATTCACTGATAGAAAACAAAAAATGAAAGATCTTTCCACTAGAAGAAAGATAATCATAAATCAAATAGAAAAAATTTCAAAAGAAAAGGTTCTTACGGGGTGGAGACGATGAGGTCGGTCCATGGATTTTCCTTCCTTTAGTCGCATTTCGCTAAAGGGTTTTTTTTAGAAATTTTAACAAATTCATTTTAATTACAAAATTTGAATTAAAAATTTAAAAAAGTTAAAATTTTTTTTATTATATTAGGATAAAATTTTTCATTCTAGCTAAATCTTCTAATCGAAAATTGGGCTAGAGAAAAAATTTTAATTTCATTAGTTTATTTTTTTCGCTAAGCATTTGTAACCATTATGAGTACGACTATAGCCAAGAAAAAGACAGGAAACCGATCTATGACCGCACTCTTAAAGCACTCGTTATGTCTTTGTCCCAGCACTCTCAGGCCACTTTTCTTACAGCCCATGGATAAATTCCCCATGTCTAAGTAGGAGAATTTCGAGTGATATTCTCTATTCACACTGGGCGGCAAAAATGAAATATTTTTGAATTTTCCATTGCTACCCTAAACCCCTAAACTTCGAACTTCAAACCCTAAACCATGGATTTAAGGTTCTGGATTCTGGGTTATAGGTTTAAGGCTTTAGGTTTAAAGTTCTGATTTTATGATTTAGGGTCAGAATTTAGGGTTTAATTTTCAGGATTCATGGTTCTTAACTCTCAAACTCCGAACCCTGAACCCTATTCTCGAATGTGCAATTGAGAAATTTTTGAATCTAAGACCTTTTTTATTGTAATTTGTTAGACTTTGATAATATAATTTCTATAGTTTATAAGATGTTATATTTATTTTGTTGCATTTTTATTTTCTTTAGGATATTTTTTTAACCGCTTGCCTAATCCACAAAAATTACTGAATTTGATCGTATATTTAAACTTTATATAGATCTTATAAGATAAACTATACAAAGCCCCGTTCGACCTATTCCATCACCCAAAAATAGATGGAAGTTATGTTGATATGTCTAAACGTATCGCGTCATTATTTGTGTATGACATGATTATACTAATTATAAATAAGATATAATTAATTAATTGTGTCCAAATTAAAAATACATATACGATGCAGTTATAATATGTGTTGATACGATTAATTAAATATATCTACACGCTTCAACGTGATATGAGATATCATTATATATGTATTTAAAAATATTATAATACATATTTAAATATTTATATAGTATGATATTTCACATTTTTTTAACGTGTCTAATCATTAATTAACAGGTAAAAAACGATGTCATAAAAATTTACAGAAAATCTTTGTTTAAGCTTTAATTCGAAAGATGGTCAATAAATCAAGGTTTTGTAAGTAATTTTCCCAAATAAATCATGGACCCTGCGGGGAACGGTGGAAGAGTGCGGTGATGTTGTTGAAGCCCAGCTGCAAAGAACTTGACAAATTCTCCACATTTTCTTTAATTTCGCCCCCGTTCTCTCTGATAAAGCGCAAAGATTGACATTGAATTCGATTGATCATCTTTACTTACAAAATCCCTATTATAAAATAAGTAAAGGAAATAACGAGAATGGCAGAATTCCTCGACCTGGAAGCCCAGGATGGAGTGCGAACGCCTTGGAACGTGCTTCCGGGCAGCACGCAAGAGGCCGCCAACTGTGTGGTCCCCGTCTCCGCCATCTACACCCCGATCAGGCCCTTCCCCAACATGTCGGTCCTCCCTTACGCTCCCCTCCGTTGCCGCATATGCCGCTCCGTGCTTAACCCATTTTCGATCGTGGATTTTGCTGCCAATATCTGGATCTGCCCCTTCTGCTTCCAACCCAACCACTTCCCACCGCACTACGCTTCCTTCAGCGATGACAACCTCGCTGCGGAGCTCTTCTCGCAGTACACGACCATCGAGTACGAGACACGGGACACGAGGAGAGAAAAGCTATTTCTCCTCTGTATTCATGTTTGTGGTAGATACTTGCATCATCGAGGAGGAGATGGCCTTCCTCAAGTCCGCCTTGTCCCAGGCCATCGACCTTCTTCCAGATATTTCTCTTGTCGGTCTCATCACTCTTGGGACCTTGGTCCACGTTCACGAGCTAGGCTTCAGCCAGATCCCCAAAACCTACGTCTTCAAAGGTTCCAAGGACGTTTCCAAGGATCACCTTCTGGACCAGATGGGCTTCTTTCTCAAGAAGCCCAAGCCCCCGACTGGTCTCATTGCTGGCGCCAGAGACGGCCTCTCCTCTGACAGTATTCCCCGTTTTCTCTTGCCCGCCTCCGAGTGTGAATTTATTCTCAATTCGGTAATAACAAGTATTTCATTTCATTTAGATGATTACCATCTCAATTTTCATGTTTTTTTTCTTCTCCTTCGTACTTTCTAATTTCAATTTTTATTGTCCTCACAAAAATATATGTTTAAGATTTTAGAGGAGCTGCAGAAAGATCCTTGGCCTGTTCCACCCAATCAGCGGTCTAGCAGGTGCATTAGCATTGCTCTCGGTGTGGCTGCCAGCTTGTTAGGAGCTTGTGTTCCGGGGTGTGGAGCTCGAATTATGGCATTTATTGGTGGTCCGTCTACTGAATGACTCGGTGCTGTGAGGACTTAGCTCTTCTTTTTATGCTTGTTATTCTCTAACTCGGTTAACTCACTTATACTATTTTACCTCTTCTGAAATTCCATCTGGAACTTGTGACGGATTATCTGAAGCCTTCATACTGTTCATCATCAAATTTGAGTGCATGATGCTTGGCCTGCCTCATATATTTATTTTGTCATTTTCTATTATAGTGGCCTGAACGTTCTTTGCTCTTTGCATATTATCTTCTATCTGCTCTCGTTCAAATTTGCTACAAATCGTTCCTTCTTATTACTTTAATATTTTCTTCATCCCTATTTTCTTTTTGGCGTTTCAGTTAGTATTTAGTTCTTCAAACTCAATTTCCTATTTACAAGAGGCATTGTCTATTTTATTTTCTCTGTTCCTATGTTTTTCTGTTGATTTCTATTACCAGGCTTTTGGAAGTTGTTCAAATGAATTGTTCTTAATGTTCTCTAGATTGTGTCAAAGAATCTTTCTGAACCAATTCGCTCTCACAAGGACCTTCATAAAGATTCTGCTCCTCATTATCATAAAGCTGTCTAGTTTTATGAAGGACTTGCAAAACACCTTGTGCATCAGGGCCATGTACTCGATCTGTTTGCATGCGCCCTTGACCAGGTAATATTCAACTTATGCAACAAGCACCTTTTGGCATATCGTCTGGCATTTGACTGTATATTGTTCAATATGTGAATAATTCATGTAAACTAAATTTATAGTTTTTTATATTTTTTTCCCAAAAGATGGTATTAGGCCAATGAAGTGTAGAATTTCTCAAGGGTGATCGGATGAAGCTTTTCTTGGAATTTTCGTTTTGGTTCTAGTGTTTAGACTACTGCATGTTCATTGGCTAGAAAAATCTTCTGGAAGATTGATTATAGTTCATGAAAATGCCAATTGATAATTGCTTCGCTTGGCCTTTTGTGTTTAAAGCATCCTAGTCACTTTTGCATCTTACCTCAGATGATTTTCATGTTGTTGCATTTTGGATTGAATGTGTACTTCATTGACTCCTGGATTCCCCCCATCCATCCTTTTTGCTGTAACAGCCCCATTTTAGAGTTTCCTTCTATTTTCTTTCTTCTTATCTTTTGTGGAACAGGAAGGTATCTCTTTCCCTTATATGCCATTTCATATAACAATTTTCTTCCCATTCTACTCTTCATTAATTTGCTGCTTGGGGAAAAGGAGGACCATAAAATGCTGGTTAAGCCTTTAACTTTATCAAATGCTCATGACCTTTTTACTTTCAAGTATAATTCAATGTCCTTTTGATCTTACTTCATTAAGTACTTCCTATGGATTAAAAACCAAATTGTGTTGTTTTGCTGTCTCTTCTTCGTAGGTGGGAGTTGCTGAACTTAATGTTGCAGTTGAAAAAACTGGTGGGCTTGATGTGCTTGCAGAAAGTTTTGGCCATTTGGTACTTAAGGACTCGCTTAGACGTGTTTTCCAATCAGGTGATTATGACCTTGGATTATCATCAAAGTAAGAGTTCATTAATCTCCATACCCATTCATATGAAGTTTAGCAACTTCACTTAATCTTAGACTCTAATTTGCCAATCATATGTTGAACTTCCATTTTTACTAGAATTTATCTTATCTGCCCTTTGAGGTTATTTAACTTTCAGTTTAACTTTATTCCAATGCTTTAAAAACCATTATAAATTCATATTTGATATTGTGATGTTAGTCTTCATTAATTTTTGTACATTCATCAAGAACTTTGTGTAGAAATTTCTTATATGGAAACAATTTATTTTTTATTCTTTGGTCACAAATACTGAAAACTAATTGGAAAATATTTTAAGCATTTGGAAGACTGAAAATGTTTGGAGATATAAATACCTTTTATTTCATTTTTTACTATGGAAGAGAATAATGCAGAAAAGGAAAATGTGGTTGTTGCTAATGGCTAGAAATGATTAATGGTCAAAGGTTCACTTATGACCATGTCTCTATTCAGTTCAAGCTTAAAAGGACCTTCCTTCTCTTTGACTTTGTGAAAAATGATTTTCCATTTATTTGAAGGCATTCTTCATTTATTCTTAAACAAGGTTTGAGGTTTTCTCCTTCACCAAGAAAACATATCTTGTTGACCTATTCTTTTAAGTGTTCTTAACACTATAAGATGTTCTCTGAGAATATTTTTTGAGAAACAAGCTTTAGCCATAAAATGGTTCCCAAATTTATTCTTTTAATTGCTCTTAACACCATAAAATGTTTTGTGAGAATATTTACTGTTAAACGAGCTTTACCTGTACTATCATTTCCAAATTTACTTGTGCACTCCATCAATTATTTAATATGTATATCTCTGAATAGTTAAAATGAAGCACCATCTTATTAATTTTTCCTTCTATTATCCATATAGTGGCATTTTTGAGATAAACTGCTCAAAAGATATCAAAGTCCAAGGCATTATTGGCCCTTGTGCATCACTCGAAAAGGTATATCTCTCTTAAACCATCACCAAGCCAACCTCCTTTCTTCCTACTCTTTTTACCGTTACAATGCTTCCATTAAGGTTTATTTTTTTTATTTTATTTTTTTCCCTTAGTCAAAATCAAATGGATGAAATAGTTTGATTTTAAAAATGACAAGGACCTAGTGTTAATTCCAATCAAACATTAGGGGATATTTTGTAATTCAATTTACCTATTAACTTGATTTTTAAAGGAGTCATTATGTCATTGCACGTCAACTTAATCACCAAAACAATGCTTTTCTAATAGAATGATTTCACAGTAAAAGGAATCAAAACTGAAGTACGACATAATTTTGGTGTTAAAAATAGAGTGACAGTATTAATTATGGAGGAATTCAGAGGCTTAACAGTAATTAACCCAAATTTGAAAAACAAATAGAGAACTGTTTATTTAGGTTCAATTTTTGCTCCTCTTTTCAAAAGATTGATATATAGCAAGCTTGGTAGTTACCAGTGAAATCATTGGCCTCTTAAGATCCTCTTGTCTTGTGAAATTTACTAAATGCCATACAAATCAAGCGTTTTGTGCACATTTGTCTAATTTATCACGGTTTTTTAACTACAGTGGGAAGATTAAATGGGATTCCACCTTAGATTTAATCTTAGAATACATTTATTTAAGGGATCAAAATTATCCTCTGAAATAGAAAAGTCTTACTAGCCAATGAACAAGAATCACTTGCATCTGAAATTGCCCACTGATAGTCACATAATTTGTCATAGGTAGGTGTTTAGAATGGTTTACCATGGATTAATGCCCATAAGATTTTCTTGAAAATTTTGTCTAGGATTTTGTGGATTTTTGTTTGTTCTATTTTTGTATTAATTTGCGTTGCAAATGGGAACTAATTAATTATGGGTCTTGTGCAGCAATGACATCCTAATAGGTGGACAAGAACTCCTTTGTTGAGTGAAGCCAAATGTAAATATCCAACAAATTCAAGAAGCCTATTTAGGTAAGGCCTTCCCAATGTTCTTACTGCTTTATATTATAGATTAAATATAATAAATTATCATACATATGCAACCTAACCCCAAACCCCAAACCCTAAACCTTAAAACCATAAACCCTAAATACATTATTGGACCTTTTGAAAAAAAGATCTTATGCAAATTCAACATTTTCACATAGATGATGTAAAACATATATCGTGAGACTACGCTTGGCAAACGAGTTGATTATTCGTGTCGTTCTGTCATTGTTGTAGGCCCCTCACTTTCATTACATCGATATGGATCACCTTGCGAAATAGCAATAGAGCTTTTCTAGATATTTGTAATTCGTGGTCTAATTAGACAGCATCTTGCTTCGAATATAGAAGTTGCTAAGAGTAAAATTCGAGAAAAGGAGACAATTGTATGGGAAATACTTCAGGAAGTTATGCAGGGGCATCCGGTATTATTGAATAGAGCGTCGACTCTGCATAGATTAGGCATCTAAGCATTCCAACCCGGGCGCAAAAAATTGAACATTTCTTATCACAACCCTTTTTCGTAACCGAAGTAGTTACCGATTCTCCGGGGAAATATGTTGGTCAATACATTTCTTATGTACCCATAGGTACTATATTGGATTTGAATCAGATTTAGAATCAATCCCTATTGATTGACGGCCTCCATTATGTTGTTGCTAGCAAATACCACTATTTTTTGTTTTGGACCTTCCAAATCATTCCCGCAGGAGATTTGGACCCATTTTTTCTGATTCTTCAATAACGGCTCAATGAGTCCTTTCTTCCCTGATGAACTGTTGGCACCAGTCCTACATTTTGTCTCTGTGGACTGAGGAGAAAGGGGCTCAACGAGAAGAGAATTGTACCATGAGAGAAGCAAGGAGGTCAACCTCTTTCAAATATACAACATGGATTCTGCCAATGTAGTTGGACTCTCATGTCGATCGGTCATGTCATATAGGCCCGAGTTGGACATCCAATTGCTTCGATTTGAATTATCCGGAAGATGTCTTATATCTTATATATTATATCAAATTCTACATTATATCAAAAAAATCAAAAAATTGGACAATCAAACCCATTTCTCGATTCAATAGAAGCCCAAAGAGGTGAATAGAATAAGGTCCAAAATAACAAATAAGGAGATATATATATGTAAAAAAGGGCTCCGATTACGCCTATTCCTAATCTTAAATGGAATGTAACGACGGAGACGGCTCTGATTACTTTTGATCTTTTAGAGGTGAATTGGGTGCTGCTTCCTTGATCACAGCAACAATAATGAATGCGTAGGGTATCCCCATTGCCCAATAAAATGATCTTGTCAATATCAGTATAAATTATCTTTTCCTCGTGTTTGGCTATAGCAGGAACCCCTGAATCTAAAGCCGCTTGGCGTTCCAATCCAGTTCCAACAATGCATTTTTCGGACTGACAAAGTGTAACTGCTTGACGTTGCATATTAGAACTCATTAAAGTCCGATTCGCATCATTATGCTCGATAAAAGGAATGAGGGAAGCTCCAGTAGAAAAATATTGGAAGGGAAAAATATTTCGAAGATGCGCTTGTACCCTGCAATAGTCAGGAGACCCCAGACCATAAACCCTAATGTAAATAATAAAAAAACAAATATCAAGCCTAAAGCCACGTCCTGCGCCGCTTCGTTTGGGACCACTTTGTCTGAATCTAGCTAACGGAATTAGGAAAAACGGTGGTCGTATATCACCAAAAAGAAAAACGCTGGGTCGTAGACTGAAACCGAAGAAGAAACCAGTCTGGGAAATCACGTGCTCTATGATTGATTTCAACCACTGCCGCTAGGGACGTAATCCCTCTCCCAAGTCCGCATTAATCCTCCGAATTCTGTTTTTCACCCTCTTTGCCTTTTTCCTGGATCTATGTGCTAAGCACAGCCGACGATCTAACATTACTGCTCTTTCATTATCGTTCCAAATCATTTGCTTTTCTACAGTACGAGGCCTTGAAAAAAGAGAAGGAAGGATAAAAAGACAAAAAAGCGCCATCGTCATCTTCAAGACTGCAACACAATTGCTTACAAGCAGAGGCCACTTCACCTTGCTAAAAGAGAAAATACAGGTAAGAAGAGTAGAGGCTTTCAACTTCAAGGTGCTTTTCTTCTTCTTTATTGTTATCGGTTCAGAAGCACCGCTGCATCAATGAAAAAAGTAGAAGAGCCCAGATTCAAAATGAACAAATTCAAACTTGAAAAAAATCTTTCTGAAGCATATGGTTGCCTGGTTGGTTAAATGCTATTAATGAAAATAGTAATTCATTATTCTTAA
The DNA here is from genome assembly GCA_023653625.1 of Triadica sebifera. NCBI lineage: Eukaryota > Viridiplantae > Streptophyta > Magnoliopsida > Malpighiales > Euphorbiaceae > Triadica > Triadica sebifera. The sequence goes on along the minus strand of CM042908.1, from coordinate 29,288,817 downwards.
CAATAGGGCCGGGCGACGCTCGTGGGATTGACGTGAGGGGGTAGGGTAGGCTATATTTCTTGGAGCGAACTCTAAGCGAATATGAAGCACTTCTTTGTTCGTTGATTTGTATTCTTAGCTACTGTATTGGTTTCAATTTTTTTCTGTAGTCTGTCACCTTTTACTACTTCTTTGTTCTTACTTTGCTTGTCTGATTTTTGCACAAGCCTATCATTTCAGTTTCACTTTACCTTTCATCTTTGTCTAGATCTGTTAATTGCAGATTGACTTTATCTCCTTCGTCTTCTATTTTCCTATCTCATTTCTGTGTCCATTGAAAAAGAAAAATATATATATATCAAGAATCATGTTATTCCTGGAAAATATATTACTAGTTAAATATTCTGATATGTATTTTAATAATTATTTTTTCATGTTATGATTAAAAAATTTGTAAAATCACCCAGAAAATGGAACCATTTTATCCATATGATTACCTTTCCCATATGTATGATAATTTATTTGACATGATGGCAGATATTAACGAATGGCAACATAGACATCGAGGGAATTCTCAAGGAGCTACCTGAAGATGGGCGTGTCCCCAAGACGAAGATCGTATGCACTATTGGACCCGCTTCCCTGTCCGTCCCTATGCTGGAGAAGCTTCTTAGAGCTGGGATGAACGTTGCCCGTTTCAATTTTTCTCATGTAGGAGACCTTAGACAATCTCAGGATTGCCATGCAGAACACCCAGATCCTCTGTGCTGTCATGCTCGATACTAAGGTTTTTCTAATGCTTTTATATTCCACTTCGTTTCCTCTCAATTTGATTTGTTGGTGAATCTGATTGTTATTCCTTTTATTTTTTCATACGACTACCTTTGTCATCTTTGTATGTGAAGAAGGCATTATACTTGGACTGCGTAGAGAGATCGATTAGTTTCTAATAACACAAACCTGCCAAAGGGCAATTTGACTTTTAATGTCACCTACACAAGTGCTACTTGGATTTATGAAACTTTGTTTGCCTTTCTTTTCAGTCTGTTGGGTTTTCTCCATAATTTTCATATCTTTTTTAGGCTATTGGTTTTTGGGCATGGTAATTTGTGGCTGAGGTTTCAGAAGCCCTAGTAGCTGTTTCTAACCAGGAAGGAGCTGATTTCAGTTAGAGATTGGGGTTCTGCTCGTAACCACTTTTGGTTTGGATCACTAACAGGAGGCCATTTCTGAACTTGGTTCTCATAGCTATATAGTGTATTGTACTAACTTATGGTGGGTACTCATCATTGTAGTGCTTCTATGTTTACTAACACAAAAAGCACACATTCATTCCCCCAAAGAAAGAAAGATGCCATTTTTTTCTGGCTATAAATTTCAATTTTATTGCCAAAAAATATATATACACACAAATCCAGTATAATCCAGCTAACAGAAATAGAAAGCACAAACAGTCAACAGATAATGATAAAGAAAACAAGTGTCATAAACAGAGCATATCAACTAGTGATTAAATCTAATCTTAATGCTATTGTCAACTCTCCCTAGAATCTTGTAGAATCAGGTCTTTCATTCTTGAATATCCAACTATTTCTTGCTTGTCACACCCATTAGTTTGTATCTTGTAAAGCTATTCTTTTCCTGCTCCCCAAACAGCTCTCTTAATCTTGCACCTAATTGTAACAGACAAAATTAAATGCTGCACCGTTTCTTCATTGCCTTACGGAAGCAACAAAATTTTTCATTAACAAGGCCTCATTTTAATAATTTGTTCTCTTTAATTGCCGTCCACATAATAAAAATATCTTCAAGTAAGCTATTGCCCGAAACAAGCTTTTACCAAGCTGGTTTGCTACTAGAGGGTCTGAAAGCATTCCAAGCACTTTTAACAGTATACTCACGTGAACTTGAGATTATCCTCTTTTGTCTGCTGCAATTGAAACTGGTATACAGACTACCAAGCTACCATACATCATTCATATGGTCTGGTAAATTCCATCTTCCATGTGCCAATGATAAAAATTCCTCCCTTTGCCTACTCTGTATTGAAAGTATTGCGTAACATGTTCTTTTATCTTAAGCAATTTTTTCCTTACCCAAGTAGCATCGGTAGGAATTGGAAGCCTCCAAAACTTCATTTTGAATTCTATTCTTCCATATCAATCGAGCCCGTAGAGAAGGGGTAGGCGGAAGCCTATATTCTTATATGTTTCCTTCCGTGCTATTGGCTTTCCTCTAAAATCATTGCTTCCTTCCCACTAGTAGCTTCTACATATGCTATTAATCTTTTTAGTTACTGCTTTTGGAAACACAGATATTGAACACCAATATACTTGGATGCTTCTAATCATGTGCAATTTCACATGGTTTTGTTTTTTGGACCAAATAGATTCAGGCATTATTAAAAAAAAAATAGATATATACATATCAAAAAAAAATTGAATTGGAAAAAATTGCCATCATGTTTAAATGACTGTGGATATACACCATAAAAAATTCACTATAATGTGTATCTTGGACATCACAAGTTGCCTTTTGGTGAGTGGATTTGTTTGCATTGGTAAATTATTATTGACGCACCTTGTAAGCATACTTTCCCAAGTCCAACCAAAGTATATTAACATTTCTTTCTTTCTTTTTTTTCCAAAAAATGAAGTTGACAAATTTCATTCATATAATTTTTCGCACTTTTATTTATATTTCTTTATATGATGGATATATCAATGTACACAATTTCTTTTTTTTTTTATCTATGATTTTGTTCATTTCTGCTGAAAATCATTGACTGATGTCAGATTTTTGTCAAAAAACTGCTGCCATGTTGTTTATAGGCCATTTTATATTGGGAAATTAATTTTTAACCCTTTCAGTAAATCGGTTTTTGTTTTTTTTTTACTTAATTTCTTGTTCTTGTGACTGATCTCTTTTATCGACCAATAAAACAGAAACAACAAATTGGTTTTTGTTTCTATCCCTTTCTTAAAGGGAGCTTCAAACCTTGTACTTCGTTTGAGAGAAATCCAGATCTCTTAGGTTTGATAGAATTTCTGCTTAGTCCGTTTTATTCCATACTAGCCTTTAAATAGGACTAATTTATTACATAAAATAGGAAAACTATATTTTAGGCTTCCCAAAGACTTACCGACAGTTATAATAAGAAACCTATAGCAATTAAGATACTGAATTCTCAAGCAAATAAATCACTAGGGCAAATCCACTTGCCACACCTCCCATAGACATGACCTACAAAGGATTCCATTACACCTTGGAGCTAACACATCACTTGTTTTTAAATTTGTAAGCTTTCTTGAATGAGAATTACATTAGACTTGTCTAGTTTAAGTAATTCAAAAGAACCTGATTTTTTGCATGTAGATTTTTATCGATGTTGAGAAAGCTTTATACTGGCCAACAATCATTATCTTTAAAATTATATTGCTGGTGGATTTATTTAGAGTTGCTTAGTAACTTTTTATTTTGTGTCCTAAGACTCCTAAATGTAGTTGTGAAATTGAGAATTGAATTCTCATTTCACAAGTTGAGAATTCAGAACAAAATTGAATTGTAAGATGCAGATGCGGATTCTAAAAATCAATTAAAATATATCCCATGTAAAATAGGTAAAAATAAATAAAAATACAACGTGATAGACTCATATGGGATTCCAGATAGTAATGCTACTGTCCATGTGCTTGAAATGCCTCCCTATACTTGGTCAATTCATAAAAAATAAACAAAGGTGCTTCATAATATAATAATTTATTTTGTATTACATAATATATTCTTTTTTATTATATAATTTTCACATTTTGAAAGTAAAATTCCAGAGTCATGTTTCTGTGCATGTGGTAGAAACTCCCTATACTAGTTCAAATAAGAAAATAATAAACAAATGATGATGGGTTAAGTTAAAAGGTTACAATAGATAGGTATAGAATGTCGTAGTTTCGTTAAAATATACAACAGTGAAAAAACAAATAAATACACATACACCCACAGATAGGAAAGCTAAGTCTTAATTTCTGAAGTTTGGTGTTCTTCAGCCCTGATAAGATAAAAATGGACCAAATCAATTGATAAAAAAATTGATTCACCTGATTCATTATCAATTCACTTGATTCAGTAATGATTTATGTACATTTGCCATTCACCCCTTACAATCAAATAGCCAGGATAACAAAATTGAATTAAATCATAAGATTTTAACAATAGCAGTTCTAAACTAATTAAATCTTAAGATTTTAACAATACTTCTTCTAACGAATTAAATAAATATTATTTCATGTATGTATTGTGATTGACAACTTTGTAATTGAAGACGAACTAGACTAATTATATCATATCATGTGCTTTTTTTTTTTTTAACTTGGAAGCCTTTCAATATATAAGATCTTGAATCCGCTGTAGTGGTGTTTTATTCTTAACTGAGAAGGCCATAAGATGTCGAATTCCATGTATAGATTGCTTATTGTTGATTTCCAATCAGTCTCTCTCACTTTTTTTTTTTTTTTTTTTTGGGGGGGGGGGGGGGGGTTGTTGTGGATTGGAGGGTGGGTGGGCATGAAGTGCAAAACTGAGAATCTCAATCTCAATTGCTATAAAGTGAAGTGGAGTTTTGTATCTTCAATCATAATATCTCAGCACTGCATGCCTGTTTATTTGTGTTCTGGCCTGGGCCATCAAATGTTTCCTCATTTTGTAAAATATCTATCTTCGGCAGACATTTTCATTGAACTTTTTAGATCATTGTACGTTGGGTTGCCACAATCCAGTATTCTGGTTGGCATTCACTTCTTTTTTGTTGCAGGGACCTGAGATCCGAGCTGGTTTCCTGAAGGATGGAAAACCTATTCAACTCACAGAGGGGCAGGAAATCACTGTTACTACTGATTACAGAATCAAGGGTGACACAGAGATGATCTCCATGAGCTACAAAAAGCTGTCTGTCGATGTAAAACCTGGGAATAATATATTGTGTTCAGATGGTACTATCACTCTGACTGTCTTGTCTCTGATCCAGAGGCTGGAACTGTGAGATGCCGTTGTGAGAACACTGCAACATTAGGAGAGAGGAAAAATGTCAACCTTCCTGGTGTTGTGGTTGATCTTCCCACTCTTACTGAGAAGGATAAGGAAGACATCTTGGGATGGGGTGTTCCCAACAACATTAATATGATTGCTCTTTCATTTGTGCGCAAGGGCTCAGATCTTGTTAGTGTACGCAAGGTCCTTGGGCCTCATGCTAAGCATATACAGTTAATGACTAAGGTATTTGGTCGAACCCACTGTTACCAATCCACATGCGTGAGCAGGAACTTTTGCTCTCTTTTCATAGTTTATTGTACTTTGGAAATTGATTTGATTGTCATTCTCTATATTTCTGGTTGCTGTTGCAGTTGTCTTATTCGTCTGGTCAAATAATAATTTATTGATTTTTTAATTTTCCTTGTGTTGAGAATCAGGAAGGTGTTATTAATTTTGATGAGATCCTGCGAGAGACTGACTCGTTCATGGTTGCTCGTGGTGATCTTGGAATGGAAATTCCTGTTGAGAAGATTTTCCTGACACAGAATATGATGATATACAAGTGTAATCTTATGGGTAAGCCTGTGGTCACTGCTACTCAGATGCTTGAGTCCATGATTAAGTCTCCCCGACCAACTCGTGCTGAAGCTACTGATGTTGCTAATGCTGTTCTTGATGGCACTGATTGTGTTATGCTCAGTGGGGAGAGTGCAGCTGGGGCCTACCCAGAGCTTGCAGTAAACATTATGCGTTGAATTTGTATTGAAGCTGAATCATCTCTCGATTATGGAGCTATATTCAAGTAGATGATAAGATCAACTCCACTTCCTATGAGCCCACTGGAGAGCCTTGCTTCCTCAGCTGTACGAACTGCTAACAAGGCTAAAGCAAAGCTCATTGTGGTTTTGACACATGGTGGGACAACAGCCAAGTTGGTAGCCAAATACAGACCAGCTGTACCAATACTATCTGTGGTTGTCCCAGTCTTGACAACCGATTCATTTGATTGGACCTGCAGTGATGAAACACCTGCAAGGCATAGTTTGATATATAGAGGTTTGATTCCCATTCTGGCAGAAGGATCTGCTAAAGCTACTGATGCTGAATCAACTGAGGTTATTTTGTTTGCTGCACTGACGTCAGCTACAGACGGGGGATTGTGCAAGGCTGGTGATGCTGTCGTTGCACTTCATCGTATTGGAGCTGCCTCTGTTATAAAGATATGTATTGTGAAATGATATGGAATATGCAACATCTGTGGGATATTTGCTTGAAGAGGCAAGAACTTGGATGTTTATTTTGTTTTGGGGATTGTTTTATGGTCCTATGCAACATCTGAACCCTTTATATCATTAAACAATTAGTTATAAACACCATTAAATTAATATTTATATCTATATATACTATATATTTATTAATATAATTTTAATATTGATTATATAACATTATTTATTAGTATATGATTATTAATATTATAGTATTTTTACATTAATATAAATAATAAATATATTAAATTAACCATTTATTTATTGTTATTGAATTATTTCCTCCTTCAAAAGTAGCTATTGCTCTAACCATTTTAGCATGATGATTGGCATCCATGTATATGTGCTATGGTTAAGAGTGTTATCACCAGTATTAATAAGAATATCATTATATATCAAACTATTCAAAATTTGGGCGATAGAATGCACCTGGCAGCGGTTATTCCGGTTTTTTTTTCTCCCACTTCTTTCCTTACCTCATCTTCTTCTCTCCAGTATATGCGACCAATCAACCACCTGATCGGTCAAACCTCATCACTGTAGTCGCGGGTCAAGAATCTTTGTTTCCCATTCAACACCGTATAAGGTTCTCCTCCAAGAGACACCAGCTGCTTTCACAGTGGAAACAATTTGCCAAAACCCAAATTTCAAAACTAAACTTGTCTCCAATTTGCAACAGATCTTGGGAATCAAACTTGACTCGAAGGGCCAATCTTTTTTGTATGCCGTTTTGAATCAAGCATGCCCCTTTATTATAGTTTTCAAGTCAAATATGCGTAAGTCCTTTTGTTTCTTTAAGCTATGGTTTGGTTTTAGTGGAGAGCATTGGGACTTCATGAGTTTAGGGATATTATTAACCTAGTAGAAATTAGGGAATGGTAAAGAATATCTAGAAGAAATTAGGATGTCCTTTGCTTTTGTGGTTCGTCAATACACATTAGCCAGGGTTTTTATTATTTTCTATCTAATATCTTGTATAGACGATATATTATCAGAACAGTTCTTTCTCCTTTTGAAATAAAATTGTATCTTTTGTGTAAAAATTTTTTTGGTAATGATTAATTTGTTCTTTTTTTCTGGGTAATGGAAATCTTCTAATTGTATCAACGGATGCTTTTTTTAATTTTACAAGGACAACTGAAAATAATTTACTTAATTCTCAATTTACTAGGAAAATTTTCTACCAAACAACTATTATTTCGAAAAAATTACAAGAAAATATTTCCTAGCAAATTTATTTTGATACTATTAAGCTCTTCAAAATCTTTTATCTTTATTATTTTTAAGCCCTAAATTAACATATTAAATTAAATTAAATAATTTCAAAATAACGTGGTTTACTAATAAATAAATACAGTGATCATAAGAAAAAAAAAATAACGCATTTTTAATATCGCTTCTACTTATTAAAAAGATTTTAAAAAATTCTCTTCTACTCCGTAATTAAAGAAACAGTGACGTAATAGTTAAACTGCCATGGCCAGCCAGTTCTTTGATCAAGTTCTAGGCGGATTGAAGAAATCATTCGCTATATGGCTACGGCTTAAAGTTATTGAAAAATGATGCTGCATATAAAAGGTACGAAGGAGGTGACAAGCATGGACCTAGGCATAAGAGGAGCACACGCCTCTCTACTTTCTAGGAAGAAGTCCGAGGAATCTTGATAAGGGTTTGGGCTTGGCCTGGCCATCTAATCTCCTCTTGTATCAATTTTCATTTCTCTTTTCCATCAGCAAAGCAAAAAATGGTTCAACGGAATATCAAGAACCTGCGGTGCCCACGGTATTGAGGAAAGAAAAAGCATAATTAGGAAATTTTGTGTGATCAAGTTCCCTAAGAACATGATGAACAGAGTCATGGGTTTAATTTTTCTTTTTTTCTCTCACATTCACACGCTTATAAAGTGGTTGACACTTGAGTGCCAACTCAGGGGCTTAATAATACCAGAAAAAAGACTCCGGCTTAAAAATGAGAAAATAAAAAAAATTAGGGGCTTAATAATACCAGAAAAAAAAAACTTCGGGCTCAATAAAAAAACCTTAAAATTTAAGGACTTAATGATGATCTGAACATTTTAATTTTCTAGATAACTTCCCATTTCAAAAAAATATAACCGTTAAGCAACGGATACTTTCTCTTTCTACGCCCAGGAGCAGTGCCCCTCAGGATTTGATTACACTCATATTACAATAAATTGAGAGAATCGGTTGTACCCAAAAAAAAAATTTAGAGAATCGCGGTATAATCTGATTTTCTCAATATGATTCTGGAACCAAAAAAATCGGATGAATCGATACTGGAAGGCGTTGCATCGATGCAAGAGCAGGTTGTTAATCCTCCTCTTCCACCAACTACTCACCGGCGGCCAAGAGTGAGGGAGGTCAGCTCTAGATTCATGTCTCCAGTGGCACCATCTTCCTCCTCCCCTCTTCCCAATAATAAGCAGCGCTCCAGCTCTGTGCAGAAGCCGCCGACGGAGCCTCTGTCTTGTGCTGACGAGAATAGAATCGCCGCTACTGACCTAATTCGAAGCCCACCGCAGCGGAAGTATCAGCAACGAGCTGTGATGAAGCTTTTCAAGGAAAATGGAGGAGGTAGGCATGATCAGCCATTATCAAGATCTCACAGACCTGACACACCCACAGTCACGACATCTTCTAAATTGCGACTCATTCAGCAGCGCTCTACCCTCACGATGTCATCTGCTGCAAAGCTCTTGCAAATCTCCTGCACGTCATCGTCCCATTTAGATCATTCAAATATGAGTGAATCATCGCCATCACCTTCTTCTCTCTGTCATGTTCAAGAACATAGCAAATATGTTGGCATTGAAAGCAATCACTTAGCCAGAAGCTGCTCCACGCGGTCTCTTCCTGATCTCCGCTCTTCTGTTCCGGAGATCAGCATGTTGCCAACCGTCTCTGCTAGATTGTCGGCGGATAAAAATACTGATAGGCCTAATGGGAATAATGATGATTCCTGTAAATCCTCCTCTTCACCGTGCTCTAGGTCCCTCGATTTTCCCCGATCAGCTTTATGTGAATACTCTTTGATCCATTCCGTGAAAGCTTCTGAAAAAACAGCCAAGCAACATACTGCGAGTTCTATCAAGATGGGTGGACTTCCTCTGCCCCCGGTCCCTCCATATGCTAGAAAGGGTAGGAAAGTTCCCAGTCATCAAGAAGAAGTCCATTCTCTGAGATTGATGCATAATCATTATCTGCAGTGGCGATATGTCAATGCAAAAGCTGGGGCCTCAATTCAAGCTCAGAGGAGAGAAACTGAGGTAAGTTCCTGTCTCCATTTCTTACCTCTTCTATAGAATTGAATTCATCATTTCTAAATTTTGAAAATGATATATTTTATTACTTTAATAGATCGAGCAATAGAAATGTATAGATGGCATTCACTCTATTTATCTAGCCTAAGATAAGTAAATTTCTGAAGAACAATCACCGTATATTGCACAATTTTCTTCCACATTAGGTATTTCATTTGTGTGCGTCCAATGCCTGTTAAACGTAAAAGGACAAGCATAAATCCTGACAAAATCTCACCAGCGGTCGTTGCCAAAAAATTCTCTGGCTTGAGAAAATTTGTTTATCACATTTCTGTTTGGAGCTCTATTCTTCTGTAATTGTTAGTTATATACTTGATCGTTTTATCTCTTTTCTTTGTAGAGAATACTTTTTTCCCTCGGTGTCAGGATATCAGAATTATATGAATTGGTGAAATTTAGACGCATTGAACTCGGTCTTTTGCAAAGGACAAAAGCTCTATCGGCAGTTCTTGACGCTCAAGTAAGCTACTGGTTTTGTGAATGGATTTTATGTTTTCTTTCATCAGTGAAATTATATGTCTAGAGAACTAGAGAGAGCGTGAGAGAGGAGTGATACTCAAGAACCAATATAGATAACATTTATTTGCCTTCTCCTTTTGGGAGAGGGGATTTTGCACGCATGACCTCTTTCGTAGAGAAGATGTGTTGATATTTTGTTTTACTTAAGGAGAATAGTTTAGTTGAGCTCTTAAAATTAAAATCAAATAAAAAATATATTTCCAAAAAGGCTTTGTGCTCATGCCAATTACACATGCCAGTGCCCACTGAGAGGCTTCAACTTCCATTGAAGCAGTAATATGAATGGGGAAAATTGTCTAATGACTATTTTAGCGGTTTTATAGCTTGGTTCTCCTTCAGTGGGCACCTCAATTATTATTTTTAGTAGTTTGAGGAACTCTAGCTATGAGTAACTTAAAAATTGCATAACACCTTATAAATGCAGAGTATAACAAGAAATTTAATTGCTAACCAAGGATAGTAGTACCATAATTAGTTGGGTTGCATGCAATTGGATCTAATTAACTACAGAAGCTTCACCTTATTTCCAAAATGAATTCCCAATCTTTGGTTGGTAGTGCTAAGTGAAACTGCTTTATCAACTGCTTTTCGAAAAAAGTAATGAAGTAGAATTTTTCCTTTTTTTTTCAAGAAGTGGTCGAAATTTCACTTTGGAACAAATACAGATTATTAAAGCAAATCCTCATCACAATGCCATATATATATATATATATATATATATGATTATTAGTTTAAAAGATTACAAGAAGGTTTATGATATTGCTATATATAAATGAATGAATGAAAAAGGCCAACATGTTCGGAAGTCATCTATCTTAAAGAGGCAAAAATCGGAATCTCAGCTAAATTAGTTAAGGCACCCGAGAAAATGCATAAACGTTGAATTATTGATTCATTCTAATAGGGTCGCTGAATAAGATTACTGCTAGTTATGAACTACATGGATTGTCAAATATATTTTGTTAGCTAATGTAATTTCACTCTCGCAATTTTTTTTTCCTAAACATTTTTTGCTCTACAATATGTGTTTTCATTTTTATATGAATTGACATGAATTTATATATTCAATTTGAATTTCGGGTCTCTTTATTTTAGCATTGCAAATTCTGTAACTATACTAGTCCCTGCTTTAGAGATTTCGTGCTTGCCTTTTTTTTTTTCTAACAAAATTTATTTCTTTAGATGCCATACCTGGAAGAATGGTCCGCAATAGAAGGTGATTATACGGCATCTTTGTTAGAAGTAATACAAGCTTTGTTAAACGTCTCACTCCGACTTCCAATCAGTGGAAATATTAGAGTGTGTTTTTCTCTTCCTTTATGATCTTTGTTATGTCAAGTCGAATATATGGGTTCTTTAGAATTATTGGGTTACTTCTTATGCTGAACATGGGATGTATATATTTATTCCAGGCTGATCCAAGGGAGGTAGGGGAGGCATTGAACTCTGCAATGAAGTTGATGGAATTAATAGCTTTACATGTTCAAAGCTTTATCCCAAAGGTGGGTTTTGCCAGACCTTTTTTCTTTTTTAGCCGATGCGTTATTATTGTTTATTAATCAAGTTAAGCCTAGTCTTGTCCTAGTGGGGAAATAGGAGCATATATAGTTTGTTGTGCACTTAAGACTGCTAATTAGATGCAATAGATACAAGCCTTACGAATCCAGTAGTAGATGCGCCTTCCATCTATCTCTCAAGAGTGTTTCCTGCTAAGTTTTAATTGGATTGTATTTCAGACTCAATATATGGCTTTTGTGATGCAGGCTGCAGAAATGGAAATTTTAATTTCAGAATTAGCTCGGGTAGCTGGAGGAGAAAGAGTTCTTATTGAAGAATGCGGAGATCTGCTATTTATGACTTACAGATCACAGGTCTGACACCATTATTCAGCTCATGATTTATTGATACCATGCTTATAGTTTTAACCCAAAAAAAAAAAAAAAGATATCATGCTTATAGCAGTGGCAAAGTTGAAAAACTGCTAAGCTATATATGTGAACAAAAAGGTAACGAATGAATAAGAAGAATAATCTTTGGAGAAAATACTAATAATAAGAAGAAGAAAAATAAGAAGAGGAGGAGACACGGAGGGAGGAAGAGTAAGGAAATAAAGCAAAAAATACATCTAAGCCTTTCAGATTGAGTTTCTCACATGGATCATCTCTGGTTTTCAGGCGGAGGAGTGCAGCTTACGTAGTCAGCTTATTCAATTGAATCAAATTTGTCATGGTGAACTCCAGCGAGATCAATAGTTCACTGACGCATCTGCTGTGAGACAATCTGATGATAACCACTTCTCCTCAAATTCGATTATTTAATAATTTGGTGTTTGTCTCTTTGAATTTGAGCAGTCCGTTCCTCCTGAATTCATAACCTTCGAAACGCAACCATTGTAATTTTGATCCCCGAGGGCCCTTGTGATACAAATTCATTTTGCTATTTTTTTTTTTTTTATAATACGAATAAAATTGAAAGATTCAATGGAAAAATGGTTAATACTTGATGCATTTTCAACTCCTGACATATAACACTTTTATTTGTTCCACTCAATTTAAAACGAATCAATCTTTATTGAAATAAAAATTGAAAGAGTTATATATATATTAGGAGCCAAAATTAACAGTGTCATCAAATTAACAGTTACGACTTATGAGTACAACCCTTGTTTAGTTAAACGGGTAATTTCTTCTCATAGAACTTATGCCTAAATGTATAAACTAATTAGGCTGCCTTTTTAAAATTTTCAATTGGTAGTTTTATCAAACATATTTGCAATCAAATGGAATTGAAATTTATTGTTTTCATATATTTGCTTTTTTTACTCAATTAATAATACACTATTATATAAAAAAATAATTTTAATTTTAGAGATGTAAAATTGAATATAGAAAACTAATTTACAAATATAAAAAAAAAGGAGGATTTACCGTAAGCAAGATTAAAATTATTGAATTTAATTTAGAAAAAAATTAAATAACTTAATTTTAATAAATTAAAATTTCAGAATTTAATATGAATAAATAAAAATTATAGCTTAATTAATGAAATAAAATAAAATACATACTGTAATTTTATGGACCAAAGACCCAAAATATTTAATTTTTCCTGAACAGATAGGCCTAAAACCTAAATAAATGAACTTATCGGGCCTCCTTCGAAGCATAAAAGGGTATCACGAATATCTGGTCATCAAGCATTCCTTCAGTTGCGCACGAGAGAAGCAAAGGCTGACAGAGAGAGGATCAGTGTGAGAAAGATGGCGTTGAAGTTTCTGAACAAAAAAGGATGGCACACGGGGAGCCTGAGGAATATAGAGAACGTGTGGAAAGCGGAGCAGAAGCATGACGCAGAGCAGAAGAAATTGGAAGAGCTCCGCAAGCAGATTCAGGACGAACGTGAGCGTTCCGAGTTCCGCCTCCTCCAGGAACAAGCCGGTCTCGTTCCGTACGTTTTATTTCGTTTGATTTTGATTTCTGATTCTGTATTTATCTTCCTTGAATGAATTAAAGTTATGGTTAGGGTTTCTTTTGTTTTTTTCTTAACAAATATTTTGTAAATCTGGCTCTGTAGGAGGCAGGAGAGATTGGAATTTCTTTACGATTCCGGATTGTCCGTAGGAAAGGGCAGCGGTAGTTCCGGTGGAGGGTCCGGAGTAGCATTCCAGGCGATTGAAGAATCTACTCCCAGCACTAATAAGATTAACGGTGCATCCTCTGCCGCTGCGAAGCAGTCGTCTGCCCCAGGAGCCTTATTCGAGGACAAGCCTCATTCTTCCAACGACGCTTGGAGGAAACTCCATTCTGATCCTCTTCTGTTGATTCGCCAGCGAGAGCAGGAATCCCTTGCCCGTATCAAGAATAACCCCGTCCAAATGGCCCTCATTAGGAAATCGGTAAAATTCTTTTTTTTCTTACTGCTTTTTCAGCTTAATAAGAACAAATATGATTGTATAATAATAAAAAATGAATAGACATGTTCCTTTATTTATTTTTTTTAAGAGGCAATCAATCGTTTCCTTTTTCTCGGCATTTTTTCCTTCCTAACAAGCCTGATGCAGGCTAAGAAAAGACATTCTCGAACTCGAATATTTATGTCTGTTTATTACTCTAAATTCCACAATTCCGTGCTTTAGTTTGTGTCTTCCTTAAAGTGAATTTACGTTTCCTTTTCTCTTCTTTATTCAATACCTATTAAATTTATTTAGTTTTGTACTTTTGATGCCTATTGTTCCAAACAGCTTCCTAACTTCAAACATTATAAACTATTGTAGTGTTTTCAAAACCCTTTTTCTTTTTACAATGGTTTAAACAATTTTATTTGGTTTTGAGGAATTAAGAAGACAGCAATTACATGGATTTTGTCTGAATATTTGTTTAAAGGATGGTGTGCAATTAAAATTTCCTAGGTAGACTAATTTTTTTGTCTTTTTTTTTTAATTCTTTTAGGCTGAAGTAAATAAGGAGGGGAAATCTGACAATAAAAATGAAAACCAGAAAAAGCTGAGTCATGGTAAAGCAAAGCATCGCAAATATTCATTATCCAAAGAACAATTGGCTTCGGAACATCATAGGGGAAAAAGCGGAGAAAATGGCAGTCATATGAAATCGAAACGGGATGATCATTATCATAAAGATCAATGGGCTTTGGATGAAAATTCAATTGGAAGGGAAAGTCAAAGAAGGAAGAAAAGCAGTAGGGGTTCCGACAACAGGGATCTGTCTCCTAGTGGCTTCTCAAACTTGAAAGCTGCAAAAAATTATGGTCAAGGCATTACCAGGCAGAATTATGACAAGTTGAAGGGCGTGATGCATTCTTTGGAAGACCAGAGAGATCCACGTGGGGATAGAAAAGATAGGGAACACAAAATTTCTACAAACAGAAAGGAAAGGGAAACTAGAAGTTTTAGTGAATCAAGATGGCCAATGCGCCATGATTCACACCATAAGCACAACAAGGTTGCTCCTAAACTTTCAGAAGAAGAACGAGCTGCTAAGCTGCGAGAGATGCAAGTGGATGCTGAGTTGCACGAAGAGCAAAGATGGAAACGTCTAAGGAAGGCTGAGGAGGATGATGCACAGGAAGCTAGACATGCTAGCACATCTGGTGGCAAGAACTTCTTGGATGTAGCTCAGAGGAGTGTGTATGGTACTGAGAAGGGGGGAAGCTCAACCATTGAGGAAAGTGTTCGTCGTCGAACACATTATTCACAAGGAAGGTCTGAAGTGGTTGATGGCAATGGTTTTCGGCGGTGATGCTCTTGTATTCTCTTTTACCTTTTGCTTATTGTAAAATTTGCAGGTGTGTTCCCACCTCCTTAGTTAATTATCCAATTAAGCAACAATAACCCTTCGAATATTTTTTTCTCAAAAACCCTAGGGAATAGAATCATGAAACTGGTCTGTTCCTTGGCACTTACTCTCGCTCCTTTGTGAGGAGGCTTAAGCTTAAGTCCTACTTTGGGTGTATTTCTGCTTTAGATATGCATAAATTGTTCCGACATTTCTGCTCAAATAATAGGATTAATTGTTATAATACTACTACTCATATGTGTTTGGTCTCATGCTCATGAATGAGTTTATGATCCTAACTCAGGTAATATAAAGTGTTTGGATTGCTAGAAAATGGTAGAAATTTTTCAAAAAGAGGAGTGAATTTGGTTTTGCTTATACGAAGTTCAGATGACGTTGAAAATTACCCTTAGAAAATGGATTGTTTGCGTGTTATAACAATAAAAGAGCATTAAATTTCTGGGAGTTCTAATGAATAAAATGTCACCAGAAATATCTTCCATATTCAATAACTTCTGCATCATCTTTGAGACTAATGAAACTGAGATATTAATCAACTACTTGACTAATGACTGATTAGTTGGCTGTTTCCTTTTGAGCTATATGGGTGGTCTCAGTGGGGACAAAATTGGACCTGAATGTTAATAATAATAATGCTTGCTGGCTGCCTAGAGAGCTAATCGTATATATATGTAGCTTATTTTTATACTGGGCCTTCCTTGTGTAGTTGGAAGCTCTAAATGAGATAGAAAATCAACTGAAATTGAGGCTTCCTGGTTAGTTGGGAGTTTCAAGGAATTAACGCGAGACGGCAGATTACAAAATTTGTAACCCCATTAAATTAATTGTTTAGAGCCTAGATTTTATTTGAAGTTGCTCTTAGCATTCCGTCTTGTCTACTATCGGAATGTGATCGTTGTTTATGCTTGCGATTATTAGTAGGTTTTGCTTTAGTATCTACTCTTTGCTCAATTGTACTTCGTCATCGTTGTTATCAGCTTATAGTTATTATCGCCCGTGTAGTATATGAAAAGGTCTTTTGGATTGTCCAGTCATTGCAATTTGTCATCTATAATAAACTATTTAAACTAATTATTGCGCTCTTATTTATCTAGCATTCTTGTGCTTTTTAATTATAACTGACCCATAGCGCAAATGCTAATAATTTCAGCGGATCCCGGGTCTCCAAATGATGGAATCTTATTTTTCATTATTTTATGGATCGGTCCTTTAAATTGACAACGTTTATAGACTAGTTTCCTCTCTTCCAAATCATTTGGCCCACAGCTTTTGGCATTGCTATGAAAATCATGTATCAATTTTTTGTATGATGAAGAGTGGTCTGTGGAACCCACATGAGAAATTGTCGTGCAGGCTGCATCACTGAAAAGAAAGGACACTACATGTGGAGCTACAAGAGTGGAACCCAGGATGTTTTCATTCTGAGATCTACAGGTGAAGTCTGGCAAATTCGTGTTTGATTGGAACTCCAACTTTAGGTTTATTGTTAACATATAGTGGGAATAAACGAGCTTCTTTTGAAAAACTAATATCTAACGTAGAAGATCCGAGATATTGCATATGTGATTGATATAAATGCCACCTCCCACCTCAACAATTTAATCAAGGACCCTGTTAGTTGGCAGAATGTGACAGCATTTAACAATTTCCCAACTAATTAATCATCATTATCATATATGTGGCAAAAGCCTTTTTAAAATTTTCTCCTCGTTATTCTAACATCTAATTTCATGAAATTAGCTGCCTTATCCTGCAAAAGTACTTAAGAGATGGGGTCAATCTTGTTGCTTAATTTCTGTATCCTCCTCGCAACATCTTCCGCTGCAAAATTTGAAGGCATGTAATTTTCTTTACTTTATCAGCTTTTCTAAGTGATGTATGAATCTTGGTGTAATATTAAGTTTTATTATATGTGTTTGTTATTGCGCTTCTCCATTCATTAACAATTAACTTTTTGCAGAAAAGTTATCAGCCAACCAATCTAGCATACACCTGAACTTATATCATGTTCACGGGCTTGGTTCCTCTCTCACTCCGAACTCTTCAATGTCTCTTCATGATGTACTCTCTCGTGATGAAGAACGTGTAAAATCTCTAAGTAAGAGACTGGGAAAGAAAAGTGTGAAGGATGCCTCTGTCTCCCAACCCAAATCAAAATCAGAACATCTCACCAGACCGAATCTAGACAGCGTCCCGCTGAATCCCGGTTTATCTATTGGCTCCGGTAATTATTACGTCAAGCTAGGGCTTGGCACCCCACCTAAGTACTACTCCATGATTATTGACACAGGTAGCTCTCTCTCCTGGCTTCAGTGCAAGCCTTGTGTTATATACTGTCATAGCCAGGTAGACCCTGTGTTTGAACCCTCCGCATCTAGGACCTACAGAACTCTATCGTGTAGCACCTCCGAGTGCACTTCCCTCAAGGCAGCGACCTTGAACGACCCTGCTTGTACTGCTTCTGGGGCATGTGTGTACACAGCCAGCTATGGTGATGCCTCTTACTCCATGGGCTTTCTGAGTCAAGATCTACTGACCTTAACACCATCACAGACCCTGCCGCATTTCACATACGGTTGCGGGCAAGACAATGAGGGGTTATTTGGAAAAGCGGCTGGCATTGTAGGGCTAGCCCGTGACAAGATATCAATGTTAGCCCAGTTGTCAACGAGTTATGGATATGCCTTTTCCTACTGCCTTCCCACAGCCACTTCTTCTGCTTCTTCTGGAGGAGGTTTCTTGTCCATTGGAAAGATTTCTCCATCATCCTACAAGTTCACTCCCATGATTAGAAATTCTCAGAATCCCAGTTTATACTTTTTGAGATTGGCAGCAATTACCGTGGCGGGTAGGCCTCTGGGAGTGGATCCTGCTGGGTACCAGGTCCCCACCATCATAGACTCTGGAACAGTTATTACACGACTTCCAACGTCCATGTACGCTGCACTCCAGCAGGCCTTTGTGAAGATCATGTCCCAGAGGTATGCAAAAGCACCTGCATATTCCATACTGGACACATGCTTCAAGGGAAGTCTGAAGAGCATGTCGACTGCACCTGAGATTCGAATGATTTTTCAGGGAGGTGCAAGCCTCTCTCTTGGGGCTTCCAGTATCCTCATAGAAGCTGATACTTACGTCACTTGTTTGGCCTTTGCAAGTAGCAACCAAATTGCTGTTATTGGAAATCATCAACAACAAACATATAACATTGCCTATGACGTCTCTGCTTCCAGAATTGGATTTGCAACTGGTGGCTGCCATTAACCTGTTGCTGGCCTTGGCTAATTACTATGAACCAATAAATGCAACACCGCACAAATTGAAACTGTGTTGCTATGTGCAAAATCTATATTGCTCACATAATCAGAATAATTAATCATGTGAACAGCTGGAGCTGGATTCAGCGATGACTTGGTTGATAAATTAATGCTTGTGTCGGAATTATCATGTAAAAGTTGCATATAGTTTTTTTTTCTATTTTTCCCTGCTTTTGTGTTGAAAAGAACATGCCAGATTGCACATATTCTTATGATTATTTACTTTCATCCTTATGTTTCCCTATGATTTGTATAGTTCGATTGGCTTTAATTGTACTTTGGTTAAACCTATTGGGCATACTTGCAGGAAAATTCGCCCAATCTTAAATCTTATGTCTGCTTATGTCTGATTCTGGTGACCGTCTTCTCATCAACAATGGTATTAGTTGCTTAAAATCAGATTTGTCATGTCACCATGTTTCCCGGAGGGGCTGCTGATTTTGTTTTGTAATCAATTCAGTCTGGTTTTGCGTTTCTGCTATTAAATAAGTCATCATCTATTATACATAGGAGCGGGAGTTGATGCTTCACCAGTTCTGCTTTTTCAGATTCTCTCGGATGGAAATTCCATTCTTTAGATATAATGGATCTCGTGCAACGCACGAATTGTTGAAAAAATTTTAGAATAATTTTTTATTATACTTATTATCAATTTCAAAAACATTTAAAAAGAATTCTAAACATTTAATATTTATATGTTTAACATAAACAATTGGAATTCATTTATTTGTAATTTATGCTGATTTTAAGTGTATTTTCTTTTTTTAAGTTAATGCTTTTGCATAATTAATTTGATAGCTTGTTTCTTATCTTAAGTTTCATAATTATTATTTAAAATGAATAAAATTTTTGAATGGATGAAAATAAATATCAAATTTAGTAAATTTATAAAATAATATTTTAATCAATTAATTATGATAATAATTTTAATATGATTTAATATTTAAATAGTTTTGAATGGGAAGGACATTTTTTTATTCCTTAATTTCTTGCATATGACAATAACAAGAGTATAATATATTAATTGCGCAATAAATAGGTTAAATATTCATTTCAATATCCTTAAATAAATATTCAATTTCAAAAAGGAAAAAGTTAAATAGTATAGAAAATTTGAGTTTTTACCTGATTTATTTAAACGAAATCAAATAGTAAGGCCAAAATCAAAGAAAACAAAAACCAAAATATCTAACTTAAATTTTCAGTCTTAATCTATTAAATAAAGTTCAGTAACAACTCCTCATCTGTTTAACTCTTATTATCCATCTCTGATCTTTCAATTATAATCTCTCTCTTCTCTCATTTTTTATGCCCAAGGAGAAGAAATCACATTACAGTTTTCTCCATAAATTATTTAAAATTATTTCTAATTGTTTTTTCATCTGATCATCCCTAACATTTTCTGATTATCTAATACATTAAAGCACATCTCAATATTTCTTGTCTCTGTATCTAAACACAATGTTATATGCAAATTAATCTAATCCTACCCTTAATAATAAATAGTCTTTGATTTCCAATTCCTCTTTTAGATCCGTTTTTTGGATTTCTAGCACCTCATTAGTTGTTTAAAGATCAAGAACTTGAAGGAAGATCAATTTGCAAATTCGCGGGGAATTTCTTTCACAACAAAATTTTTGAAAATTAAATAAAAGAGGACGGAGGAAAATGATAAAAGAAGTGAATCTTGAAGGAGGTTCTTATATTTATAAATAGCGGATTAGGCCATGGAATAATGATGGATTGTAAGAAAATTGTAAATGATGATAAAATATTTAAACAAAATTTGTAACCGAATCTCCTATATTCAATTTGTAATTGATGAAACTCAAAATAAAATTTATAACACATATATTTAATATCATCAAGGCATTTCAATTTTTGTAACTGATTTTTATATTCAATTTGTAACTGATAAAATTCTGAATAAAATTTTTAATACATAAAGGTAGTGTTTGGGATTGCTGTTGGATATCCAAAAATCATGTTTATAATTTTTTTTATTTAATTGACTGATTTTTTTAATATTTTATAAATTATTTTTCTCAAATCTGTTTCTGGAAACGACATCTATTTATCTGCTTCTTTCTAAAAACAGTTTTCAAAACTCAAAAAAATTAAAATTAAAATTAAACTAATTAGTATTTTTCTCAAACTCTTAATTATATATAATTAGTATTTTTCTCAAACTCAATGCCCCAGTGTTGTTTGTAAAAAAGAAAGATGGAACGATAAGATTGTGTATAGACTATAGACAACTTAATAGAGTGACAGTGAAGAATAAGTATCTTTTACCTAAAATTGATGACTTGTTTGATCAGTTACATAGAGCTCAAGTATTTTCTAAGATTGATCTGAAATCGAGCTATTATCAGCTTAAGATAGCTGAGGTAGATATTCTTAAAACTGTATTTCGTACTAGATATGGCCATTATGAATTTCTAGTCATGCCATTTGGATTAACCAATGCACTGGCTGCTTTCATGGATTTGATGAATAAGGTATTTAGCCTTATCTGGATAATTTTGTTATTATCTTCATAGATGACATTTTAGTGTACTCTAAAAGTAAAGAGGAATATGAGATGCATTTAAGAACAATGTTTCAGACTCTGCATGAGAAACAATTGTATGCAAAGTTTAGTAAGTGTGAATTCTGGCTTGATCATGTTGTGTTTCTTGGACATATAGTATCGGAAAAAGGCATAGAGGTTGACCCAAATATAGTTAAGGCTATAGTAAGTTGGGAAGCACCTAAGAATATGTCAAAATTGCATAGTTTTTTGGGTTTAACCGGATACTACCGTAGATTTGTTGACAGGTTCTCATTGATTGCTAGCCCTTTAATCAAATTGCTGAGAAAGAATGTGTCTTTCAAGTGGATTCCAGAATGTCAAAGGAGTTTCAATGAACTAAAACACAGGCTAACCTCAGCATCAGTGTTAACCATCCCTACAGGTACAGGTGGGTTTACAGTATATAGTGATGCTTCTCACCAAGGCTTTTGGATATGTATTAATGCAACACGGTAAGGTGATAGCTTATGCATCTAGGCAACTGAGACCACATGAGATTTCATATTCAGTGCATGATTTAGAATTGGCTACAGTTGTATTTGCATTGAAGATTTGGAGGCATTATTTGTATGGTGAGACATTCCAAATCTTCACATACCATAAAAGCTTGGGTTATTTGCTGACACATAAAGAATTAAACATAAGGCAAAGATGATGGTTAGAGTTGTTAAAAGATTATGACTGTACAATTGAATACCATCCAGAAAAAACCAATGTGGTAGCAGATGCATTGAGTAGGAAGGCCAGTAGTAGTGTAGCTCACTTGCAAGCATCCTCTTTTCCATATTTGATTTAATTACGGTCCATTAATGTTCAATTGAATATGCATGATGGTGGATCATTGATTGCTGCTTTTCAGGTCAGACCTATATTGAAGGATAGGATCAAAGTTGCACAAAGTAAATATCCTAAATTGTGTGAAAAAATTGAATTAGTAAGACAGGGAAACAGTAAAGATTTTCAATTACAAGACGATGTATTGATGTTAAGGTCAAGCATATATGTTTCAAACATTAATAACTTGTGTCAGGAAATAATGGAAGAAGCACACAATGCACCTTATGCAATGCATCCGGGTTTGACTAAGATGTATCACAATTTAAGATCTCATTACTGGTGGCCAGGAATGAAGAAAGACATAGCTGAATACATTTCCAAATGCTTGACATGTCAGCAGATTAAGATTGAACATCAAGTACCAATTGGTAAGTTACATTCATTGCCAGTGCCAGAATGGAAATGGGAGAAAATAAAGATGGATTTTGTCTACGGATTTCCAAGAACCCCACGGAAAAATGATGCAGTATGGGTAATTGTTGACAGATTAACCAAGTCATCACGTTTTCTGCCTATCAGATGGGGGTGTATACTCGAGAGTTTGGAAAAATCATATGTGAATGAGATAGTCAGATTGCATGGCATTCCAGTGTCCATTGTGTCTGATAGAGATTCACGGTTTACTTCACATTTTTGGGTGAGTTTACAAGATGCATTGGGAACAAAATTGAATTTCAGCACTGCATTCCACCCACAGACTGATGGACAATCAGAAAGGACTATACAAACATTGGAAGAAATGCTTAGGGCGTACTCTATGGAATTCAGAGGTGCTTGGGATGAATATATAGCATTGATTGAATTTGCTTACAACAACCAGTACCATAGAAGTATCTAGATGGCACCATATGAGGCATTGTATGGAAGAAAGTGTCGAAGCCCTATCATTAAGGATGAAGAAGGTGCATGTGCATTAGAAGGGTCAGAGATAGTACAAGATAAAGTGGATAAAATCAAAATTGTTAAGAATAAACTAAAGACAGCACAAATTTTCTTTTTTACTTTTCAAATATTAAAAATTTTATTCAAAATTTAATGAACATCTATTTAAAAAACATATGATGAATTTTTTCAGTATATCCATATATAACAAAATTTAGTATTTAAAAATTGATAAATTTTACTTTTTAACTCATCAAATGTATGTCATTTGCTTATTATAACACTGATACATATAAGTATAAATGCGCTAAAAGTTTTCTTTTTTACTTTTCAAAAAATATATATAGTTTTAAATTTTTAAGTTTTTGTGTATAACGATTATCTGTATTTATTGTATATTGCATAATTACTTGTAGTTTGTTATATTTAGTATTTTAAATTGAAGGTTTATTAATTTTTGGTTAAAAATTTTAAAAGATGATGCAATGGTTTACCATTTTTAACTACTAGTTTATGGTTGTGAGATTTTAAAAACTAATTTTTATAGATTGGTGAATATATAAAATTTGTAAAAAAAAAAAGCATTTTAAAGACAAAAATGTAAATAAATTAAGTAAATCAAATCAAAGCTCTCATAGACCACTTTGATACTATGTTCAAGCTTGATAACAAGAGAAAATAAGGGAAATTTTCTCATGATATTAGTCTATCAATAAAGAAGAATAAGTGTAATCGTAAGTTGGATTTAAGCAATTGTATAATAAGAATTATTAGAATTTCTTATAGAATCTATATTGATGTTGAATTAAATATAATACAAAGTTGCCATTTTTTTTAACTTAAAAATATTCAAAAAAAATTATTGATCTCAAAAGGTTCATGTCTTTAATAATTATATTTAATAGGATAAATGATAATTTACAACAAATAATTAGGAGGTAATATCTTTTTTTTTGTTAGAAGTAAACTTGATAAAAACGTACTTTGCTTTACTTTGTACCCAAAATTAGAATCAAACTTTCAAATTCAAATGTAGACACAATCTTCAAAAACTTTCAACTGACATTTCTCTTGTTTTGTTAAATTCATTGTACTACTATATACAATTTAAAAAAATTCAAATAATTACCAATAATTGAGTGAAATTGCATCCAAAAAATTGTTAAATATAAATAGGTAATATAATTACAGAATTATACCAAATGTATTAAATTTGATATGTGTTGTGTACTTAATGTACATTAACTTATTTATAAATAAATTTTAAAAACAAATAAACAAAATTATAAAACGGGAAAAAGTTCAGATTGATTTTTCTCTTGTGTTATTGGAATGAACAAATGAAAAATTGAAAATTTGGAGATTTAAAATATTGCTAGTGTATTTGGTTTGAAAAAATTTCCTAAAAATCGGGGATAAAAGCGTAAAAGTATTAACTGTCTATTTTTTAACGTCTTTTTATGTTTCCTCACGAATGATGAAAATTGCAGTTAGCTAGATATACAATGATAATGATGACATGATATTCGACTATTGGGTTGAAGCAATTAACGGAAGCATCAGAATATCGCACAATGCCACAGGGAAGCAACCACTTTTGCAACCCGCCACCACTAGCATCTGCTTGGAGAATTCTATTGGTTTCATCTTTGACCCTCTCTCCCTTTTCTTTTTTTTTTTTTGTCTCCTATGCAATTTCTTTTATTTGTTGTAAGGGTTTAATTTAAGAAATAGATCACGTCCTAATATTAAAGATCTAATCTATCTAAAGAATTTTCTGTTAATGGAGACATAGGCTAGAACAAAATTTACACCTAATGATACTCACTTTAAATCCCCACGTTTATAAATTTTGGTTCCGCTCTTTCTAATTTTATTGTGTCCTTTTGTTAATTTCTAGTTTCGCTGCGCACAATCTTTAAAGTATTGTATACCTAAAAATGACCCAATATTTTATCTTATCATTTTATAGTTTCACTCTTCAAATACATGTCACTATAGGCTGGTTCGTTATCATGTAAGTTATGTTTCTGTTTTAACTTTGTTTTCGCTATAATATCAAATACAAATTTAATTGTTAATCATCATATGAGCAACCTGCTGAAATCCGATATTGGTCTTGAACTAGAAAATTAACCTTTTTATGTAATCAATATTCATGTCTATCAATTTTCTTTTGTGGAAGATTAATTATTTTTCCCTACATGACTCTTTATCAATCTCATGACAAGAGTCTTTCACTACAAAGCCTTATTCCATTACCATTAGACCATTCATCGTAGTTCAGATATCATATATATTCATATAACAAGTTGAATAAGTTTGAGGAGGGCTTCAACTCATTAATATTGAACATTTTGTACCAATTCAATTGTCTATGTGGTGATTGATTTGGAATTCACTAGTGTATCATCCCATGCCAACTTGAAGATGATTCATGTGAGGATATCTTACAACAATTATAATGCCAAAACATAAATTTGTTATTTCACAAATTAATATAGAGGATGTACCTTATCATATATGTGTCTTATTGCTCACAACAAGCAAACGCTAGTTTTTTTTTCTCTTTCCAGTTTTCTAATATAATTTTCACACTATGTTTTATGGTATTCCTTTCTTACTCATTCAACAGATAATTTGGAGAATTAATTCATCTCTTATTGATGGTAATCATGCATATATATGCACACTTCGAAATTATATAATAGGAAATAAATATACATAATAGGAAATAAATCTCTACCAACCATAAACAAGCTAAATAGGAAGGCTATTTACAACTATATATTACAACACACCCCTTTAAGTTAGAGCATAGATATCACTCATATCCAACTTGTTACAAATATAAAAAATTCGAGCTTCATTTAGAGCTTTTGTGAAAATATCTCTAAGTTGTTCTCCAGTCTTGACATACCTTATAGGAATTAAATCTTGTTGTACCTTTTCACGAATAAAATGACAATCAGTTTCTATATGATTTAGCTCGTTCATGAAAGACTGGATTAAAAGCAAAATGAATCGTAACCTGATTATCGCACCATAATCTTGAAGACAATCTATCTTAAGAGTTGAGAGATTCACATTATTTCACACGTGGATTGAGTCATGGCTCTGTACTTTGATTCGGCACTAGACCGAGACACAATATTGTGTTTCTTGCTCTTCTACAAAATCAAATTACCACCCACAAACACACAATAACCAGTAGTAGATCTCTAATTTTTTTAGAACCTACATAATCTACATCAGAAAAATACTCAATTTGAGTGTGACCATAGTTTTTATACAGTAATCCTCGTCCAGGGCCTCCTTTCAAGTAACAAAAAAATTGTTTTAAAGTTGTCTAATGATGAACTATTTGAGCAAACATAAACTGACTCAAAATACTAACCGCATAAGCTATATCTGAACAGTTACTATGAGATAATTCTGTTTGCCAACCAATCTCCTATATCTCTCTGGCTTCAAACAGATCTCCATCTTTTGTGACTTGAAGGTTATGAGTCATTGGAATATTGTTTGGCTTAGCATCCAACTTTCCTGTTTCAGTCAATAAATTCAAAATATACTTCCTCTGAGACAAAACAATGTCTTTCTTGCTCTTTCAAATCTCAATTCCCAGAAAATATTTCAGCAACCCCAAATCCTTCGTATTAAATTGACTTTGAAGAAACTCTTTTAAAGATGAGATCCTTTAAGCATCACTTTCACTAATAATAATATCATCCATATAAATAACTAGAAGTACAATTCCAGAGGCATACTGAACTTTCCAAATCAAGCATGGGGACTCTGCTTCAAATCATATAAAGATTTTCTTAGTTGACATATTTTTTGTGACTCCTCCTGACCAACAAATCCAGGTGGCTACTCCATATACATCTCCTCATATAAATCACCATGTAAGAATGCATTTTAATATCAAGTTGATAAGAAAGCCAATTATATGCAGCTCCTAGAGATATGAACAAACAAACAAAAGTCAATTTGGCAACCAGAGAAAAAATATCATAATAATCTACCCTATAAATCTGTGCAACTAAACCATCTGAATAGAATTTTTCTATAAATACTCACTTGCATCCCACTGCTCGTTTGCAAATTGGAAGGAGAAAAATGCTCAAAAGGTTTAGTCTTTTTTAGTATACCTGAGTAACTGGTGCTTTAATTGTGGGATTAGGACATGGATCGGACTTCTCATAGGTGATATGATTAACCAATAGATCATCATCTTCTAGGAAATTTACAAGAGAATATGGAACAGGGAAGAAGGCTATATGTTCATAAAAAAATATTGACAAATACCAAATACCTGTCAAGACTAGGACAATAACATTTATAACCCTTTTGTAGATGAGAATAACCCAAAAAATACATTTTAGTGACTTGGGATCTAATTTAGTAATATGAGGACGAACATCTTAAACAAAACAAGTGCTACCAAATATACGTGGTTCAACAGGAAACATAACTTGTGAAAAAAATAGTGTACCATAAGGAGTCTGACCATGAAAAAGGTATGCGATTAATCAAGAAACACGCGGTTGATACAACATCAGTCAGGAACTATTTGGGAACTTTAGTTTGAAAAAGAAGATTATTGGCCATTTCAAGAAGATGTCGATTCTTTCTGTAACCCCATTTTGTAAATAAGTGTCAACAAAAGATGATTGGTGAAGTATGCTATGACTACTCATAAAAATCTGAAACGAATGAGAAAATATTCTTTGGCATTATCACTTCTCAAAATTTTGACAAAAACATTAAACTGTGTTTTAACCTCAGCACAAAATGCTAGAAAGTGGAAAAATGACTCAAAATAACTTTTCATTAAATAAAGTCAAGTCATACAAAAAAAATCATAATAAAAGTAACAAAGTATCTAAAGCCAGTTTTGGACATAACAGGACATGTATCCCAAAAATCATATTGAACTAACTCAAATTAGGTTTTAGCCTTTTTATTGACACGAGAAATCAACGACACACGATGATGTTTAGCAAATTGATATGTTTCACAAATTAAAGACGACATATGTTCAAACTGATGACACAATTTCTTTAACAAATGTAAGGAAGGATGACATAATCGATAGTGTGCTTTAAAATGAGACACAACACTAAAGCAAACAGCATGTCAGGGTATCGAAACATCTAAAATATAAAGTCTTATTGATTCTCGTTCTTTACCGATAATCTATTTCGTCATAAAATCCTGAAAAAGATAAAAATTAGAAAAATAATATAGCAGAACAATTAAGAGACTTAGTGATTTTACTAACAAATATTATATTAAAGGAGATTTGTGGTAGACTTAAGACAAATGATAAAGAAATGATTGAAGTAGAGTTACAAGTGCTAGAACCAATAACAGGGGAAGCATAACCATTAGCTAATGTAGTAGTAAAGGTATGTGGTTGAAAAGTGAAAAATAAATTAGGATTACCTGTCATATGATTTGTGACACCTGAATCAATCACTCATTTGGTGGAAGATGAAAGGATGCGTGTTTGGTTTACCTAACTCGACAATGACAGAGATAAACTGAGATGGATTCCTTAGTGTTTGCTGAGACTGGATTAATTTGTCATATTCAACAACTGAAATAGTAACCATTTGATTAGGCCTGGAGTTAATAACAATATTTTTCAGCTAAATTTGCATATTGTGACTTTTTATTTTTCTTTTGGAGCTTCCAATAGCTACATTTAGTATGCCCATGTTCATTACAATAATAGTACATAACTCCCCTAAAGTTTTGATTCGCAATGACACTGCCACTGCCACCATTACCTCTATTTATTTGAGAATTTGAACGAGTCATTGTAACACCAACAAACAACCCAAAATAGTCACAAATAATAGCAAAACAATGACCCAAATGATAGTAAAGTCAATAAAACCTAAAATTGACAGCAAATTAAGACCTTAACAGCAAAACCCTAACAACTATTCATTATATAAAGGAAAGAGAGAAGAACGACTTTCCTTATGAGCAAACAAACACCACTAGAGCAACACATAGATTGAGGCGACCACTGGAATAGAAACCGATGATGATGGGTCTGCCACCCACACCCTCACGTGTCAGCACGTGGGAAATAGGGTAGAAAGAAAATGTCACACATTACACTCATGCGCTTCACTTGCTGGTGAACACACCATTGCATGGCTGAAGTATAAGAATTAATGCAAATACTTTGGGCTCATTGCATTGTGTTTCGACTCCAATGAGTTCGCAAGTTTACATGTATACAAACACCTAGCACGTTGGAGGCAATATTGCTGGTTTGCTTAAACCATTAATAACCTTCTCCAGTTGGAAAAATTTTTTTAGGAATTTTTCAAACAATTCATGTTTAAAGGTTGTCATGTGGCATTTCAATTCTTTTAAATCTTATCAATTCTATTATAGTCTATCTGGACACTGATTCAATGAATTGTTTGGTAACACTAATTTGACCATTAAAATAATTTAATTTAACTAATAATTTGTATTTGATAAAATAACTTATTTATAAAAAATTTGATTATATTTTCCAAAAAAAATAAGCTAGTAAAATTAGCATTTTTTTTAAAAGTTAGTAGATTATGTTTTTCATTCTTTTTATACCATTATTTTTTTTATCAAATTACATGTTATAATAATAATAATAATATAATTATTTAACTATTTAATAAGTATATATATAAAATAAAATGTTAGATGATAAAGATATTGGAATGAAATATTTAATATAATATTTATATTGTTTAATATTGATATATATTATTATTATTGTTATGTATTTAAATAGATTTTATATTTATATTTTTTATATCATTTTATATTTTTCAATCAATTTTAACAAGTATTTTTAATTAAATCAGCTATCAAATTTTTAGCTACTAAATTATTAATGTTTGAAATTAAATTATCAGTTAACAATTAGATTATTAGCTAGTTTTAACAAATAGAATTTTAATTGTTTTATTCATATTATTAATGTAAATATAATTACTTAATTATTTTATTCAGATAATTTATTTTTATCTAAATGTACTAATAATTCATTGGTTTTTCCAGTTTAATAATACATACTGTCTGTTTGGTATTGAGTTTGAAAAAAAAAAATTTGGAGAGAAATTTTTTTTTTTAAATTTTAGAAACTGTTTTAAAATAAAACAGATAAATAAATACATTTTCTAAAAATAGATTTAGTCAATTACCCAAACACCCTAATAATAATAATAATAATAATAATAATAATAATAATTCATCACTTCGACAAAGAGAAGAAGGAACCCTATTCCTAAATTGCTAATGCGGCACGGACTCTTGAGAATGAATAACATACAAATAAACGGCATTCCGTCGGTGTTCCTCACGTCTTACCCACCAATACCATCTGTCATTTCATTTAGGAACCCTAGTGCCCGCCGTCGTTTGTCTACCCGCTGCACCTCTTCGGCGACAGAGATTACCACTGTCACCGTGGAAGGAGCCCAACAAGCTTCCTCCAAATCGGTGGCCCGTCGGCTTGTTCTCCTTCGTCACGCAAAAAGTTCTTGGGATAACCCTTCATTGCGAGGTAAAATTCGTTCCCATTCTAATGTTTAGTTTCATCTTGTCCATTTTTCGTTTCTTCTGCAAATTCTTCTATCTTCTCTCCGTTCAATGGTTTTCGTTTTTTATGTATTTTTGCTTGCGCTGTTGCCGCATAGATCACGATCGACCTCTGAGCAAAGCAGGAAGGGTTGATGCTGCCAAAGTCTCCCTTAAGCTCCAACAGCTTGGTTGGATTCCTCAGCTTATTCTATCCAGGTTTGGATGTTCTCTCTTCTTCATATTCCAGTTAAGCATAAATAGCTCAAAATTTTACTGGTAAGGTTGGGTTTGAACTTCTTAGCGTGTGATTGACACAGCGATGCAACACGTACTCGAGAAACTCTTAACATAATGCAGGAGCAAGTGCCCGATTTTCTGGATGCAGAGGTTCATTTCTTTTCAAGCTTCTATTCTATAGCGGCAATGGATGGACAGACTGCTGATCATCTTCAGCAAGCTATCTGCACATATTCGCGGGATGAGATCGTTACTGTCATGTGAGTTATCGTGGTGCAGTAACAAACTAAATCACTGACCTATTTCAGGAATTGCGAGTTGTGAGTTAGGTCATATTTGACTGGCTCAAACTTCTACAGCTCTTCTGTGTTATTTTCAAAATTTTGTTCCTATTACGCATGTCCAAGTATGTATCAAGTTTATAAAAAGGACAACAAAAGAAATAGAAAAGAAAAGAGGAAAGAAAAAGGCATGTTCAGTAAATATGGTTTGTGGTATTTTGATTTTCTTGCTTTTATTTTTAACATGAAGTCAAAAAAAATCTCAATGATTCTCATTTAATCATACAGGTGTATGGGTCATAATAGGGGTTGGGAGGAGGCAGCGTCAATGCTTAGTGGGGCTTCTGTGGAACTGAAGACATGCAATGCTGCTTTGCTTGAAGCTACTGGAAAATCCTGGGAAGAGGTTAGGCTGTTATCCCTTCATTAATAGCATCTGATTAATCTGCACAGTTCACTTGTTAATCTTTATATGTTGAATTGATTAATGTGTTTATGCTTTCTTCTTGACATATTCCTTAAACTGATGAAATTGTATTTAGCTACTAGCATATGGCACTTCTCTTGCTTAGAAATTATGTCAGTATTGACACTTTGCTTTGAAGAAAAGCAAAGCAAGAAAGTGGACAGGAAAAAAAAAAGGGATAAAGTTGTTGATTGCAATTTTCTCTTTAAATTTCTAAGGAAAAATGAATTGTTGCTGGATAAAAAAGCCATTTATATATTTTTCCTTCACTTCCTCAATTTGGAGAGAATGTCTTGCAGCTCTCCTATGTCACTTTCACTCATTTTCTTCTCGCCTTATTTATTTCCCTCCTGTCAAGTGTCAACAACGAAAAAGGAAAACATTCACCTATTTCATCCTTTTCCTCCAAATTTTCTATCCTTTCAAATATAGTCTTAAACCTGATCTCTGAGGAGTTCCAAATTTACCAAGGAGTGGAAAGACTTGGTTATGAAGTATGATTTCTTTTCTGGAATAATTTGCTTCATATTATGAGGTTCATGCATACAATAAATGGAGCTATGACTGGGCTGATATGGATTCTGGAAAATCTTATGAGAGAGTGTAAGAGTGTTGAGTGAGTTGCAAACATGTTTTCCTTCTTGTTTCCCAACTTTCTAATCCTTCAATTATGGTCTTAGAACTCACTCCACGAGTGGTAAGACTTGGTTATGAAGTATGCTGTCCTTTTCTGCAATACTTTGCTTAACATTATGAGGTGTATACATGAAAACATGGAGCTATGACTAGGCTGATATAGATTCTGGAGAAGCTTATGAGAGTGTTAAGAGTGTGGGAAAGGATAAACACTCAAAACTGGTACTGCAATAACAGATGTTCTGGTATAGTGAATGGAAAAAGTATAGATGTACAAAAATATATAGACTGTGGAAAAAGAGTCAAAGATTTATATACCAAGACGACACATAACAAGAAAATCTCATCTGAATTATGTAAACAAATTGGTGTAATAACTGGTTCAGCAGAAGCAATTGTGAAATCTAATACTGGTTTTACAGTATCATGGTAATGGAAACAGCAAGCGTTCCATGAATAGAGCCGTCTATTTTAGATAACTTGATTGTAGCTGAGTATGTAGGTAAATAATTAAGATTAAAACTTGTTAAAAACTAGTTGAATTTTTTAAATACAGCAGCCAAAAAGGGGGAGTCCAGCACCCCTGGCTTAGGAATTTGGGGGTTCAGAGGGCTGATCTCTAAGGAGTCCAGTATCATACCTACAAGAAATCTTGGTGAGATAGGCTTTATTGAGGATTCACTGAGGTCAAGGAGCAGTCTAGATAGGCTTTTACATGTTTCTGGATAGTTACCATGAGGAACTTTACCATGTTGCCAGCTTCAATATAGCCTCTAATCTTCCACTCTAATGGGAAAATGTTGGCCCCATCAAGAGCTTTTCCCTACTACTATTTAGATAAGAAATGCCCATTAAATTGAGATGACATTTTTTCCCTCAGGATCTGCCGATTGAAGCTTAATTTTGGACAAGCTCTAAATTGAAAATTTGACTACAGAATGAAACAGATGGAGCTGAATCAGAAACATTTGGGTTCCAGACGTTGTTTTGCATCAGCATATTAGAAATAGTTGGATGATTTTTGATAGACAGGTTATGGAGGCTAAAACTTGAGAATAGTTGTCTTGCTATTGCTTTGTTACATCTGTTATTTTTAGCAGTCCTTGATCTTTATCTAACCCATTGCATTATGCTCTCAGGCATTTGCTTTGGCAGGACTTGGCGGCTGGAAACTTCAGGGCATTGTAAAACCGAGTAATGGCCTGTAGGCCTGTAGCATTTCACAAATAGTTTGGAGACCATCCAGAACTGACTCTTCACCCTTTTCCTTTCCAAAAAGTACGGAGAGAGATGTGACCTTACCTTTTGGTTGGTCAATGTAATTCTACAATGTTAGTGGCTGAATCAATTTGTCTCCTTTTTTATCTTCCAGACATTTGATTGTGTCAGAAAACATCAAAAGAAGATCATGGTCCTGCTAGGATGTTATGAAACATGAAAAACAGTGCTACTTGCTATTGGAGATCTATCTGCTTTGCAACTGAATGTTATCTAAATTAGATATCGTGAAGACTTTGGCATGCCGGCCTGCAAGGGTTAGATTATCTTTTTTGTGCATGATGTTCAGCGTTCTGTATGGACAGATAACAGATTGATCTTCATGTCTTTAGCAATGTCGTTGGTGATTGAAACAGAAAAAGAGAAATCAAATGTATCGACTGCATTATTGTACAGATGGTTCTAACTGTATTTAATTGCAAGCTGATAACAACATTTTCATTTGCTCTCAATCATGTTGCAGGTGCGCACCAGAACCTTCACTGCGTTGCCTTCTTCCAATCCCTCTTACTCTGAACTTGTACTTTATCCTTTTACCGACTTTCCTGTTTAAAAGGAACAGAGTTGCATGCTTATTTGTTGTATTGTATAAACTGGCCTGGCCCCAGGAGACCATCTGTTGGAATTTTGATAAATAAACCTTGTCTTATTTTTTGTAGAACTTCATTTTTCTAGTAATTCATCTGGACCAAAAGAAAATAAAGGAATATTTTATTTTTCTTTAAAAGAAAAGGAAAAAAAGGGTGTCAAATGTTAATTTAGCTTGTAACCTAATACTTCTATGTAATTTGTTCTGCCCTTTCCCTGTTTTACTATGAACTCGATATTTTGTGAAGAGAAATGTTTATTAACTTTTTTTTAATTATTTTTTTCATCCTATGGTGATATACACTCTTCATTTTAATGTTAATGTGTTTTACATGAGAAAAAATAAGAGATACAGATAGATAAGCTAACTTAAATAAGGTAATAAATACCTCTCTTTTTGTGAAGATAACTTTATTTGTATAATATATATTCTTTCTTTTAATATTATAAGATCCACATAAAAAAAATACATAAAGAAAGTACTGTAAGTAAGGTCATAAATACTTCTCTTTTATGAAAATGGAAAATGAGTATTAAACAATATTGGCAAAGGATAAATTATTATATAGCAATACTGAAAATTAGAAGGTTAAATTACTCAAAAAATCACGAATTTTTACCATTTTCACAATTATAGCACCACCAACATTTCAATGATAAAAAATATAATTTTAAGTTTTCTTAACAAAAATAACTTCATGGGAAGAAAAAAAAAAGTATTTTTATTGATGCGGATGTCACTCTCACATTTAAATGCATCGTTTTGCTCATTTTCTTCTTAAAAAGATAAGTGGTCGTTTCAATAATCCCTTCAAGGTTATCATACACCAACTTGCTCCCATTTAGGAATAGCCCGTTATTCAGACTAGGGATGTAAATGAATCAAATTAAGTCAAATATTGGTGAATTTAAGTTTATCACAAACTCGAACTCAATTTGAGTTTTTATACTTGAGATTAAGCTCGTCTCATTTTAAAATTATTAAGCTCGCGAGCGGTTCGAGCTCGACTCATAAAAAAATTTGGTTATTATGCTTAATGAGATTATATCGAGTTCGGCTCATTAATTAATAATAACAAAAATTCAAGTTCGATAACAAAATATAATATAAACGAACATATTTGCGAGTTAACGAATCAAACAGTATTGAGCTCAAACTCGAGCTCAATAAGATTTTTGAGTTCGAATTTGACCTCGAACTCGACTCGTTAACAGTAGCAAATGATTTTGAAATAATTTTTTTTTAACCGAAACCCGAATAGCTAATGAACGACTTTGTTTATTTACATTCTTACTTCAAGCTTCTCAACCTCCTTCTCCTCTTCTTTTGCCTTCTCTATAATATGCAACTTCATGGCCACAAAAACTCATCTACTCAATAAGGCCCTTAGCCTCTCATGGGTATGGATTTTTGGGTTTCTCCGTTGTGGTGGCAAACACAGTAGAAGCAACTTTCAAAGGCATATTAGCAATTCTAACAAATTGAAATGAAAACTCTTTTAGGCGCCAAACTGGATTGAAAATTATAGGAGAAAAAGGTATATGGACAAACTTGGAGATGAGATTTGTTAAAAAATGACTGGGATTGGGAGATAGGATTAAGAGAAGCCATTTTGCAAACAAAAGGATGGCTAATTAAAGTTAAAGAAGAACAAAAACAAAAAGTACAAAATTCAATAGGGAAAGAGTATATGGCACTTAAGATTAAAGAATGAAAACATAAAAGAATTCATTTAATGAGAAAAAAAATTTAAAGTTAACATTAAAATAAAGTAGTTTGGTTGAAGTGATTGTTCAAGTACTCTTGAAGACAAAGTGATAGAAATAGAGAGAGTGGGAGTAAAATAATGGAAAAAATTAATAATCAAGTATGGGTGTAGTGCTTCTTCTTGTGTCTTATGTCTATGGCCTTAATTACAAGTAATATTGTTTTTAAGGTTTAGAATTAGGCTCAATATTGATGAAGGACAATTTTTAGTAAACAACGTTGTTTCGAAACAAACAGGGGCAATGTCTATGGTATGTGATTGATTGGAATTAAACATACTGTGGAGAATATGGCAGAAGAAAGACAAATACAATATCATTTGAAGAAGAGGAAGAAATGGAAATTCTAAGGATTTTGTTGGAAGAAGATGAAAAAAAACAATGTGTTTAGATGTGGAAGTTTTGATTTAGCTGTAGTTGACTCAAACTTTTTTTTACAAAACAAAAATTTAGCATCCTGTCGGTATAAATATTTTTTTTTTTGTTGGAAGCTATTTTTGTTATGAAAACATGAAAGTTTTATATTTTATTGTTAAAAGATTTAGATGGTACTATAATTATAAAATGATATGACCAAATTAGAATGAAAAAGGAAATAAGAAAGTGAAAGTATATGGTATATTTATCATAAAAATGAAATGCCCTTATTATAGTTAAGGTTGCTTATTAAATAATGATAGGTAAAATTATTATAAATTTTTGAATTTTTTGAATTTTTTTCTTTTATTTCAATAATTTGAACTATTATTTTACTAATAACTAAGGCTTATTTTGATTTTTTAAAAATTAAATTAATATTGTTAGTTTGTTAATATATAATTATTTTATTTTATTCATCTTTTATAATGTGATATGAATTAAAGTGTATAATGTGATATCAACAATTTAGGACGTATTCAAAATTAATTATCTAGATTTTTTTTTGGAAATTTGTGTTTCCACTTTTAATTCATCTAAAGGAAACCTTAGAAATGCTAAAATCAAAGAATCATCAAAACATGATCTTTTTCAATTTTGGCGCTTTCCAATTTTCTTAAAATGCAAAATACCATTTTTATTTAGAATTAATATTTTATTTAATAATATTTTATTTTATTCATTTTTTATATTATATTTTTTATACTATTTTAAAATATTTGTTTATGGAGTATTATATTAAATATTAATATTAAATCATTTTATTTTATTAATTTAATTAATTTACCATTCAATCATCTTTGACGCCATCATCAATTAGTTCATCTCTTGTTGAACAACACTGTCAATCCCACAAAAATAACTTCTTCTCCAAAAATAACTTCTCCGGTAGGCGAACGTATTAAAACGGTCAGTTATTAATGGAATTTTTTGTCGGCTCTCTGTAAAATATTCATTCGGATACAATTGACTATTTTATTAGAATCGAATAAAAATATATTGCTAATTTTAATTTCGACAATTTTTTATTTTTTAATGATATCCGAACCAATAATTATAATGAATTATACCAAGCTATTTTGGAACCAAATTATACTAAAAAACCGATAATTAAATGTTTATAATTTTACTATATATAATAACTAATAATTATAAAATAGTTTATAACTTTTATAGTTTTATTAGACAAATATAATATAACTTAAACTTATAATTATACATACTTAAATCCATTTAATTAAAATTAAAATTTTTAATTAGTTAATAAAATTAATTTGACATTTATAATAGCAATGAATTCAAATAATTAAAAATTTATGTGTAAAAAATAATTTTATATGCTAAAAAATTTATAATAGTGATGTAGAAAACTAAACTCATAACTTTCATATAAGTCTAAAATAAATTCATCTTTAAGCCAATTAACTACGTTTATTATTAACATGAAAATTAAAAAAATATTTGTAATATATTGTTAGTTTTCATTTTTTACTATATTTTTTTTATCACTAATATACTTTTTTAGCATTTATAATTTATTTTAATTGTATTATACAATAATTCTCAATTATTTGATAAACCAATTTAAGTGCACTATATTATAAAAGTAATCTAATTTATAATAAGTGTCTTGTAAATATATGATAAATCAAATTAAATTATTGTTTATTCTAATTATATTATATATATTTTTATCAAAATAAATGTATTATATTAAAACTAAATACTAATCTAAATTAAATTATTAAATAATATATATATATATATATATATATAATTTATTCTAATTATATTGGATAATAAAATCTAAATTATATTAATATATGATTTGGTGAACCAATTAAATTGTAGTATGTTACAAAGATAAATTAGTATATTATAATTATGTAATAAGTCAATTTAATTTATTATTTATCTTAATTATATTATATGATTTTTTTTATCAAAATAGTTGTAATATATTAAACTTTGATTTCAGGCCAATCATTTATTTTGATTTTCTGAATTAATATTTACTATGTTTTTCATTCATTATTTTATTTGATTAGTATGCTGAAATTTAATTAGAAATTAACAATAATTATAATTTTAGTTAATAAATAAATTAATTTATAAAGAAAATTATATAACAAATTTCATAATATTTGAATATTTTTCAATTTATTCTCATTTTAAGAAAAAAATCATTAAAAATTACAAAATCATATTTTAATTTTTTTCTCAAAAATATTTTAAAGTTTTTGAAATGTTTCAAAGATATATTTTTAAAATTTTTTCATATTTTAAAATAATTAGTATAAAATTAAAAATAATTAAAATAATAATTAAAAATTAAAAAAACTTAATTTCCTATCTTAAAATCTTATGTAATTTGCAGTGGTCTTTTCTCTCCACACTTCCTTTTCTCTCTGCTCCATAGACATAGTTGTATTGTAGCTCATTTTTGTTGTATTTTCTCCGTCAATGAGAAAAAATTTGTATTTTTAAATTTTTGAATTTTAAAAATTATTTTTCAAAAAATCGGATAAATATATATTTTTTTATAAATAAATTTTAAAAAAATTATTTATAAAAATTTTAAAAAATCAGTATATTAAATTAAAAAATTATAAATATATTTTTTAAGATGCCAGTTTTAAATAAATAAATAACAAAAAAACAACGCCGAAAGGTGACAAAAGGGGGAAAAAAAAAGAAAGTATTGGAGCTGCTGCCTCTCTGTCCGTGCTTGCTTCGCGTCTTCTCACTCTCTCCGGTTTCCGACGATTAGTCAAGTAAGTAAAGAAGTTGTCAAACAACTTTTTTCATCTCTCGTTGACTACTTCCTCTTTCGGTTATTGATATTTTATCTCTTTTTTTTTTTCCTCTTGGGTTCTTCTCAATCTGCATTGCTGTTGTGACTGAAGTTGATTTTTAGGTCTTAAAGATACCCATCTCGTTAGAAGTTTTTCCCTTTTTCTCATTCAGTTTTTGTTTTTGGTTATAACCAGTGAAGCAAGCATCAATTTCGTTCAGTATGTGGATGAAAGAATTGTGAGTTTTGAGATCTGAAACGTTTTTGGCTTTGATATTTTACATTTCTTGAAATGGGGATCTATTTATGTTCATTTTTTATGTACCGATAAATTGCAAATACGATTAATAAGCTTGGTGGGGATGGATAGGAGAAGGAAGCGAAAGACAGAAGGCTGGCACCTCCAGTTGAATTGAGTTTTCAACTTCCAAAACTGTCAGTGTTAGAGACGCTCATTCACATTTTTGAAGGAGGACTTCTTAATTGCTTTCTGTTCCAGACATTCTTTGACCTGCATTTGTGTGTATCTTAAGGAATATCCTAACTCATATTCATATCTATCCTCATTATGGAGAGAAACAGTTGCAAGAGGTAGAGTAGACAAGTGAAAGGGTGGTTGAGCTTTCTCAGTGGCTCTATTTTTTTTTTCTAATCAAAAATAGAATTTTCAGATGCCCTACCAGAAGCGTCTCTTCTAGGATATGATTGATCAATTCATCAATTTTGTCATTCGCCCTCCCAGGTTTCATTTCTCATGTCCCTTACAACTATATCTATAAAACCCTCTAAGCTGCAGCTGATGTTATCTATTGCTCCTATATGTTGTTGCTGTGCTGAAAATATAGGGCGGATTATAACCCAGATCAGTATTTATGGGAGCGGGAATTCACTCTTGCTGGTAGAGCATACAAGAGACAAGATTTGGAGGCAAGTATGGACATCAATTCACACTATGCACTTTTAATTGTCCCCTCCCTGTTTACAGCAATTTATGCAGATCTGTATGCTGATTTTGAAGCCTGCTGATTTGTCCGCTTTCATTATTTGCAGCTTACCAATGCAAGGGGGCATATTTTGAAGTGTAGCCATTATGGTCCTTCACCTTTCCCTGTAGACTCTCCTCTTCCTTGTGTTATTTACTGCCATGGAAACAGGTAGGCGATTTTCATTGAGAAAATTTCATTCACTGGGGCAGTTCAGTGTAGTTTTGCATATCGCCTACATTTACAATGAAACACATGTTATGTTTATATAATGTTGATTTGGTATAAACACATACAATTAAAATTGAGAATTTCCACTCGACATTTCAATAAGACTTAAAATAGCGTCATAAGTTTTCTGTCAAAAAGTAATGGTGGAAACTTACTTTATCTCCATCATGCACAATAATGCAGTGGATGCAGGGCAGATGCAAATGAGGCTGCAGTAATTCTTCTTCCATCAAATATTACTGTATTTACTCTTGATTTTTCTGGTTCTGGCTTATCTGATGGTGATTATGTGAGCCTTGGTTGGCATGAGGTATGCCCTCTCTTCTCTAATTTCTTGTGACTTGAATTCTTTTCTTTTCTCAGTTTTTTTCCCCTGTAACAGAGAGATGACCTCAAGGTTGTGGTTTCATATCTAAGAAGCAACAAACAAATATCAAGAATTGGCCTTTGGGGACGATCAATGGGCGCTGTTACTTGGTACTTCATCTTTCACTTCTTGCTTATTTCTTTATCATCATCTTATTAAGTTCTTTGAGATTTTATGCTTCTTACGGGGTTGGGAAGGGCTCAAAATAAATATGCTTCTCAGCTTGGGATGTGAAATGGTTTTCGTATTCTTATTCCCTCATGAACATGAGACGATAGATTATTTACTAGTAATTTAGTTTTTCTCCCACTAGACTCCTGATATAGCTGATATGCAGTCTCTATATAATATGATGCAGCCTTCTTTATGGAGCAGTAGATCCATCCATTGCTGGAATGGTGTTGGATAGTGCCTTTTCAAATTTATTTGATCTAATGATGGAACTTGTTGATGTCTACAAAATTCGGCTTCCAAAATTTACTGTATGTCTCTCTCTCCCTCTCTCTTTCCCTTCAAACTATTGAAAACGTTGCAGATATAAGCTCTTAAATGTTGGGAGTTGAACATG
Organism: Triadica sebifera; assembly: GCA_023653625.1. Classification (NCBI taxonomy): domain Eukaryota; kingdom Viridiplantae; phylum Streptophyta; class Magnoliopsida; order Malpighiales; family Euphorbiaceae; genus Triadica; species Triadica sebifera. The sequence goes on along the minus strand of CM042908.1, from coordinate 29,247,563 downwards.
GTGATGTTTATTGTTGTTCAGGTGGAAAGTGAATGGCAAATAGCAATACTTCTCACATACCATTTTTTTTATTTACTTTCCACTTTTGCATAGTTTTGGTGGTTGACGTTTGAGATGCTTTTGCAATTTATTGATGCCTTCTCTTTTGGTCTTTGTTTCCAATTCTGTTTAGAAACATACAACTTAGCTTTTGAAAAATAATCTCAATTCTCAAGTCATAAAACTCTGAAAAGAAAAGGCCATTCATATAACCATGCATCTATCGAGGTTTCTGACTTCTGGAAATTTCTATTTTTATCATTTTCAGAAATCATATGCATATACTATTCCTATCGTGTCACTGATAAGTTGTTTTGCTTGCTACTTGTTTCATTATGGTTAAGCGTATCTAGCTAATTTGAAAAAAAGAAGATAGGTTAATGTTTTGAAACAATGTATCAAATTTAAGTGTTTATCCTGTCTGCATAATTGAAACATTTTCCTTCATTTGCAATTAGGTTAAGATGGCAGTGCAGTATATGCGGCGAGTAATTCAAAAGAAGGCAAAATTTGACATTATGGATCTTAACTGCCTAAAGGTTTGTACCTGACCTTTTAGGACAAAAACAGGATGCTTTTTACAAGAATTTTTACTTATTCCACAGTCAAAATGGCTATGGTCATAGCCCAATAATGTTATAAATTTTATTTTACGTAAATTACTGTCAGAATGAATGGCTTCCCCCACTAAAATTGCTTTCTCTCTCCCTTCTGAATTCTTTCTCTATAGGATCACTATAAGGATGTTGGAAGTTTACTTATGCCATTATCAATTAAAATTCACCCTGATCTCTATTCTTCTTCACCATTGTTGCTTTTGTTTGATGGAAAGAACTAGCATAGTTTTTCCTCACCTGCATTCCGAACTGCCAACAGTCCATATTGCACACTCTTACCCATCCCATTGATTTTCTAAAGAATGAATTGCTGTGCTACCTGCAATTAATTGCTTTTGGGCGACAAATTTTTCGTTAATTTTGATACTTGAATTTGGGTTGCACTTTAATATTTCTACATTTACAGAGACGGAGCTGGATGAAAATACAATTCTATTGGTTGTCTTATTAGAGGAGATGGAAAATGGAAAACAAACAACCTCCGAGATGGTACTAGAGAGAAAAATGAGGAGAGAGCGAACGATTTGGGCTAGTGATGATTATAGTTTGAGTGGATAATGTTTACAATATTAACTAGGGTGTGGCCACAACTACTTTCACTGTAACAGCATCGCCATTATTTTTATGCTATTGAACTGAATATGACCTTCTTCCTTGATGTTGTTCTTCCCCCTCCTCCCCCCCCTCCCCCCCCCCCCCCCTCCTCCCTTTTAAATATTTTAATGCACTTCATTTATTTGGGCAAAATCTTGATGCTCAGTGATGCTTGCAGGTTGCTCCAAAAACATTCATTCCCACATTGTTTGGACATGCTAGTGAGGACAGATTCATTCAGTCTCACCACTCTGATCTCATTTTTAAGTCCTATGCAGTAATATATCATTCCAAATACTTTGAGTTTTTATTATGTTTCTAAAAAATTAACCAAGTATTTGGCTTTGTGCAGGGAGATAAAAATATGATAAAGTTTGATGGTGATCACAACTCCTCTCGGCCACAATTTTATTATGACTCAGTTTCCATTTTCTTTTTCAATGTTCTTCACCCTCCTCAAAGTTCTGCTTCAAGTAATATTGAGAAGTATTACAATTTAGGCGATTTGAAGGTTGGTTCTGGCATAAATGAGGTGATTTCCAATTTCACATAGATTTCTTTTGAGAATGTCTAAAACATGATTGCTGTAAATTGAATTGCTGATTTTGGTAGATAAGAAAATTCTCCTACAGCTTTGTTTTCTTGTCGCTTTTATCATCTTTATGCTTCTTAAAATCTCTGTCAATCCATCTCAAATCTGTGGTGCAATAAATTGTTGCACCATACCCAAATTGGATTTCAAAAAGGTGTTGACATCATTGAAATATGTATTACACGCAAGCATATTCATAGAGATGAGTATAAACAAGTATCTTTAGACGCTTAATTTGTATTTTGTCTTTTTGTGGTTGGACAATCAAGGTCAAAGTGTTTTAATCTGGTTCCGAAGTTCTTATATGATTTCTAATGTGTTTTTGATATTCGTGAGCTTTTTTCCCCTAACTTGTGAGATTTATTGCTCTATAACAGGTATGAAAAATCCAATATTGGTGCACATGTGATGTCCATAATTTTCTAAGAGTCTGTTTGACATTGCGTTTGCCAAAAGCTCTTTTGGAGAAAAAAATTTTATTTTTAAATTTTTTGAGTTTTGAAAACTATTTTTGGAGAGAAGCAGATAAATAAATGTTTTTTCCAGAAGCAGGTTTGAGAAAAGTAGTTTATAAAAAATTAAAAAAAATCAGTCAATTAAATCAAAAAAATTATAAACCTGCTTTTTTGACACCTAACAGCAATTTCAAACACCCCTAATTATGTTTTGGAGCCACTTTACAGTTAATTGAAATTTGAAACATCCCTTAGAGCATTGTAGGGTAGACTTAGGAAGAGTTTTTATTGTGTGTGATGGGTAGACTTGTTCATGGGTTTAGGGATCTACTTGTCCCTAATAGACTTTTGACTTGGCATTTGATTTCACTTGAGGCTTTGGCGCCGCAGAAAATTGTGCGCATTCTTGACTTATGTAGTATAATTTTGCAGAATTGGGTGGTTTGAGCAACAAATTAGGTTTGCGATGGGTTGTGTTCAAGATCGCCCTTGCCTTGTTCATTGAATAGTTCTAGTACAAGAACTCTATCACAAAAAAAAAATTACAAGAGCATATACATATACATAAAGAGAGAAACTAGACTAGGTAAGTTTCCCAAATAATACAAAAATAAATTTACATTAAATACAAAAATATTTGCTGGGATAAGTAAAGAATATTTGCTGGGATAAGGAAGGAAATCCCCAAGTATTAAGAAAGAGTATTTGCTAGGATAAGGAAGGAATTGTCTGATTCACTACTTTTCTACACTCCTCAAGCTGTTGAATGGATATTATCTATTCCAATCTTGCTAATTAATCTTTGAAATACAGCACTGGTCATTGACCTATTTGGGGATGTTTCTACTTGCCATTTGTGCTCTTGTAGGCACAGTTTGTTTTTATGTTCATGGTACAGTAAAACATAGGATCAAAATGTAGAAATCAATTAGGATTTGATTGCAAATATGAAGTTCCATGATAGAAGGAATAAGTTCTGGCAGCAAGAAGGTTATTAGCATGAATCTTATGTAATTCTAAGGTTTAACATATGTTGAAAATTTTTGGAGTGAATTTAGGTTTTATCAAAAAAAGAATTTGCGACTGCAGTTCGAGGAGCAATAAGTCTATTGGTTATTTGGTTCCATTATTTTGTGTGAAGTAATAACTTATCCCAAGGAAGCATAGCAACAGAAAGAGGAGAAAAAATTAAGAAAGAAGACCAATGAAGAGTTAAAAGGGGTTGTGAAAATGCACCTGTTGGCTTATCCTAGTAATAGGTGCAGCTCTCAACTTAGCTAAGGTCAACTTAAAAAACAAAAGACATGGGATGCCAATAGCAGTCCAGGTTTCTGTTTTTACTAACAAAATCTTAGGAAATTACTTGCTTAATTAGGTATTTATAGAAAATGGCAGTTTCTTACCTATTAAAACCAGCAATGACTAATTGTTCTGTAAAAATAGCGATTCAAATGGTGAACATTTTAACAAATTTAAATAATAATAATAAACTTGAAGTTTGCCTCAGTCACAGACTAATTGATATTCTTAAGAGGAAATATCAAAAAATGAAAAAGCTAATCTGAATTTCCAGAACAAGTACTTGTGAGTGTGATCTTTCACTTTTCTTGATCCCATCATGAAGTTATAATTTTGAATGACTGGTTATAAATTTTTGTTGCTTGTAGTACCTTTAGATTGCCATTGGAAATGTACTATTTTGAGAAGTTATCAACGCTTTTGCAAACCAGAAAGTGTTGATAGCATCATATTTCTACTTTAAACCAGCACCATATAATAGTAGTGCACTTTATTGAAATTCAAGGTATTTATAGTACAGGACCAATATGGTTTTGTTCTTTGCTTTTCTTTTTATTTTTTTTTCTAAACAGAGCCTCTTATGTGAGATAGTTGCGGGCCTCCATTCTACCTGTACTGATGCTGCAAGTTCATCTGCTTGCCCTCCCAGCGTTTCAACCATAAAACCTGTTAATGAGCTTCTTTCTGAAGTTGTTCCAGTTACCAGTATAATAACAGTATGTATCATATTCTGCGCTCTAATTAAGATTTCCTTCTTTTTATATTTTCAATTAAGTCAATTTTATTGCTCTTGATGATGCAGGAGCCCATGGTCAATGAAAATGATGGGCTTGGCAGTGATGAACCATCAAAATTGCAGGTAATATTAGTTAGTTCTATGATAATCATTGCACATGGAAAGATTGTTTGTTCTGTCACATAATTAAAAACATATATATGACCATATAGGTGGCTGGTTGGCCTAATAAAACCTCCCATTTCATTGAGGCAAGGAGTTGCAGCATCTGAGAGTCAATCCTTGCAAATGAACTCCCTTATTCCCCTTCTCCATTTAACAACTTCTTTTCTCTCTCTCTCTCTGTCTCTCTCTCTTTCTCTTAATTTTCTTTTATTCTTGGGAAGGAAAGCAAGGATTTGATTTGAGCACTTAAACATAAACACTGAAAAGTTACTGCACCACCAATCCCCATCTATCTCCACAACGTGTCAAACCCAATTTATTTCTAGTGTAAAAAAGTAATTGCATTGTTTGGTTATACACATGTTACAAGGATGGTATTATGATGAAATTTATCAAGCAAGTGGTTGGCCAAATATATTTGAGATCTAATATTGGCATCAAAAAGAACAAATAACAAAGCAGAATGGCATCAAGCAAATCAGAAACCTTATGGGTTATAAGAAGACAGGCATTCAACTTGAGAGATATATTGTTTAATAAACATTTTTTTAATGCTTTGTATGAATTTGTAATGGGTGAATTACTTTGTATATTCTCTTTTAAACACCAGTGGATAAGAGAATAATTTATTTGATGCTAATAAATAATGTATGTTCTCAACATATATCATTTGCACTCACATGTTTGATCTGTGATGGTGTGGGTTGGGGTTTTATTTTGGTGCCCATGTGCATATGTGGAACAATCAGTGGTTTGAAGGCGGAATTTTGTATTCAATATGGAAAGTGAGTGTGTGTGCAAGCTAGGGCACGGGTGGGTAAAGTTGTGTTCAAACAAGCACAGTAGATAGAGAAATAAATTTCCATCATAAGCAGATATCATTTGTCTTCCAACACATATTTCTTGCACTCAATTGTTTGAATTGGGTTTGGGATTGATTTTGGTGGCCGTGCATGTATACACAAATAATTTGCAATTGCCTCTGCTTATGAGAATGAAGGTGGTTTCAAGGGGGAATTTCATATTCAATGTGAAAAGAGAGAGATTGTGTGTAGTGGCAGTGGGAGGTGAGGACTCAGTCATGTTTCATGTTGTTGAGAGTTAGTAATAATGAAGTAGAGAGATGGTGGTTGGGGTTTTGTGATCCTGGAGTTCAGGTTCAGGTGTAGTGCAGCCGCAAAAAGGGAATGATGTGCAAGTGGAAAAGAGAGGAAATGGGGGTTAATTTATTTTCTAACATTGCACCATTTATTAATTTATTTCAAATGATTCAACTAGCAATATTTTATTAGGTCATGTGTTAAATGTTGGGTAGAAAGTGAAATCAATCCTGAAAGGGTTCTTTCTTCTGTAGAATTCCTAACTTCTATCATGCACAAAGATGGAAGAAAAAAAGGAGGGTTATGATATGGATAAACAGGCAACATTAACGTGCAGTTGCCACCAAATGCCACGATTTGTCAATGCTTGTTTGGCATTGTGTGCATGGAACTATATTTGCCAATGTATCAAATAAGCTAAGTAGATTGTGTGGTAGCTTTAGTTGCTTCCAAGGGGATGGCGTAGCCAAAATAGTGATCTCAATTTCATGCAGATCCTCACTACGTATATTCATGCCTTCGTAATTTGCTCCTGAAAATGGTCCGTGGACTTGCAAGATAATCCATGCTGAGTTTTAATGGTGAATTACATTTTGCTATCCATGGTTTAATGAAGCATTGGGTTTATGATTCTGCAGGATAAACCAAATGGCCAGACTGAGGAATGTTGTTCATATACCAGCTCAAACAGAGAGAGTTGGGGAAGATGCTCATCCCTGGGAGGCAGTGACGAAGAATCTTCTGCTGAATGTAGAGCTGTGGACAACAGCCATGAGGTCTCTCTCTCACTCTCCCTCGAACGTATTCATGTGTTCATATGTTTCTTTATGTTAGATAAATTGGATACTTTTCCTTTTTGGAAAAAAGAAAAAGGGTTGCAAGATTAGGATAAAAATCCTTAACAGAGACATGAATGAATGAGGAATACTAAATTACTGTACAAAACAGTGGCATTGCCATTCAATCATACCTGCCTAGGTGTTAAAGTAAAACTACCTCTTTTGAGAAACAGCCAGGGACGACAATTAGATCTGTCCCCGTGGTGCTCTGCCCCGGATGGAGCAAATTTTTTTTTTTTTATAATCATTTTCATGTTCTATCCCGATTTTAAAATTTTTTGTGGTGGGAACGGGATGAGATAGGGATGATATATACATCTCCCGCCCGATATATGTATAATTATTATTTATATTTTAACATAATTAATAATTTTTTATAAATAATAAAATAAAAATATAACACTCATTTAAATTAAAAAATATTTTTTATTTAAATAATTATATAATTAACTAATTAATTAAAATAAAAAATATTTTTAATATTAAAATAAAAAATTTTAATAAAAATTGGGGATTGGGTCGGGGTCGGGGATCCCCGTCCCCATGTTGTGAGGGGACAGGGGTCAATTTTTTTTCTGCGGAGAATAGGGCAGAATCAAGGATGGGGTATACATTTTGGGTTCGGGGGTGGGGAACTCAGCCCATTTGCTACTCCTAGAAACAACATTACATGCAACAGTATTTTTTTTGGATCGCCTTATTACCATATATCATTTGAGTATATAATTAGATTCATATAATTATACTTTCTATGTGTATATAATCCAATTGTTCTTGATTAGTGAATTTTTGTTTTCTTTGTGAATCCAGACGGCCCTAAAGGCTTTTGCAACGCCTCTAATGAGCCCGCAGCAGAAATCTCCAAAACCACCGAAGGAAGAAAAGAAGAAAAAGTCTCTCGCAGTCCCAAAGAAGCTCAAGGGTGAGAAATTTGAAAAGCTTGAAGCTTTTAGTAAGCAGCTGCGCCATTGCATTCTAAAGCGAGTAAACCTTCAGAGGACTCGATCTTCATGACTGCTACTGTACAACAGGAACCTTAAGTTATTGTAACTGTTTCAGGTTATCCCTTCCTCTTCCAACCTCTTCAGTTCTAGTTAATAGGCGTTGGTTCTCATCTGATCTCTGGGTGTACTATGGCCATTCTTGTTAATGGAACTCTCTCTCTCTCTCTCTCTCTCTCTCTCTCTCTCTCTCTCTCTCTCTCTATATATATATATATATATATATATATATATATATATATATATATATATATATATATATATATTTGCATCCCTTCAAGTAAAATAATCAGATCAGAAGGTTATCAATGGTATGAGGCGAATGGTAATTCCTCATGGCTTTATTTACACTAACCTTAATGGCATTTGTCGCAACTGCGCAATCACAACTTCACAAGCTGGGGTGCATGAACTTGTTGCTGCGGTAACATACTTTCCATATCCAAAAAATATTATAAGCAGATAGTTGCTTCAAAAGAAAAAGAAAAAGAAAAAAAAACGGATAATAAAAATATAATCAGAGCAAAAAGAAAAAAAAAAAAAGAGGAATAATTAGAATGAATGAGAGAAAATATGCGAAGCATTGAGAGCTAGTACATATATCATATTTTTACCAAACCCCCCTACCCCATTCACAATAATGAAAATCAGTATAAATGAACTTCCCTTGAACCTAGTTATCTGCGGCACCTAACATTAATGGGTTCTTTAACCTGCTTGAGAACATATTCTTAGAAATTACATGGACTGCAAACTGTAAATAGTCATCAAGTGCAGTATCGTGCAGCAAACAACACTACAGATCACAGCCTGAAACCTTCTCTATTTGATCATCATTTCCAATAGGTAATCCAGAGGAAGGATCAAACTGCTCTCTAGTCAGGATGACAGAAAGTGGCTGAGGATATGACTTCAAGCTCGACTCTAGTATCTGCTGTGTAAGGACAATTTCTGGTTTAGCATATGCTGTGCCAATGGCCACTCTTTGCTTCTTCATTGACCTCTCACCTTTAGGGCTCTCAGATGGGGAACCAACATTGCAACGTGAATCTGGAGTCAATGGCTCATGTCGAGATGAGAATGACTCGTCTATGGACAAACTTTTCGCTGCTCCACTCTCCTTGGCAGCCTTGTCTTGAATTCGTGCCTCAGAAGTTGGAGCAGGGGTTGCCGGGTCAGTCTTGCTGTCAGATTCTGGGCAATTATCACCTGATACTGGGGCAGATACTGCCGCACCGGACACCTCTCCAAGGACTCCACTGAGCCGCTGTTGCTCCTCAATTATCTTCTTCAAGTACTTCCCTTGGGCTTCAATGCGTAACTGTAGCTGTCTCTGCACCTGTTCCATTTGAACTACAGAATGCTTAGCAAGTGGTTATGCCAGCATAACACAGCGAAGTCACAACTAAAAATCACTACATATGACAAAGTCAATTAATGAAATTGCTTATTTCATGTTATTTTATGTCCCCCAAAAAGAGTTGCCAATCTTTTTCTCCTCATGAAAAAAAATTTAACTGATAATAATGACTGCAAAATTGATTTATTTTTTTACAAAAAATTATCGATCAAATCCTACTCATTAAGGAATAGACATGCCTCCAATTGCTCATGTAGTCTCTTTTGCACCTCCATTTGCAGCTTGAGTGCTTCTGTAATTTGCATCCCACTGCAAAAAATAAGAAGACATCATTCAAATTGACTCAGAAGTCAGAATATTCTAAACAGAATGAATTCGACTTTTGATTTATGCCCTGGGTGTCTTAACTTTTGAATTCTGATAGGATATTATATTTGATTCTATGACATAATAAAAAATAATTATGTTATAAAATTTTTAAACTACCAAATACATTATCTTTGAAATGGCCTCTATAAACAAAGAATAATGAGAAAACACAACGAACGCATCACTTACGATGAACCATCCAAATTAGAAAGTATATCTCCACTTTCTTTCTTGTCAGCTTTTTTCCCTTGCATTATCATTTGAATTAGCATCAGAGAAAGGAAGTTTGCATAGAAAAAAATTACCAGCAGACACCATGACAGAGTATATGCATACAATCGGCATAATGACAGTAGAAATCATATTTACTTACCATCAGATGAAGAGTCAGGTAGGTATTTTGCAAGCCGGTATTTCTGGTTGTACCACAAAAGTATGGCCGTAAGAAATGAAAGATACAAACTCCGGACTCAATCACCCAAAAAAGCATTTCAGAATGTATACAATTGGAGTTACTTCTCCAATAGAGTAATTATCAACTCTGACATACCTGTAAATGGCTTTTGACATGGTATATTGTTAAACCTTGCACACCCATGACTCTGAGAACGCCTTTGGGAGTAGCTCCTATAGAGAAAAACAAAGGAAAAGCATTCAATATTACACCTATACTTGATTTACATTCATAATACTTCAAAGAAGCCATGTGAAAAGGAGACTTACTATCTGGCCCACCAAGTTGTGCCACAGCATCAACAAAGCGCTCATGAAGCTCATGAGTCCAGCGCAATCGTTGCTTTGAAGCAAGACTAGGGTTGTTGTTGAGACTATTACCTCCATTCATGGGGTCCATTGTGCTAGCACCACAATCTAAATTCTGACTATGAACAAAGCTTTTATGTACCAAACTTGAACTAGGAACACTCTTTGGCTGATACATTTGCCATTCATCTATAACATGAAACTGCATAGTCAGCCACAAGAATTAGTTTCTTTATTTTGAAAAAAGCTTCCTAAACAGAAGGACTTGAGGAATTGAAATATCTACTGAAAGAGAAAGAGTAGAAATCTAGGGTGTAATTAAGATGAGTTCCTAAGAAAAACAACATGTAGCAAATATCATATTTGACTAAAATTGTCAACTAAGTATGCAACAAATTACAAAGTTATGCCTTTATCCCAAATTAATTGGGGTCCGTCTTCATCATATATATCCTTTTCCTCCATTCCACCTGATTATCTAACAGAATATTACCAGGTAAAAAGAAAAAGAAAAAAAATTTATCAGGTTCAAATGTCTTTCATATAAATTAATTAATCATCATTGTAAAACACAAATTAGAAGTGGCATGACAACACTACATACGTTCCATGAGGAATTGACTAAAATGACAAAGAAATCAGCAGAAATGTTTCATTTCCCACTTGAAGTCTAACAACAGTAAAAATGAAGATTGAATGGCTCAGAATTCAGGTAACCCTATTCCATATCAATTACCTCGCTACGAGCAGGTGCTTTATCAAATTATCCTTATTCAATAGGCTGCAGATCAACATAATATAAACCCAAAGATTTTAAATTAGGTTATCAGAAACAAACTTAATTACAGATAAAAGAGGATCAATAACCAAATTTGCTACTTGAACACCTTGTGTGTGATATATCCCTGTTGCAGTCAGTTTCTACTTTGGGGTCCATTTCTTTTCTCAGTCCATCTGTTACTAAAAAGGTATTACATACTAAGAGGTAATACTTTGGAAGCAAACTTCTCTAGAATTGACATTTTCTTTTCTATAAAAATGTTTAACCTTTCATTATATTAAGTCTCTCCTGCTTCATCGAGCATGATTTTCATAAATATTAATGCTTTTTTTTTCCCAAAGAATGAAGGCATGGTGATAAAATGAATAGGTTTTAAGGTTAATATGAAGAAAAAAGAAGTAATTTGCAGGCAAGCATATCAAGATTTTTGGTATGAACTTAATTTTTAAGCATAAGCATGATTTTTATATCAAATAATTTTGTTAAAAGACAACAGAATTGCAACATTTTACACTTTTTACATTGAGATTGTCAAGGCTTAATGTTAAAAACACCTTTTTTTTTATGTGGTCATACATTAACACAAGATTGCCAAAAATTGCAGCATTTGCATGTTACTGATGATTAATTGGGGAACAAGTAATAACTACATATCCAACAGCGAAATGTCATTTAGCAATAGCAAAATCCGAGCATAAACATCAAAACTAATAGTTAATGGAAGATTACTCCATAATCTGGCTAATACAGCAATTCGACATTAGGAAAAAAAAGCTGAATTTTATTTTATTTTTCTTTGAAAAAATAAGTCATTTTGGAGCTCATAATCTAACAATTTGGCATCCTTATGCACTAAGATACACTGGGGAAGGTATGCCTCGCCGAACCAACTGCGAAAAGCATTTAGCATAGCAAACCGATGAAAACATAGAAAACATAGTTAATGGAAGACGATTCCATAATTACACATTAGGAGAAAAGCTGAATTGGAGTTCACCAAAAAAAAAAAAAGGAAAACCATTTTGTAGCTCGTCATCTAAAATCTAGCATCTTTATGAACCGAGATACATTTGCCAAGTATGCCTAGCTGAACCAAGTTAAAACAAAGACGATTAGAGGGCATTTCGAAAAAAAGAAAATTTAATAGGAAAAAAAAAGAACATGTGAATGACTAAAATGTTGCCTGACAAAGTTTATACAGGGAAAAAAGTAATAAGCTGCCAAAGTTGTAGGATAAAGAATTTATGCTCAAGATATATGTAATTATCATATTCTAAAAATCTCAAATTCTCAATATCATGAAAGAAACAAACAAGCAACAAGAGAAAATTTTGAGAAACACCATCAAAGTAAAAACAGAAAACGAAATTAGGGTTACAAGAAAATCAAACGAAAAGAAAGCGAAATAAAGAAAATTATTCACATGAAGTAGTAGAAGCTGAGGAAACCAACCAAAAGAAAAATGAAAATCATCAGAATAAAAAATCAATCGACCAAAACAGGAAAAGATGAAAAAAAAATTAAGGAAAACAAACACGTACCCAGATCTATACAAGATTAACAGCGTAAAGAAGAAATTTTGAAGGTGGTGGAGTTGTGTTCTCCGATAATGATAGCTCAAGATACAGATTGACTGTGAACATATAAGATTAACTGCTAATCTCAGGTATTGAATAGAAAATTGAGGGAAAGGAATGGAGAGGGGGAGCTGACATTGTGTAGGGATTTTATTTTATTTTTTGAAAAAGAGAAATAAGGACAAAGCCAGAGAAAGAGAGAAAGGGAGAGACTTGACCAAAAGGAAGAATGACCAGAACTACCACCAAGTCACCCAGCCCGGCCCTCCACGATTATACTTTTTGTTTCTTCTCCTTCTGCCATTCTAAATTCTCTTTTTTCTTTTTTTTTCTTCCCTTTCACATTCTATATTACTTTCCTTTCTTTAAGATTTTTTTTCTCGGAAAAAACGAAAGAAAAAAGAAAATAGGAAGGAAATGTCTGAATCTGAAATTTACTTTACAATCGAAGTACAAGAATAACAAGACTCATTCGGGAAATAAATAAATAAATAAACAAAGCAATGCTATGAAAATTGATGGTCTGGTACTCGCAGTTTTACGAGATATTTTTTAGTTTATTGTAAATAAAAAAAGTATTATAAAATTTCAATTTTAGATAGTTTTCTGGTCAAATAAATCAGTTTAAACTTAGTGTATCAGTTCAATTAGTGCACTGACTCTGTGCACTATTTCAACTAATATATAAAGAGTGAGCGATAGTTCAATTGACCCAAAATTCTAAGACTGACACCCGCATGGATAAGCTTTCTACAGGCACCAATTCAAAAAAAAAATTGGACTTAATGTGTTATTCTCATTCCAATTCTGTAAAATCATTATAAATAGTTTTATAAAATAACATAAATCTAAAATTTTAGAAAGTTTTATTATAAATTTGTAAAATATTTTCTATCTTACACCAAACTACAAATTTTCTTCAGTTTTTTTGGTTGATCAAATAATTATTTTTAAGTTTTTTTTCTTTTTATGTGAGTGCAGAATAAATTTTTTTAAATTATTTTAATTAACATTTTCTAAACAAATATATAAAAAAAAACTTTTAGAAAAAGAAGCATGTATCATCCTACCACTTTTTCATATACTCGCTTAAGAAAATAATTTTTTTCTGTAAAAAAAATCTTTCTATTTTTACAGAATCAACAAAATAATGAAAATTATAAATTGTATTGATATTGTAATTTTGTTATATTAATTAATAACATACTGAAAAACTAATAAATTTTAACTAATATTTACTTATAAAAAGGGATATCGAATATTATTCCATAAATATAATTAAAGAATCAATAAATCAACTATGTTATAAAAAAACAAATTAATAATTTAACAAGTAAAAGAAATCCTATCGTAGAGGACGTAAAAATGTTAGGAAATATAATCGGTGAAAGCTGCAAACACAAAATGAAAATTAAATGTTTATATCAAATTTCAAAATTTAAAATCATTTTTAAAATTAAATGTCCGCATATAGAGAATATAAAATTTAAAATTAGAAATAAAAATAAAACAAAAAGAATATAGTCACCGAGCACTGGTTACATGTATTTGTAATCCTTTTTATTCCAAATTTCTACAAATAGCTTACAAAATTAAAATAAGTACACAAATAATTTTTTTATTAAAATATATGAGAATATTGAACTTTTCTCAGCTAATATGTCTTGAACTAATTTGTTTTTTTTATCTTTAAATACATGAACCTGTATGTTTACTCTAATTATAGCATCGAATGATAAATATTCAAATCCAAATTTCCATGATATGACGTGACAACCAATATCCAAATATAAGTAAATAGTATGTCTTTTTACTTGGACTATTTATACTATATATGATATTTCCAAAATTACGTTGTTTTGAGGGGAGATAAATTTTTACACGTCATCATCAAGATAACCCCGTTTTGGTGGGAGGGAAATTTTTATCTCTATTTCCAATATAACGATGTCATTTTCTATTGAAATAAAATTCAAAACTCGAAACCAACACTTCTATAATAAATTCCCCACATATAAATTTAGAAAAAAAAAACACATAAAATAGATGTGATGACAAATAATTTCACAAAGTTTACATTATCTACAAGATATACTATGAAGCAATTTAAATATTCAAAGAAAACTCACTTATCTCAACAATAAAAACGATACCACAACAAGCTATAATAATAATAATAATAATAATAATAATAATAATAATAATAATAATAAACCATTTTTGTAACCTATATTAAAATTCAAGCAATAAGTTTCATCAAGCAAAAAAAACTATTTATCAATGGATTTTACTGAATTAGATCTGAAAAAAGAAATCGATATTTTCAAATAAAATAAACTATTTGCTTTCGGTTTATGTTGCTTCTATTGAATCGGAGAGGGCTAATACGATGGTGAGTAGTGATATGGGCGGTAGGAGAGCGCCAACGACGTTATTGGGCAAGGCGTGGGGCGGCAACGCAGTTACCGTGGCAGAAAAGAGGAGAAGCAGAGAATCAGATAATAAAAATGATTTAATTGTCTTGGTTTGTTTGATAAGAAAGAGAGGTGGGGGCTATGATTGGGTTATTTTTTTTTACTTTGCTTGGCAAAATGATACAATTAAATGCAGTATATATCATGAGTGACAATGCAAATTAAAACAATATCGTTATATTAAAGGTAGAGGTAAAAATTTTCCTCCCATCCAAAATATCATTTTGATGGTAATGGGTCAAAATTTTCTTTTCGATGTCATTTAGAATAATTCTCATAATCGCAAGATAATATATTATTCGCTTATATTTGAATGTTAATTTTCACGTCAAATTTAGGTAGGTCTGAATTTAAATATTTGTTATTTAATATTATAGTTAGTGTAAAAATACAAATTTATGTATTTAAAATAAAAAAAATTTTAGTTGAAAATATATTAACTAAATCTTATCAGAATTTTTTTTAAAATGAAAAACCCTAATAAAAACGAGGGAAATACTAAACAAGAGGACAAGGGGCATTTTCACGGAATCTACGATAGATATATTCCGTCCCCTCTTTGTTCTAATTATTCCCAAAAAAAACAATAAAAATATAATGTTATCACATCTTTTTTTCTTTAAAAAAATAAAAATTTGTTCCTTGATTGCCAAGTGTTTGGATTATGCGGGGCGTACACAGCTTTGTTTTATTTATTTATTTATTTTCGAAAAGAGAGTAACACAGCTTGATTTTGTTGTTTCTTCTATTTCATTCCTTTTCTATATCATAAAAAATAAAAAGAGAAAAAAAAAATCCCTCCATGCAGTCATAATAACCGAACACTTATCATTAAATTATCCACAAAGACAAAAACAAAGTGTGAGATGGTTGATGGTTCCATGTCGATAGTTTGATTTCCTTTGAAAAACCCGCAACATCTTTGTGGCTCCATTCATCCCATTCGCTTGATTGCCATTCCCATTACATGTGTTGCTCCGTCTACCATTTCTATTTCTTTTTAATACCTTTGTCTTTAATTATTTGTTTTTCTTCCAAAATTTGAGTCTGTCAATTTATTTATGCAATATGTTAATAATTAATATAATAAATATTACAATATCAATACAATTTATAATTTTCATTATTTTTTAAAACATGACAAAATTATGTTTTGATTTTTTTAAATTAAAACAAAATTTTCCTATTTACTTTTAAAACTTTAATTCTGCTTTATTGAATTTCTCAATTGAATACAAAACAAAATTCAAAAACACATTGGCTTCCCAAATAATTATTTAATATGTCAATTTTGGACGCTAAAATAATTATTTAGAAATTCTGTAAAATGTAAAAGAATTATTTAGGGACCCAATATAGTCCAATAGTAACTTAGTAGGAACTAAATAAAAAAACAAAACAAAAAAAAGAAGCTATAATCAGGAACCAAAACATGCTTTTTGCCCCAGCAAAAATTATTTTTCTTACTCACAATTATTAATTAAATATATGAATAAATTTATAAACTCAATTTAACTAAGTATTTCATTGATTTACATCTCAAATATGCCTATTCAGAACCAACTTATGCACTTTGACAATCTCAACAATTTTAGATGTCTTTGATTTTTTATTAATTACAGGTTGAAATAAATGGATGATCAGCATAAGCAATTATTTATCATCATTACTAAATAGATTGAGTCTAAATAATAATAATAATTTAAAAAAATCAATAAGATTATCCAATCACATAGAATGACTTAATTAGAACAAGTCACTGATATCTTCTTCTAAAATAAGCCAATTATCTATGGAAACCCTAAAAGCATTACTCACGAATCACGATCACGAAATCTAATTCTAAACTTATATATAATATAATTTAGAGCATCAATATCTTAATTAATATGAGAGAATATATATTGTTGAAAAGAAAGTATACAACCTATAGTCATTCGGTTTGGTGCTTCACTTTTTTGAAATACTTTTGCAATGGATATTAGATAGCCTTTAACGGCATCGCATTGGATTTAGATGAAAAAGGCAGCGGCATGTTTCACTGTAAGCCATTTATAAACAAGTTTACGTATGGTCATACTGTTAACTGCACAAAATAATTTGAAATCCCAAAACTATTTTCAACTATTGGTATCTGGTACCCGCTTCCATATACAGCTGAATTGTGTCTGAAATATTGTAAAAATCGAACTGATCCCTCTGTGATATCACCACTTTGAAGGTACACATTTTTAATTTATTAATCAGGTATGGTAGCATGATATCATGCAATTACGCGACTCTACCCATCAATTTTTGGTCATACTGTGAATTATTATATGGTTGTAGGGCAGGCCGGCTGCTTAGACAGCTTGCTAGTGCCTCCATATGTTGCAACAATATGACCCCCCTTGAAGCTTTCACCTTCAATTCTTTAAAAGTAATTTTCCCAAGCCGCCCACCGGAGAGGGCCTGCGGTGATACTACTATAAGCCAAACTTTTCAATCAACTTTCTTCATCATCTCTTCTGAAGACGCACATTTTCGCAGCCACTTCGTCTCAAACTATCCTACTTGGATTTTATGTACTGAATGCCTTGCCCAAATTCATCAGCAATAGTGATTTAAATATAAGAGGTCAAAAAATAAAAAATAAATTTAAAAAAAAGATCAAATAGAAGTCGCAACAGCTGGAGAATAGCATAACCAGAATGTCTAACATGTCAAAGTTTAGCAATTTAATTTACAATCTACAATGTCATTTCCACCACAGTTGTCAGCAATGTGACATTCATTAGTATTTGTACACTTGATACTGTGAATCGATTAATAAGCTTAAAAATCTCATACAGTTGAACGGGATGACTGTCAACAATAATTTTCAGCTCCATATGCCATATCCAGATATGCCGTGGGGGTTGACTAGGGTCATGCTAACCTCCGAGGTTCTCATCTTTGCTTCACCCCAAATCAAAGGTGCTGTTGCTGAGTCCAAGCTCCGTATTTGCTTCTTACCTCCAGCTGGAGATCCTTCTAGAGTGAGTCCTCCAGGACTCCCATTGGAAGTTAGGGAGCTTTCAGTGGAACAATCAGCCCCTTGGTGATGCAGACCAGACGGTACTTCTTCTTGGCCATGCATGTCAGTCATTGCTTCAGTTTGTAAGGAGTAAAACACATGAGGATCAAGGAAGGCACTTCTTGGAGTTTTAGTTCCTGAACCCTTCTGGCTGTCTATATCGACGATTGTACCTCCAAGAAATTGATCAGCAAGCATCTTACAAGCCCTATCAAGCATGACCAAATATCTCTGTTCTGCATCCTGCCGAATTTGCAAATGTTTCTCTGCCTACAAAACAAGGTGGGAAGATCAGCTAGCTCAGGTAAAGGGGCCATACCAAAAGGAAAGGAGTGCAAAGCCAGATCCCAAATTTTGATAGTTAAATGCGAAGTTCTGTTAAATTTCTCTGTCGTGCAAATGTTGAAGTTTAATTCAGCATTTATCAAATAAAGTTACCAAGAGGTCCAGAATTATCAAATACATCCAATGTGACTAACCTGGAAATATGCTTCATGGGAACAGTCCCAATAGGGGCAGAAAAAATAATAATAAACAATAATAATAATTACTCCAAAATGAGTTGAAAATTTACCTCAACTTGGAGATATAATTTACTCTGCACTTCCATTTGTAATCTTAATGCCTCCTTGACTTCATTACCCCTGAACATGACATTTGCGTGATTTAGTACTTCCAGGAACCAGTGACTTTTTAATGGAAGGGAAAAAAAATTCTTCCTACCCATTCATATCAGAAGAAATATTCGGAGTGGAATTACTGCCAGTGGGGTTCTCTAACAGGTATGAACCAGACAATCCTTGCATAAAAGGCAGGGAATAAATCAATTCATGTAAACAGGAATTAGGAAAAAGAAGTTATTCTGCCTAGGATTTAGTTTTCTAATTAGATGATTTAATGCTTCAAAAATGATGGTGTTATGCACTATGAAGTAACAGAAAGAATATAAGAGGACCAACCATCTTTTGATACTTCACCCATATCCTTCCCTGACTGCTTACCCAGTCTGTATTTCTGTAAAACCAAAAGAAACATAAACATTAAGATTCAAACAAGATTTTCATTTTCACCAAAATTCAAACAATTAAGAAGCATTATATCAGGAAAATTATTTAATGATGATATGATACCTGAAGGTGGCTCTTTAAATGGAAGAGTGTAAGTCCCTTTACATTCATTGTCCGCATGATTGCCTTTGGGGTAGCTTCTGCATGGAAGTACTTTCCAGTGAACTAGCAGTCTAATGAAAATCAATCAAGATATGAGCAATTTGAGCTTGCTCATATAGATATCAAAATTAGTTCCATTTGCCAAGTGAGCGAACAAGTACGAGCTCAAATTTACTAGTTAAAAAAGTGGGAAAACCAAAGTTTGATCCTTTGTTTATTTATTGATTTAGTTAATTAGTAAAACTTGAAAATCCACATATAACGCACTCGCCTTCCTACAAGACCCAGCATATCTTCAGCAAGCCTGGATGACGGAAGAAGGCTGTGATAGGTTGATGCCTAGTGCAGAACCAGTACCCTTTTTTTTGTTATTTTGTAATTCATGAAAAAGAAGCTAAGGTCAATTAATTGCATCGAACAAAGTCTCTAGAGTGGACTATAAAAAATGCATGACAGATTTCCAGCTCCTAAATATCCTGAATTTTTTATGCACAATTAGACCACAAAAACAGCTTCAGAGACACAGAAGCAAAAGCTATAATTTAGATGAAACACGGTAACAGACGTAAAACTTAGAGAGCTCAATAGGCATGGTTGATGAACTCTGTGTACGTACAAATAATTACATGTATCTATCCTATAGCTATCCTATAGCAAGCATGCCAGTAAGAAAATGAAACAATACGAGTTCGAAAGATATAAAAAGGGTCAAAAATGAGAAGTTGGAAAATTCGTCTTCAGAATAGCTAAAGTAGAACAAAAAAAAAAAGAAGTGTAAAGGTTATAAACTTTGATACAGCAAAAACAAAAAGAAAGCAGAAGCAGGAAGAAAAAAGGGTAAAGAGGAGAGGGAAGCACTGACTATTGGGTCCACCCAGCTGAGCAACAGCGTCAACGAAGCGTTCGTGAAGATCAGCAGTCCAACGGAGGCGAGGTTTGGGATCGGAAGTCAGAACAAGGCATGGGTCTCCTGCTCCAATTCTTTCACAATTAGGAGTGGGAGTCTGATTTTGCATTTGAACTTGCATATCTTCCTGGTGACCCACAATCCCAACGACAGGTCCAGCACCGCCGTGATGGGGTTGAATCGGCCTCTGGAACATTAAGTGCCTTTATGACTGCGAAGAAAGAAAACCCCACACACCACCACCGCCACCACTAAAACTACCGCCACCACCACCAGAAGAGCCAACAACTCCTAATAAAAATCCTAATTTCCCAATTCCCAAGGCCGAAGAAGGAAGAACAATGGTTACAATGCCAAATTGTTCATGATTTTTACCGCACCACGTTTTGAATCGCCGGCTTAGGTTACAACCTTCTCCTAAACTTTATCTTTAGCTTCTTTTTTATTATTATTATTACTGGGGTGACAACTGTTAGATATCGAATCCGTTTAAATATTAATCGATAATTTTATTAGAATTTTAGAACAAATTTAAATAATAATATTTAAATCTGTAACAAATTTGAGTAAAGTACGAGTAGATATCTTCAAGTACCCGATAAATTCGATTATATATATATATATTATGCAATTTATTCTATTTTAATTTATTAAATATAATGATATAATTATTTTTTCATATATTTTTATAGATTTATGAATTACAAATATAATAAAAGTTTAAAATGTGAAATATAATTTTTCTGTTATAATGAATAATATTTAATTTTATTATTATTTTTGAACAATTTGATAAATTATTTTAATTTAAATGTGTTGAATTAAATTTTATGTTTTATTTGATTTTATAGTGATTTATGGTAGATTATTTATATATTTATATATTTTTAATTATTTAATTAGTTTGAATTTTATTTTATTTTAAATTTTTTTAATGATAAACGGATAATTATTCGGATTCGGGTATTAATCGAGTAATGTTAATCGGATTTGGGACGGGTACGAGTATTAATATTATAATATTGAACGGGTTCGGAACGGGTTCGTGTAGTTATATAAATAATCGGGTTCGGGTTCAGATATGACAATTTTCGTAGGTACCCTACCCGTTGTCACCCCTAATTATTACTATTATTATTATTCTTTAAAATTGAATGCCATAATTTCAAAATATACGAATTACAATTTAATTTCATAAAATTTTAATAAATTATAATTAAAAAATTAATAGTTTATTTTTTTATCATTTAATAAAAATGTTATTTAAAATAACAATTAAGAAAAATGAGATTTGAATATACTAGTTGTTCTGCAATTATAGTCGTTGATAATGAATAAAAACTTTAAACTCTTATAAAATATAATCATACTACATATAAAACTCTAAACATTTACACAAAAATATTTTAAATATAGAAAAATCATATGATATATTATATTGCAATATTTAAAATTCATATAATATCAAATGAATAAACATTTAATAAACTATTAATTTTTTAAAAATTTGTTTAAAATTATAATTTGTTAAAATTTCGAGTACATGTTTATTTGAATTTTTACTAAATTAAGAGTACAAGCTCAAATGGTAAATCTTTTTAATTAAATTTTCTTCAAAAAAGTAATGTTTAAGTGTTTTGTAAAAAAAATAAAAAGTTTACTTTTCGAATTTATAAATTGAATTTTTTTAAAATGTTAAAATTTTCATTTTTTATATGAAACTAATTTTCAAGTATTTAATATTTAAAAAATAATTACTTTTTATTTTTATATTGATATTAATATATTTTTATATTTAAATTTACATAATAGTTTTTATTAGCTATTAATTATATTTTATGTTATTATTTTATTTTAGATAATTATCAATTATCTTTTATATTAGAAAACCAATATTTGATATACTTCTCTAAATAGCTTGATTGTTAATAGATACCATAAGGAAATTGTTGTTCGTTTTATAAATTACAAATTTTTAAGAGCCAATTTAATTGTATGAGTCTTTGAGAATATATTTTATTATGTAATTATTATGCATTTTTTATGGTTGAATGGTAAATTTGCGTTTCTCAAATTATTAAAAAAATAAATTTATAATTTTTAGGAACATTAAATAAACGGATTCACTAAGTTGGTTCGGTTGTAAATTTTATATCAACAAATAAATATTACTTCCCCTAAAAAATAACCTAATAAGTAAGAATAAAAGTATCTGTAAAAAAACAAAAAAGGATAAAAGCCTAATTAGAATTCAGGAAAAATAAAAGCACGGACTCAATTAAAAAATAATAATAATAATACAGGACTCAAAAGTGATTTTATGCCTTCTTTATTTTTCTTTGTGAAGCTATCGGTAGACAGTAGCCCACCTACCTACTGCTCAGGTCATATCCTGCCACCATCCAAGCGGCGACAAGGCCCGGGAGCCGGCGACAAAACCTCCGGAGACCAGGCTTCCGTTGGCAGCAGCGAGCCTCCACTTGCGGCCTGAAGAGACTATCGGCTCAAAGGAAAATAGAACCTTCATAACACTGTTCCGGCTAGACCGCAGCCCGGATCCGCGCGCGACGACTACTGTCATTCCATCATCGCTTTCCCAGCTCCTCTGCTTCCTTTTGAACAAAAAAGGAACGGAGACGATGGATTCGAGAGATGGAGATTTGGATGGAGAGATGAATGCATCAATTGCTCGTGGGGGGCCTATTTACGTTCCTAACTTGGTAGGACCTCTTACTAGGGTTCCTGAATTTGAGTCTGCTCTTCTTTATGAACTTCAGGTTGCTTCGATCTCTCATCATTATTCTTTATCAGTTTTATATGATTTATCAGTATACTAATCAATTAATTGCTCGTAAAATTGGGCTGCTGTCTCATTTATTTAGGAATTGAAGGCTGAGTTGTGCATGGATTCTTCGTCATTGTCTACCAACGATGATGTTTCGTACATTTTATTTTTCCTTTCTGGATTTTTTTTTTATTTTTTAGTGAACGACTTTCTTTTTTTATTTACATTTTATTCATTGCAAAAATATTATTTATCGCAGGGTTGACGAGCTTAAAATTTTTAGCGACGAGGATTTGGTGGAGATGACCTTGGAGGAAATTCTGAAGGTATGTTGATTTAATTTATTTCTTTTTAATTTTTATTTTATTTTCAAAATATTTATGTATTATTATGTGATGCGAGAATCTCTGTTATTATTGTTTTCATGCCTGCTGATGCAGGATAAGAGAGAGAACGGAAGTTCCTCGCAGCCATCTCAAGAGCATTCACAGGCGAGGTGATTGCTACTGTTAAATCTACTTATGCAAGCATTCTCTTTTAGACGCATTAATATATCGAAATTCCACCACCTGCTGTGTGGTTCCTTTTGGTGTTGCATGCTTTTTTATTTTGTAAGCAAGATATGATTTCTCATATATGTATACATTTGCTTTTTCATCTCACTAAGTTCCGCATACTCCTTAGCCAGTATGCACTATCATGCCCATCCTCTCTAAGAGAGAGTAGGTTGCCATAATTTATTACGCACCAGTGAAGATCTAGGCTGCCAATTTGAAATATATTGTGATAAAAGCCATAGATTGGATCCTCCTGCAGTGCTTCACCTGTTTCAAGGATCAGTGGTTGTTTTGATGAGCTAAATTAATTTAATGGCTTCTATTCTCTTCTCCCAAATTAATTTCAAGGATCCCATGTCTGTTTGCTGTGTGATTTAAGTTGTATCCATTTCTTCCCCAGTCCTCTCATTTCTGTTCTAATTTGTTCCTTTTGTCTTCAGAAAAGAAAATCATCTTAGCTTCTCGAGCAACAGTGACCCACATTTGGAAAGTTCTGAAAGAGAAGGAGATGTGTCAGCTGGTTTGGCGTTAACAAATGGTGGGAACTGCTGCAATGGAACTACTGTTGGGAGCAAGTCAAGGAAGAGAAAAAGATTTTTGAAATCCTCAGAAAGATCTCTCACTGGAACCTGCTGTAATGGCACTATAATAGACAATAATTCAAGTAAGGGAAAAGGAAGGAAGGCAAATAAGCATGCTGCTCACGTATGTTTCCTGTCCTACCCTTCCTACATTCTGTTTTCACCCACTTGTTGGTGTTTTTTAATATATTTACACTGTATAAATATGAAATATTCCTTCATTTTCATGTTACTTTTTATCTTAATATTGTGCTTTCAAGATGAAAAGAAGTGTAATGTATCAGTAAAATGTCGACATGTTTTGAAAATTAACTGTAGTTACTCAGATTAACAATGGAGGCTAACAAATGTATACATAGCAATGCATTGCTAGAATATATATAGGAACGACATAATCTAAAATTTCCCTCATTTACTGTGTATGTACTGTTGATCTTTTGTTCTATTTGATGAACTTGTTATTCTTTCATGTCTAGGAGAGTTGCCTAGTGAAGGTGGATAAGGTCTTGAAAATCAAGCAAAAGCAAGATCAAGACAAAGCAGCTGCCAGACTACATTCACTAAAGTTTGTATAATGATATAAGTTTGATACTCTATGTGATTGATACAGCTCCCATAATTTCTTTGCTTACTATTGCGTGCTTTTTGGACCTGTGCTAGTTGCAAGATCAGCAATACTGCTATTCCTTCCCCAGGGAAAACTGAAAGGATGAAATATCTTAGGTTTTCAAATTTTGGGAAACAGGTGATCCTGAAAATTATTTATTTGGAATTTCTTTTGCTGCTTTCTATGTGTGTCTGTGTGTGTGGTCTAGTTTGTCTATTCATAATGCTGAAAGTTCTTATTTATCCGTTGGTGCTGTATTTGTTTAATTCAACACCAGTTGAAGCCCTCAATTGTTCAAGAACACATAATTGTGCAGTATCCAGAAGTTGTTCTCTGTATTGAGGTTTACCATAACAGACAACAGTGTACAAAGGTATGGCTTTCATTTTTGCTGTCTTGCAAATAATCTTCACTTTCAGTTATTTTTTATGATCATAAATCGAGATCAAGATGGTTCTATGTGCCTTTTAATTATAATCATGTTCATTCAATCATTACTGGTGATGTCGGATAACAGGTATTAGATGATTTTTCTTTTTAATTACTGCCAATAATCTTTGGATTGTCTAGAGTTTTAATTCTTGTTTTGGGTATTTGGGGGTTAACTTAGCACTTCTACATGATTTTTTTCTTAATTTTGGTTATTTAGAGTAATTAAGATCTTCTAATTCTGTCACAGTTCTGTCTGACTTTCCTCTGGATACCAGAGTCAACTTTCTAGCATCTTAGTTCACTATAAGAATATGATGTAGCACTCTTCACTGTGCTTTTGTTCTGATTACAACATATCTTTTTTGAAGCCTCGGGAAAATGATTTGTATTATTGGTCATAATCGATGCTTGTCGTTTAGGGACATCACTGCAATCAGATTTATGCATTTAACAGCCTGAAGGAATTCTGGATAGCTACCTGAAACTTATGAGCAAAAAGTACATGAATTGATATTAATAATCTAGGGCCTTAGAGATTTGTAGTTTGAGAAGTGTTTTCTTCTCTTTTTATTAGGTATTTGTAGCTTGAATTTGTTTTCTTTTTATGGCTATGCTTCTTTTGAAAGTTTCATAGGAGTTCAATGGGCATCAGGTATTAATATTTTAGCCTGGCATTATTGTACAAGCCAGTCTGCATATATGTTAAGAATCGCTAGTGAATGGTTCATTATGCTACACCCTATAAGAGACTTTACACATGCCTTATGTCTATAAATCTATATATATCCCTTCTTTCGGGTAGGCGGATTTTTAGGAATGTGTGATTGCATCAGCTGTTGCCCTGCAGCTGTTTCACTTTGGCTCTGACCCCTTGAAACTGCTGTATTGTGAACTGTGAACATGGCAGCCATTTAAATTCTTTAAGTTCATAGGACAATTATTACTGGTGAAAATTTGTCCTTACATCTATCTTCCGTATGGTTGCAAAGTATTGGATTAAGATCTTAAATAATCATAAACTTCTTACTTTGAACTGAAATATCTAAGTGGTTCACTGTTTTTATGACCAGTGATACCAAATTAGTTGCATGGTTTATGAGGCTGAAGAGGGTTTGACAAATCAAGGTTTTAGGGGTCATTTTTAGGGTTTGACAAATCAAGGGTTAGAATATTTTGGAAAACAAACTTTTAGATGTGTCTGGAATTTTAAGAATCAAGGCAGGGGTAGCTTCATATTTAAATTACTTGTCTTAGGTTTTGCTTTGCTTCGGTTTGTATGATCAGTTTTCAGACAAATAGAGAGCTGGGGCAGGTAGCTATATCCCTTTTAAACTAATGAATTCAATCATTTTTATGTGTGGATCTGGAAGTTTGTTACAGAAGTAATGGTGATCACAGGCTCAGGCTTTGGTTTCATTAATTTTCTGTCAACGTATAATTCAATATGCTATATTTGTAATTTATTATATTATTGTGTCGTACATTTCAAAATATTAGGAATAGAATAAAGGTTTTTGTGTAGGAGTTGCTTTTCTTGGATATTACTCAAGCAGCTAGGTCAGAACCTCATATGATTTTATTAAGAATGTGGTGAAAATTTTTGCTTTTGTAACATGTCTAAATCATGGAAGAGACATTGCCCGAAACTTCAATTCTAGGGGTGAGCAATAACCATTTTGAAACCCATTATAGAAACTAACTGGACTGAGATGTTGGAATAACTAAACCAGAAATGTTTGGTTATACTGTTATGTTGATTATTCCAAAAATTATAAAATATAATTGTCTTTATGTTAATAAATTATATGTTATTGATTAAAATAATATTTTGATAGGATATCACTTTCAAAATAATTGAATCCAGAACCAAAACAAATCATCCTTGACAAATTTAACCAAAATTTGTCAGTTTGGTGCAGTTACAATTAAGGAACTCACACCCTGATAACTCAATATTTGAGATGATTGTGTAAAATGGATGTTTTGCTTATTTGGAGTACATGCTCTATTGAACAGTGTGTCATGCCTATTATTGGGGAGAGTATTAGTAAGTTCTGTTTAAATATTGAAATTTGCTTATGGAATAGGACCCAATAAGTTCTGATTTCTCTATCATCTCATATTTGTTTGCGAAGTGTTTGAACTATCGATCATGTTGCCATTGTTTTCCATCTTTAGTCCTTATTGAGAGTTATTTGGTGGTTCTTCTGCTCATAATATACCAATGTGTCTTTCTTTAATTTAAAATCTAGCAATGTCAGGGAACCTTCATGTATCTCTTCTTTTTCATCTCTTTTTTTTTCCCCTTTTTTTCCAAGGACTTATTTTGGAATGAGCAATTTCTTTTTGGTTTCTGGTTTAGTTGCTCCCATTTTTCTACTGTTATTGATGTGCATTTTAATGATTGCCCCCTTCCATCCACTTTATTGAATTTGGAATTATTTTATAGACACAAGAGTTCTTGGTCCTTGGAAGACAAACGTTGACTGAAATGAGGGACAAGATTTATTGCATGACAGATCAAGTGATGCAAAAGGCAGGCCAGCATGATCCATCTGGATATTTTCTTATAGAAGTAAGAGGTTCTTACTGCTGTTTGACTTATCATCAAGATAGTTTGTCACTTAATATAATGTTAGTGCAAAAATGTAGGATGTGTTTTGCAATGATATGAGGAATCCATCTGCAATTGATTATAGTGAGCCTATATTCAATTGGCTTAGAAACTCAAAGGACGAAGCTCTTAAAAAATGGGATTGCATCATAAGTGGTGACTTACAAAGAAAGCAGAAAGCTGTCATAGGTAAGGTAAGCAATTTGCATTTGCCCCAATTTAGATGTGTTGACATGCAGAGGACTCGGTTTTGTGACTTGAGATTTCGTCTTGGTGCTGGATATCTCTACTGCCATCAGGTATAACTTTACATTCTTATTTGCTTTTTTGGAAATAATGGCTGCAGTATTGTGGGATTTCAAATTTTAGTTTATTATATCAAATTTTTTGTTGTCCGTAAGTTGATGGCTGTTGTTGCATTTTAGCATTTTAGTACTTAAGCATAGTCTTGTAGGTGACCTCTTTGAATATCTTTATTAAATTTCTATTGTTTGGGCTTGGTGCAGGGAAATTGCATGCATACAATTGTTATCAGAGACATGAGAATGATTCATCCTGAGGATTTACAGGACCGAGCATCTTATCCAATAGTAATGTTTCAACTAAAATATCGTGTCCAGAAATGCAAAGTCTGCAAAATTTTCAGGGCAACGAAAGTGACAGTAGATGACAAGTGGACCCCATTTAACCCCTGTTATTTCTGTAATGACTGCTATTACCTTCTTCACTACTCCGAGAATGGATCCCTTCTGTATAGTGACTTCTCGGCATATGACTATCTACATGACTAATTGCTTAGGTGTCTTATGTTGGATATACATTTTGATAGTTATAAATGAATGGCTACTTATCTAAACTCAGTTTTAGTTGCAGCAATAGATATTGTGATTTTATAGTGCTAAATACTACTGGTTCTTAAACTTTCGGCTCTGTGCTACTTAACGCTTTTGCTGGAGTTTTATTAAGGGTACTCTGCTGGCAACTTGGACTAGATATTGCTTATGCTATAATTTATAAGCAGCTAACATGGAACTGTGCTAAAAAAATTGTGACGGATGTATGTATTACAACCTGAGGTATGATTGCACAACTCCTTTAACTACATATGCAAATTATGTTGAAGAATTGATTGAACATTTTGTTTTCTGGTGCAGTTTACGCGTAGTTGCTGTTGTGAAGTGACTGGGAAGCTCATAGAAAAAGACCAAAATCTCTTGTTGATGTGATTGATGTGTATATATGATGAAGTTTGGGTTACTTGGTTCAAAGTTTGTAACTATGCAAATGTTTAGCCCATCTTCTAGCCATGTAAGGATCATGGTAATCCCAACCCTCAACGCTGCTAGTTCTCCCACTAATGATGTCTACATCCCTCCCTACAGCAGCTTCTCCGCTGGTGTTATAAGCTTCCCTTTTCTCCCCCAGACTTACTAGGGTCTCTCCTGACCTGGTGCACTCATCAACCCCACCCTCAGTGTAGCTATATCTTACACAAATATATCCACATTCATCCAAGTCTAATAAAATTCTCCTTTCTTCACTGTCTCTTAGCTCTCCAAGCCTTATTATCCTGCCTTCTCCAATTTCCAACTGAACATCTTTGATAACACCACCAAGCAATCTAACCAAGAACACTTCAAATTCATGCATGACAAATCCATTTGAAGTGCCGAAACCAAACCCTACATGAAACTGATGAAGAGGAATGGGTACTTGCATGTTGATAGCATGATATGATCTTGTTGGACAATCAGAGAGATGCAAAATGGAGGACTGTGGATTCTTATGTGCACGATCGTCAAGTATCTTCATTGCTTTCTTGAGTCCTTCAGTGGGATCGGCCTGCCCCATAAAGAAAAGCCTCTCAATGACTAGCAGGGCTGTTCGCTTACCATAGGATGTCATGCGTCTCAAGGGGAAAACTCGGGCTGCAGATGAAGAGCAAGTCACAATGGCCAAACGATCAACAGGGTGAAGGGAGAATACCACTAATGCCATGGATTGCTTGACAAGTCTCAAATGAGGTCCAGTGGGGCTAGCAACCAGAACCAAGTCTATGGCTCTTCGATGGGTTGATTTCACAGAGAGAGAGGCTGCAGTTGATCTATTTAGAAAAAATGAAGAGGATGAGGGTGTGGCTGTTAAATGGCTAGGATGATGATGATATGGGTAGTGTGTAAATGGATGATGACAGGGTTTTGGTGGTAAGGGAACAAGAGAGAAGTGAAGGCGTGGATGATTGGATGTGTGGTCAGGCTCAATTGGGTCATCATCATTGTAGCGAGCAGAGCGCAGGAAGGAGCGTCTGTGGACCCTGAAATTGGCAATGGAGTCATCAAGGATTTGGAAAATTGGGTCAGATTGGTTGCAGTAGAGGGAACAAGGTCGGTTTAGGTTGCGGGGAAGCTGGGTCCAATGGGCACGGCAGATAGGGCAGGTCACACTACCATGGCGGACATTGGATGAAATACAGGCGAAGTGAAATGTGTGAGAGCACTGAGCTGTGAATATAGCCTGACCTGGGCTGTTTCCCGTGCTGTAGGTCAGAGCTTCCAGGCATATGGCACACAAGTTCTGCTTTCATAAAAGAAAAAAAGAAATAAGGTCATTGATTTTGATGCCACTTGTCAAAGTTAATCATGAAGAGGTTGGGAATCCATATTCTTAACGACAGTAAACTATGAGCAGCAGTGTAATGAGTGTTCTTACCCTTAATTCCATTTGAATTGGAAAACAATTTCACTATATATATATTGACTTATAAATTATTCAAACTAAATAAAAATCTTTATTATTATCTACGAGTTCTTGTGGTAAATTGGTAATGGAAATGGGGTTATTTGACAGTTGGGAGTTGGCACCTTGGGAAGAGACGAGGAAATGTCGAAAACTCGAACCTGTTTGACGCCATTTTCATTTTTAGGGAAAAAAGAATAAATCTCTTTTAAGTTTGGATTGATTGAAATGGAATTAGGAATACTAGTATAGTTACATGTGGTAGGAATTGGGAAGGTGAGGGCATAATAATTTGAAGTTGGAAAACAGTGACAAGAAATCATGTGATCATAATGCCTGGTAGGTAGACGAGACCTTAAAAACCCACCTCAAAAGAATTCGACTTCTGTTTTAAAAATAATGAAAATTAGAATGCGGGTAGAGTAACATGAACTGTCATTATTGGTACTAGTTAGAATGATTCAGCGGAGATTTCTAACAGTTTCTAGCGATTGTAAAAGAGGTAATTTTGAAACTTGAATTTGAGTCGAGAAATTTGAAAAAAGAAGGAAGGAGAAACGGTCAAAAGATTGCAAATAAAATAAACAAAACAGATGAGGAAAGGAAGCATTGGATTCCAAAAGTAAATGCAACGGTTACGAATGGTTTAATGGAGTTTGAATAAGCATACCTTAGAAGGCACGCTATTTTCACGGTTGGTGCTGTTTGATTCTGCTTCCTTTGATGTTGTGGGAGACATTGCAATTGAATCTGAATCCTGTTTTTATGAAAAAATAAATGCCAATAATTGAAGGAAAATTCTGAAGATTCAGATACAGAGTGGAAAAAGGGAAAACAAATTAAGGAGAGAGAGAGAGAGAGAGAGAGAGAGAGAGGAACTCACATCGGGAGAGTCGGAGAAGGTGTGGTTTGTAAAGGAGAAGGAGGCGCATGCAGCCACCACCATTTTCCTCGCAGCCTTTTTCAGCTTTGAGGAAGCTCCTCCTCCCACTCCCATTTTCTTCTTCTTCTTCTTCTTCTTCTTCTTCTAATCTAATCCTATCTATCAATAATCTGATATTTAAAAAAAAAAGAAAACAACCTCTGCAAATTTCTTTCAGCAACTTCACCTTCTTCGCCCCTAAACACCAACCAAATGGCTATACCTATGGTCCTATACATATATAATAAAAAGGAATCAGTGAGGCTGGAGCTTTTTCTTTAGAATAATGCTTCAGAAACTACTTTTTTCTTTTCTTTATTAGTAATACGACTTTTTTTTTCTTTTTCTTTTACCAATATTCTTAATTTCTTTATTGGGTTTGGAGTGTTTTTGCATTTAAATTTTAAATGATGTACATTTCTGATTATATGACTATTACATATCTGTGTGAGAATTGAGAACCGCCCAACGAGGATTAGGAACAGAGTTATTGCCTCAGTTGTAATCATTGTAGAACAGTCAAAGGAATCACATTCACCTATTATTTATTCAAAAATTATTCTCTTTATGTTTTATTCAAAATCACATTAGTACGAAATGTACATGAAAATGAGACCTTTTAAGTTTTAACATGGCTTTATTTCACTAATTCTGTTTTTCTAATTAATAAAAAAAAGAAACTTATTCAATTTGCAAAAAGAAAAAAGGAGAAAATAAAATAAACTCAATTTAATATATAGAAATTAGCTGTGTATAGTCAGTTGTTATAATAAAAAAGAAAAAAATAAAAAATAAAAAAGGATTAGAGCAAACTTGCAAGCTAACAAAGTAACACTTAATACAAGTAAGAAACAGAGATAGAGATTTGAAGCCAAAAACAAACAAGATGGGGTCTTATTATGGAAGAGAGGGGACCTACTTTCTTCTTCTTCTTCTTCTTCTTCTTCTTCTTATTGACTAAATTTGTTTGAATAGGTCCCACTCCCACTCCCACTCCCACTCCCTCTACTTCTTTCTCTTTCCGTACCCAAATATGGGGTAAATGATGTATGCCAAATTTAGAGCAATATAAATTCATCACATCGCTCACCAAATTCTACTCCATCATCCAACCCATCTCATCAGTTCATGAACCTGTGGAGTCCTCTGCCCACTTACTTATAAATGTAAACTTACAATTTCTCATCATTAGGATCAATCCACAGCCAATACAAATTAAAACCAATTACCCAAGTAGATGAATAATTAATGAAGGGTAGGAATTTATTTTAAAAGAAATGGAAGAAAGTAATACAGTAAAAAGATGTCCCAAAAAAAAAAAAAGGAGACCGTTAGATTTGAATTTCAAGTAAGGAAAGCGAAATCAAAGTCTATGATGGCTCCCTTTTTTTCTTTTTTCTTTTTTAGTTGAGCTTCCAAAATTGCATGCTGCTGTTGGTTGCCGTCAAAAAATTACATTGATTCCCTTTTGTTTCCGCGTTCAAAAACTATTAACTCATTCCATATTCCCTCGCTTTGCTTAATACAATTTTCTCCTAATGTATTATTTTTATGTTGGTACAAATAAATGTAAATGAAAACTTTTTTATGAAGGGTGATAATTAATTTCTTCATATTATTTTTTGTATTGGATATGTATCCTTTTCTTCATATTATATATATATATATATGGATCCTATAACCTTAAAAATGTGAATATATAGCACTTAAACGATCAAAAAGATAAAATATAAGGTAACATAGAAAAGATAAGATATTAGAAATAAATGGGTTTATGACTTATAAATTAATAACATTAATTTGGCAAAATATAGTGTGACGTTTCAAATTTAAACTTCAATTTAATCCTTATTAGTAGAAATATATGTATATATTGATTTATATAGTAAAATTTAATTAAATGGATATATAATAAATTTCATCTCTTATAATAAAAATTATTGTTGGAATGCAAAATTCTGGGTGATTTTTAGTGATGTGTTGACAAGTTTAATGTTTCTTTCTTTTTATGCAAAAAAGTGGGGTCTAAATCTCTGTCTCTTAATTTGTTACTATGTAAGGGCAATGGCTATGATATGTATATATCATATCTATCATACGGTTAACTTTTAAGTATGTACATATATAGGTGTAAAATCACGTACGTGTCACAACAGTTGGTGGATGGTTACATAAAATTGCACTAAACAGAGTGGTTTAAGTACCCAACGATAAGGGATTAGTGATACAATGTATTTTGATAGCATTGTCATTTATCAAAAACTCAAAGTTATTGTAAGCTATGATGTTGATTGGACTTGCCATTGCATTCAAACAATAACAGCTTAACTACTAATTATGATAGTTTTTGTAACCTAAGACAAATTTATATTTCATTATTTGAGGATGGAATCCTTTTAATTTTAAAGTGGACTGGTGGATGTGGATGATCTCACTCTACTAATAAATACACCAACTAATCAAGACCCAAGATTTAAAAAAAAAAAATCCAAATGATACCAGCTCTTACATTTCGTATATTTTTGTATGGTGAAAGTCCCTTGAAATTTATGCTTAATCAATTTATATAAACATAACTGAAGGAAAGTAAAACTCATCAAATTCAAAATGTTCAAAAAAGCAAAAAAAAAAAAAAAAAAGGAAAAGGACAAATGCTCTAAAGGATTGTCTTGACAATATTGGGGTTAGAGAATCTCTGGTTTAGGCAGTGGCAAGTGGGACAGAAAGGGGTTTTATTCACAGATGTGTGTTTTGGGTGTTGTCTTCTTCATCATTCATCATTCATCAAAAGAAGTAAAACAGGAAAGTTTCATGCTGTCCTAACTCCTAAACTTACCCTCTTTTTTTTTTTTTTTTGGTTTGGTGGAGAGGGGTTAGCACCTTTGCCACGTGTTCACATGCTCTGAACCTTACCCATCTTTACTCACTCGGAGCCTAATATGAAAAATATCAATTGGGCCTGCGTTACTATTGTTTTGACCAAATCAATTGGACTTTGATTTTCGTATCATAAGGGTGAGGTGCTCCGCAACTATTTATTTCACTTTGATTGTCATGTTTTCTGCTTTGGGTTTTGATTTTTTGTGTGTGTGTGTTTAATCGCTTGCTATTTGGCTTCTTTTTTTTTTTTTTTTGGTTATATGTTATTCTAATCATAAGGGCTTGCTATTAAGTAATCACTGGAGAAATATATGGTTGCATCGTTTTAATTCAATTGTTGCTTTTACGCTGGAATCTTTGATTAAGTTTTCAACCGCCGAGAATGGACTTTGAACCCTTAAAGCAATTTAAGAGCTTTCTTTGTCATCATTGGCTCTTTTCTAAAGCCATTTAAAACAACATCTACTTATACTATTAGTCTATTACTATTTCCCAATATTTAAAATATATATATATATATAGAAATTCAGATATGGGTTTAACACTAGTGTATAATATCATTCATGAATTATAATAATTAACAAAACATCATGTCATTAAATGTTTGCCTTCAACTCTATGATTTATTTTAGTTGTTTCAAATTCAATTCGCAAGTAAAACTATCAACAGGAGCATAAACTACTAATAATCCAAACTGGTTAATAAATAAATTAAATTAATTATAAGAATATTCTATGATTGGATTTGGATTTATTAAACAATATTGTTGAAAGTTGAAACAAGATTGAGACAGTCAAGAACTCCCACCACCGTATAAGTTCCCAATAATCCTAAAAATTTGACAAAGACTCTTCAAGTCCTTAGTTCTGGCAGTCAAAGATGGATTAGATGAAAAGGCAGCTTGGCAATGATCAGCGGAGTCAGAAGCTTTGACGGCATAATCAGCCGACAAGAAGAAGCTCTCAGAGTTCAAGTCATTGTTTGCGGTTTCTATTTAAGAAACAATCTTACTATAATCCCCAACACATTTTTGCAGCCTATGGCCGGAGGACACATCCTTGAGCAGTCAGAGATGAATAGTTCAGTGTTGGTGGCATAATTATACGCTAATCCAACACTGAGATATATGCCAGTGTGTATTGATCAGCTTGTGGAGTGCGTGAATCTGAGTACAGAGAATTCACACAGAATGTGTAATCCGAAGCTTGCTTGCAGACCTCGTCTACTAGTTTACTTGATTCAATATCAGGGTTAGGTTTAGGGGTAGAGGCAGGGGCAGCACCAGCATTTTTTTTTTCTCTATGATTGTCAAAAGAAGCAAAACTGAGAAGATGATGAAGAAGAATGATTGAGATGAAGGGACCATTTTTTTTTTTTGATTTGTGACTAAGGATATACCCAATGAATGACAATCAGTTAAGTTAACAAATTGTACGTGTCCTGTCCTTCTGTTGATGATTTGGTCATTATATATGGAGGTGGTCTAAATAAATATTGTCTAGGCAATCAGTATACCAATTTTTTTTAAATGATTATTTTTACTTTTGAGCATCTTTGAAATTACTTTGACTCTTTTTCTAGCAGAACAAAATATTAGATTTTCGCTGCCAGTTGAATCTTGTTTATTTTTTTGGTATAATTATTTTCCATGTTTGATTATATCAATTTCAAATAAAATAATATCATCTTTATGTCAATTTCTATCATGAATTGTTTGAGTTGTTATTTAGAATAAATCATGTATTGATTTGTTTAACAATTTTATGACAATTCATTGTATTGTATATAAACTTGTTGTATCATAAAATGTGTATAATATGATTATATTTAATATAAACATGATACGATTAACTAATTATTTTAAAATAAAAAATACAGACATGACACTATTATAATTCATATTGACATAACACTACATAATTATTCATTATTAACTAAATGTGTATAAATAAGTGAAAATTATACGACACGACATATATAATCTATTTACATGATACATTTGAATACCACATGTGACACAATTATATGTTAAAAAATACAAAAAAAAAGATTTATTAATTTTCATAAATTTTCATTATTTGATTTAATTTTTAATTAGTAGAAATCAAAACTATTCAACCTAAAATTACTATTAATTTTGATATAATTAATATTAATTAATATGCATATATATATATATATATATATATTAGAATGTATTGTACATTTGTACTAGTAACATAATATAGTATCATATAATATAGTATAAATATAGATAGTTATTAGAGTGTATTAGAATATGGTATAGTATAATATAGTGTATTATGATATGTGTTTATAAGAATTATATATATATATATATATATATATATATATATATATATATATATATATATATATATATATATATATATATATATATAAACATAAGTTAGTAAATATATTAGTATAATGTTAATATAATATAAGTTAATAAATGATAACCATACAACTAATTTGTTAATATTTTTCACACATACTAATATAATTAATTTTAATATAATGTATAATAAATTTATTAATATATGAATTTAAATTATATGTATTTAAAAATATTACAATATATATTTGAACATTTTAAATAATTTAAATAACACTAAAATTATTAGATGTTTAACGTGTTTAATCTTATTATAACAAGTTAGTCAGGTAAAATACATTTATGATACGATTTATAATACATATATGTTTAGCTCAAACTCATATATATTTAAATCTATAGTGTATCGTTTAACCGCTTAAAATTATCAGCTTAATTTTACCATTTTGTAATCATCAAATTAAGACTTGCTATAAATAAAAATCAAATCTCTTTTTAATTTTGTATATGATAGATATTTACCTTTGTGAGTTTTTTTTCTTTATTTCTTTTCCTCTCATATTTTGTTTTCTAAATTAAAATTTCATATCAAATTTGGAAGTATTTAGGAAAATAGTTAATCAATAACTATACAAGTGAGATTTGTTGAACGTCCAAAAAGGATGTCAAATTGTCAATTAAAAAAAGGGTTAGAAATGGATAATTTGGACTAAACAGTTTTTATTTTTATAATCATGCATTGATAATGCTTACTTTGATCAGGTCGGTTATTGATGAATCCAATAACAAAGAAAATATTTGCATGGACAAAGTAAAATTGTGCAGAGTAGTTCCGAAATGAGGTATGGTAAGTATACTAGTTCATGTTTCTGCAACAAATCTCACAACTTTATCAACATTATCAATTTGTGGTAGTTTGTTTGGCAAAGCTATCTTAGGAAATTGATCTCACAAGCGGAGGTTAGAAACTTTGCAATCGAAGGAACTAATCCTATTTTGGCAGCAATTTTGAGTTCACTCTTTATTTTAATCAGCCCCACATTGATAAGCTATATCTTTCTGGTGCTAAAGAAAAGCTTGATTCCAGCATTGGAAAAATCTGGCCTACTCTCACCGGACAATTTAACATCGGAGAGATTGCCAAATCTTATGATGCTCAGATTGCTTCTGTGGAAAGGAAATGGTCTGCTTGTCGGAGGGATCAATGTCAGAGTCTTACACATTTGACCAAACCTGAAAATGCTTCGTCAAGGATACCAATTTTAGAAAAGTTTCATTTGAAGCTAGTATTCAACAACATAGGTACAAAATTCAGCAGATACCATCATCCATTGTCATAAGAATATGTAGAATGAGATCACCTGGAACGATCGAAAGCATTGAATTTGATATCAAATATCCATGAAAAAGGAGCTGTCAAAAATGGGATGCCATGCATCTAATTTTCAAATTGAAATCCAAGCCGATTCTTTATGGTCTGGGGTGGGACCAAAGAAACCATGTGAGAAGAAGAGAGAGAAAAAGCTTCGATGTAAACCTAACCGCAGCTGTTTTGGATCAAAGCAACAGCCTGTCCCAGACTGTAATCAGAGTGTCACCCCCTATAACTACTATGCAATTAATCCTCGCCCTGATTTTTGTCTTTCTCACGCACACTGCCTGTGAAGCCAATTTGTCCACAACCACCCACCCACTTTCTTTTTAGATTTCAAGTTCATAATGCAATTCTGAACATAATTACAAATGACCGACCTCCATATAATTCAAAGCTTACCAGTAGCCCAAGGATCACAAAACATCTTTTATATAACTATTTTCAGAATGTTCCTACTCTCTAAAATAGTTCAACTTTGCATCATTACATTAACAACTAATATGTGATAGGGACCTTAATTCTTGCAAAATAGGAGCACAAAAATTATCAAATCTCGATCCATCCATTCAATAATATAATACTTTAAGGCACCTTACTCCATTCTTAAATATAGAGACAAGTTATTTCTAGAGCCACAAATTTGTTATTTCTATTTTCTAGTGCACACATATATAAATGGAACCGTAGGATAGCACGAGTGAGTTAGTAATTGCTGCAAACACCATAAATTTGTTCTTCCAGCAATTCATTTCTTTTAGATTTCTCATTCACGAACAAAGATAGATGAGAAAATACGGAAATATGGACAAATGTTGACCTACTAACATTACATAAATGCGCACAATCATTTACAACTGCCAATTTGCACACATGTACTCAACGTATCAAAATTAACTGCCATGCCAAAAAAGAGAGGAAAAAAATATGTATACAAAAAGAATTGAGCTCAGAAGCTTCTATCGAGACAGCAAAAGAACCTACAGAATGATGCAGACCTGAAAAATGTTTGGTCTCATGGAGCATGCAGAGAAGCTCTAATAACTGATTATGCTGAAAAGGCCCTTCTAGGGGTTAATGTTGCACTCTCGCAAATACATATGATCATAATCTACATACTTTGCCCAATAGCTGCGATACTTGGGCATGCCTATCTCTAGCCATGGTTTCATGTTGCCATTGTAGTGTATAACAGCAGCTCGTTCGATTTCTCTTTGGTTCACATTTGGGTTATAGCCAAGACCCAGCACATGCCAAGATTGATCAAGGGAATAAATCCGCTTCCAGAAAGTAATGAGGCCAGGTGGTAGAGTCCCCAACTTCCACAGTGATCTGTCATGATTCTGTGCAAAAACAAAGCTTTGCTTCAGAATTCAAAACAATATAAAGCAATGCAAGCAAATTTCCCTAGCAGATCACTGAAGCTGGAATTACAGCTTCCAAATCAAGCAAATGAATGCAAGTCAATGTCCCAATTTAAAGTTAACTCCCCATTTAGTTGTATATAGCAAATGTACGATTTCTTAAAATATTCAGATTGCACATAACTGAAAAGGACAACTTCAAGTATGACACCTACCAGCTTCTGCCAGGTATGATACACATTGGTGATGTTTTGCTTCTTCCATTCATCCAAATCAAAGATATTCATTCCATATGCCCATCCACAAGCACGGGGATCAAAGTTTTTTGAGATAAGTGGATTCGAGAAATTAAGATATCGATCAAAACGATGAAAACTTTCTCCACAAGTCTCTACAGCACCATTCACATTACCCTTCAAATCAACAGACCAAAGGCCTGTAAGATCCTTCTGTACCACTATATCATCATCCAAGAAAAGCACTTTGTTGAGCTTTGGGAAGATCTCAGGCAGGTAAAAGCGTAGATGGTTCAAGATGGATAAGTACTTCGGGTTCCGGTACTTGAAATTAGAATCAGAATTAGAGCGATGTGCCCTAAAGTAATAATCTATCATCGAAGGAGAACCCAACTGCTTGAGAACAGGACTGTAGCTTGAATTTAACCATTTAAACTCTTCAATATTCTGAACCTGAATAGTGGCTTCACCGGGGGAATTCACTAGAAACCACATTCTCATTGCTGCATAATTGAGTCTATCAGTAACAATGTGGAAAACGTGTTTCCAAGGTTCCTGCAAATAATTGAAGTCAACATAAAGAGTTTGAGGATGTGAAGTAAAGTCAAAGCCTTTTGCAAAAAAGGGAGCATAAAAAGTCTTTAAAAAGGAAATAAATAACCTTAGCATGGGTAATGGTAGAGTTCACAACAACTGAAGCTGCCAAAACATTATCTGAGAATAATGCATAGTGATACAGCTGAGTATCTTCTAGTTTCTCTTGGTTTGCAAATTGTTGATCAGAAGAATTCAAGCTATAGTATTCGTTAGTCAAGCGCAGTGGAAGACAATGTAGGCCTTTAGGAAGTGTTTTTGCTGTTAATTGTGTCAAGAACATTGTCTGCTTCTTATGCACCCGGAGCTGCTCTTCACTTGAGTGGAGCATAGCACGAAGCCTTTTCACCACTAAAGCACAGTCACCTTGCATCTGCATGCTTTTTGCCAATGATTGGTCCATGGCCTTCAGTTTGTCATGGGCACTGCATCAATAAATACATATTCATAACTTAAGCATATGCAAGATTGAAAGTTAAACAAGTATACAAATAAGTGGAGAAAATGCCTATCATGCACCAAACAAAAAAAACCAACATAGCATTAAAAGGAAATGGATAAATGAATAAAGAGAAGCATAATTAGAAACTTACCTCTTTGGCAGATCGGAATCTCTAGTTGCATCTCCAAGCACACGTTGAACTTCCTTTATCCGCAACCGAAGCTCCCTTATTAAATGGGGATTGTTCTTTATTGCAGGAAGAGTGATGTATACCTTTGCCCTGATAAGTTGATCTCTAAGTTGCCGCACCCGAGCATCAGGTATAGGTGTTTGGGCTGTCTGCTTATCAGTTTTAGACTTGGGGGGTCCTTTGTCATTGAGCTTTACAGAAGTTAGAGCAGAATGCTGCTTGAACTAACAATAAATAAATATTTTAAGATCTCCAGCAGATTCAAAACCTTTTTCCATTTTTTCTAAGAAAAATAGACACTTAACATTCAACGTTGAGGTAAACTAACAAGGAAAAAAATATACAGGACCTATACAACTGCCAAAATGTAGTAGTCTTCGGTAAGCAAAATGAGCCTCAAAATCTCATGATAATCCTTATGTATTTTAGCAAGCATCAAGTCGCAATTGGATCAAAGTTCAAAAAAATATGGCGGCCTGAGCCAAGTAAAATTGAAGAATTTTATTTTATTTTTAATAATGGCAGTACTCCAGCTGCACAGCTTCTATTGCAAGATATTGTGGCCCAAAGGAGGACTATTCTACGATAATCTACTCAAGTTGGAGAGACACCATCTGATATTTCCATAATTGCAGTTTGGGAAAACTATGACTATTTCCAATAGCAGAGATAGACAATTGTAGAATATAAAACGCTGTCTATCCCAAACAGACATCAATCGTTCGTCAAAGCGTTAACATAGGCATGAAAAGCACTCAAAAATATACATTTCAAACCCAAGGAGGAGCCATTGATGACTTCTGTAAGTTCTCAATCCAATATACAGAGAGCAACAGAAATAAGAAGGAAACTACAGAGAGATAGAAAATGTACCATAATCTGAGAGGCACTATCAGATCCTCCATCGACTGTCCTTTCCTTGGAATTCTTTTCCTGCGCATCTCCATCATCTGCCCGACTTCCCACTTGATTAGTGGAGTCAGCGACCTGTTTGATGGCATTATTAGTTCGGGATCGATGTCGGTCATCTGTGGCGGATAATACTCTAGCAGATTTATGCTCTCTCGTATCTATTCATTGAAAATCCCATACAAATTACTAAAAGTTGGACACAATTGACCAAAAAGAACTGAAAAAACATACAAAAGCATGAAATTAATACCCTCAGCTGATGAATCTTGAATTAGAATTCCTGTGATGTCTGTAGTTGTATCATTAGTGCTATCCGTATATACAATTCCAATAGGTTCTTTAACCACAGCAGGAGATTCCTGCAGCAAAGTTGAAATGACGAAATTGAAACATGAGTGTAGATCAGCAATTTAGATCAATTTTTAACAAGGAAAAAAATATACCTGAGGTAACACATTCAGATGATGCCTGATGTCACCAGAAAGAGACTGAGAAAAAATAGAATCGCCGGAAAATTTACCCCTCGTTTAGAGAATATACTTAAGCTTGA
The DNA here is from genome assembly GCA_023653625.1 of Triadica sebifera. Taxonomy (NCBI): domain Eukaryota; kingdom Viridiplantae; phylum Streptophyta; class Magnoliopsida; order Malpighiales; family Euphorbiaceae; genus Triadica; species Triadica sebifera. The sequence continues at coordinate 29,205,559 of CM042908.1, read as the reverse complement.
AAAGTAAAGGGGGAAAAAACTTACTAGAGAGGCAACATCTTCGAGAAATTCGGTTCTAGCTGCAGTTCGTGAAAAGAAAAAGAAGGTTAAGAAGAGGAAATTAAAGAGAGAGCAAAAACAAACGAAAGAAAAGAGAGAAGTTACCATAGGAAGCATTGAAAGCAGCAAATCTATCAGTGTAGAGAACAACTGGAGCAATTACAGTGACAAAAAGCATCCCAACCACCAGATTCCGGAGCATCGTGTTGCTAGATTTCGATTCGAAACGTGAGAAAATGAAGCACAAAGTCACCGTTGAAAAACGACACCACCTTCCATTCAAGAAAGAGACAAGTCTTTTTGAAGATAGATGCTCATGCTGAGGCAGCCATTGGAAACGAGAAGACGAAGAAAAGCAGAGGCAGAGAAAGCAGAAAAAGGAAGAAGAAAGAGAGAAAGGAGTGTACGGCGACCATGAATGAGTGACAGATAAGTTTTTTTTAATTATAATAAAGTGTCGGTTTATGTTGGTGAATAATTCTAAATAATCAAATTAAAACAGGAAGTTTCAGCGTTAAATCTCAAAAATTAAATCTAAAATGGCACTTAGAATTAGTTATTACGCGGTGATAGTTATTTGGATTGTATACTATTTCAATTTCCACCTCCCTAATCCCCATCAAATATCATAGATAGGGATAGTGTATTTTTCTTGAAAATTAAAATGATATTTATCAAAATCATACTTCACAAATATTTCAATAAATTTTTTACATAATGATTTTAATTTGATGATCAAAACTGTCATCGAATTGGAATTTGTATGGAAACATGGATTTTAAATTTTGATTATCTCCTAAAACATTATTTTCATTTGTTTATCAACTTAGTTTTAATTGATATTTTATTTTTAGTTTCAATATATTTATATTATATTAATATACTAAATCAAATTCATTCTTGCAAATTAATCAGTAGTTTATCACTAACCCTACAATTATTATTATTATTATTATTTATTATTATTATTATTATTATTATTATTATTATTATTATATATATATATATATATAATAACTAATGCAGAAATTGTGAGGAAAAAAAAAACTAAACAAAAGCAATACTTACCCAATCACTATGAATAACATGCATTTATAGGGTCATAATGTCACAATTTAGACAGGGTGTTCAAGTCTCTTATGTGCAGCATCTTGCAGGGTGGTCACCTCCTCAGGATGATTGGATTAAATTAAATTCTGATGACTGTTCTAAAGCCAATCCAGGCAGGGCAGTGGAGGGTGTCGGTTTCGAGATTCTTTATGGAGACCGGATCTTTGGCTATATTATAATTATTGGTGAATGCACAACTATAGAAGCCGATCTGGGCATTGTTGAAGGGACTCACATATGCGCGCAATGAAGGTTATTCAAAAGCTAATGGTTGAAGTCGATTCTCATTGGCTTACTGATAATCGTACTTATGATGATCAGTTTGTTAATTTGGTTCAGACTTGTAAGGAAATTTTCTCAGGTTTAGCTTTAGTTTCTGTCGAGCATATTTACCGAAAGGGAAATAGAGCAACAGATTCGTTAGCTAATGAAGCCTTGAAGTTTGAAAGAGGTGTTAGGGAGTTTCTTCAGCCAACTACAGGGATTTGGCTTTTCCTTAGAGATAATATGATGGGGATTTTTTGGTCGAGGATGGTTTCCATTTAGTTGGGTTTGGTGTTTTTGAGTTTTTCCCTCATTCACCTAAAAAAAACTAATAATTTAATTCCTAAAAAAATCTCAAATTTCTATAAAAAATATATAAAAAAAGATGTCAAACATTCTCTATACATAATATCGTTTTCAAATAATCTCTATAGAGAATATTAGGTCAGCATGCATTCTCTAAATATATTTTTATATTATGTTTTAAGATAGCTCTCAGAAATGAAAAATTTAAATAAAATAAATGATATTTAGGACAAAATAGAAATTTTCAAGGTAATTCATCGTTCTAATTTATACAACATGTTTCAAGCTAATTTCATGCGTGGAATTTATTTAAAGTCAATCAAAACGGAACATAAGTTTTTCTTCGCCATATGAGCACATATCTTGGCAGCCCATCTCTTATCTTTTCAGCAAGTTTTTCTCCCTCTTTGACCTCTTTTCCTCTTTTAGGATGGTAAATATTTCTCAGAGCATAGAGTATGAATCAAACTCATATTTGAATTAAAATTGAAATACTGTTGCAAATTCTTTCCCACAATGGCTGCCCAGCTTGGTCTTTCCCTTTCCTGATATCACCTCATAATTCAATACAAATTTACTCAATTTAACAATATTTAACCCATTAATTTCCCCTAATTAATTGTCTTTCCTAAGCATCAATTTAATTAATTTCAAGGCCAAAATCCCTTTGCTAAACTTTGGTAAAAAATATTCCCAAGAACTGCCCACAGGCTTTTTTTTTTACATCTCACTACATCACTAAAAATTTAAGCTTTATCTATTAAAGTTTAAGCTTTTCTCCACACAAATATGCAAGGACTTTCTTTTAGTTTTACTACCAAATTGAGCTTAACCCAAGTTTCAACCTAGTTAGGAGCTGGTTTTAATTTATTTAGTTCAAAGGTTGTCCAATTTTACTAACACCACATGTAACGGTTTTTTTAAGCCAATTTTGTTCTTTTCCTTCAAGTTTTAAATTTGCTTTCCACACTCAAACAATTTTTCCAAAATCTTCTAGCTCCAATCTTTTCTTGGAACTTGAAATTACGTTGTCTACAGTCCTTATTTACTGTAACATATACTTGCATGCAGTTGTCATACATCATTAGTGTATTTTAAGGATGAAATGAATCCATTGACCAGGGTATCTGTGGATAAAACTAAGAGTTCGAATCCATTGACCAAAATGTGTATTAATCACAAAATGGCTAAAATACTATTGCAAGTGTATATGGACCATGTTTTCAATCTTAAATTAGAGCATAGTTGATAAAACTTACAGTAATATCGTTATCAATAGTCTTGGGGATCCCAGCCATTGCCACTGAAAAACCACATTTCTCAACTTCCTAAACAACAATGCACCAACAGAACACAAATCTGAGAAAGAAAGCATGCCATTGTTGCATTTTACCAAAATGTAGCATGAGTAATAGATAGAAGTGAATGAAAGAACATATTCTTTCATTAGAGAATTCAATCGCCTTATAAATTAGAGCTGCTCCTCTCAGGGTGCCATCACTTCCAATAATATACACCTGAAGCCATGATAGATCAGTTTATCTTTTTCTTTTTGTTCACTTATTTTATAGAACTCAAGTGTCCCAAACCAAAATAAAACACCTATTAACTTGGTTTATACCCTTGTCCTAGTCAATAATAAAAATTACTCACCTTAAGCTTTCTCTACATATGGTCGTGACTTCCTCCCTTCTTTCCCTTTTTTTTCTTTCCTCTTCTTTATACTTAATATGGTGCTTAATTCTTCATACTAATTTGCTTTTGTTGATGAAATTAACAGATCTAGAATAATAATAATAATAATAATAATAATAATAATACATGGAAAAAAAATAAAACTAAAAAATATATAGCAGATAAGTCATAGAAAAAAAGAGTTAATTTGTAGTCATAACCGGTGTTAGTAGTGTCTCTAGGCTTGCCACCCGAAACCTCTTTTCTCTTGGTATAGAAGTCATGATCGGAACTTGGGATAAGGCAAATATAGGGCTCGCTTTCTTGCCTTGATCAGAGAAGGAAGACGTGTCGTGAGTAGCAAGGACACGCCTGGCCTGTGCTCAACAGTGGAAAGCGGCCGTCACATGCGAGGAGACTGTATACACCGACGTCGGACTCTAGTGGAAAACCGGTTGGTGCGGGCGGTGCAGGCTGGGGGCGGGCTAAAGAAGGGTAAAAGTATGAGAATAGGGGGGGTGCGATGGAGAAAAGGAGGAGGCGGCAGTGAAGCTTGTAGGACATTTTTTTTTTCTGAAAGAAATGAATAGAAGCAGAGTTTGGTGAGTGAAAGACCAAAGTAGCCTTAAAAATGGGGGTGTTGTAAAGCTAGATAGGAGTAAAAATGTCATTTGGCGAACATCGCAATGGGGATAGGAAAAGACGGTGCCATTTTCGTGGCTAGGTGGACAAAAAAAAAAACATTGGAAAAGGGCACCGTTTTGTTTGAAGGCATATCTATCCGACACTACATTTACTACATTATTTTTCAAAAATGATATTAATAGATATTGATTCTGTTTATATTAAATTCAAAATTTAACGTTTAAATGAATTAAGAATATTATATTAATATATTTAGAAAAAGATAAATGATATTTTTTAGATAAAATGTAAAGTAATTAATATGTATATCTATTTTCATTTTTATGATACAATAGATTTTATAATTTCATATCTGCTAAATTTTTTAGTCATATACATATTTTATTTAAAAATTTATTTACTTTGTTTTTTATTTTTATATGTCCTTCATTTAATTTAATTTTTTTCTTGAATTTATTAATATCACTCAATTTTTTGTTATTTTCTTGTAAAATTTTAGAAATTAGAGTCATAGGTATATAAAAGTTTATATAAAAAATTAATTTTATTATTTATTTTGAATTTAAATTAAATTATCATTCATAAATATCGAAATAAAATAAAAAAATTATTAAAAAATCTATTAATTTTTTTTAATGAAATAATTAGTAGTAGTATATAGGACGGACAATTTAGCATTCAAATCGACACTTAATTTATATGTGAACTCCACTAAAAAAGTTGAATGGCCTTTACTAGGAGGACACCTCTCATGCAATGAGATCAAAAACTTCCCATCTAATGAAGATGAGATCTTTATTTAAAAAAAAAAACTTAACATTCATTCAATTTTATTTTCGTAAAATATGAAATAAAAACTATTAAGATAAATATGAAACATACAAATTTAAAATGCACAAATTAAAATTTTTCAAAAGACAAGCAAGATTAAGTTATATGACGACATAATTTAATGCAGTGATGCGATAACATCTACAATGGGATAGGATATTATTATTATTATTATTAAAATAATTTTTGATATAACATTAATATATTATTGCAAAACTTTTAAATCATTAAAATCGATTAAGAATTAAAAAAAAAAATTGTAATCTGAACCCTGATAACAAATAAAATATTTGATTCATTCGACTTGTCAACTAAGCTACCGGGACATGGCTTGCAAATGCAGTAAGTGTATGAGAGATTAAATTATGATGAGCTGGCCGAATGACCATTTTATTCTAAGAGTACTCTATTTTTGTGATAGTAATATGAGAATGAAATTCATTTTTATTTCTAATTTTTATGTAGTTGGGTTATAATTGTTTAATTTTTGTTAAAATCAATACCTAATATATGCATTTTTTTTAAACATATATTAGGGGCAAATCAAATCAAATTAATATAGTGTAATACTCAAACTCAATTCAATTAAAAAATTTGAAACTTGTATTCGACTCGAATTTGATCGATTTTTTTTAATTGTTCAAAACTCGACTCGTTAAAACTCGAATAAACTAAAAAATTTAATAAATAATATATTCAGCTCGATTCTATTCGAAATTAATTCAAGTTAACTCAACTAGATTAAGTTTAAATATATTTAAATATTAAGGGTATGAAAATAATTTAATACATAATTACTCAATTAAACTCGTAAAATCTTACAAGTCGGATATTGTAATACTTAAGCTCGATTCAATAAACTACTCGAATTCGATTCGATTAATTTCAAATCGAATTTCAATATTTTACAAATTGTTCTCGAATATCTTATAAGTAGTTTGACTCATTTACACATATGTTATATTAGCATATAATTTTGACAATATATATGTGTGGATTGTGGAACACATGTAGCCTACAACTCATTGCATTACTAACTTCAAAATCTATTATGAATATGAGAAATTTAGAATGCATACATGGCTAGTTTCTTCAATTATTATAGAATGTGCCGCTTAACTTATCTCTCTATATATATTTGTACAAATATATAAAACCCATAATAAGGAGTATTGTTCAAATAACAGTATTCTTAGTTTTACCTCTTTGACTCTGGCTAAAGCCTTAAACACTCAACATAATGGCGTCGTTCATACATACTCCTTACATATCCTTTAAAGCCTTAAAAAAACAGTGTCATATATGCTCAACAAAATGATGCCAACAATACATCCACAAAACGGTGCCGTTTAAAACTAAGTAGGAAGTGAAAAAGCCTAGTCTATGCATATTTATAAAAGTTGGATAAAGTTACTATTTATCAATATTCTTAGAACAGTAAACTGCCAACTTTACCCCAACACAAAAAACGGTATCGTGTAAAAATACTTCACATCTATCTTTCTATCCATACGTTAAAACGAGGAACGTTAGCACTGTAGTAAGTATAGTGCACTGCCCAAAATAACCCTCTACATAATTGATGTCGTTCTACAATTTTTCCAAAGTAACCTGTTAGAAAACAGACATCGTTTTACAATGTCACCTTCCTCTTTCCACTAAACGGTTTTGTTTCTAGTTTCCTTCGTTTTGCCTTTCTCTCTGTCTAAGTCGCATTTATTGCACTGATATGGGTGGTTCCCACTTTAAACACTTTTGTTAGCCAATTACTACAATAACATTATTAAAAATATATACTAAATATTTTTTGAAACTTTATTAATCACTTATTAAAATTATTTTTTTTATAAAATATTTACATTAATTATTTATTTGCTAATAATTATTTATTAATTATATATTAAGAATTATCATTAATTATTAATTATATATTTTCTTTGCAATTATTTAAATATTTATGAATTATTGATTAATATTAAAAAAAAGTATGTGTTTTTCCTGTTTTGCCCATTTGATAAATTATTTATCTAGAACATACTATTGTTTTTTAATATTGTTGTTTATTTTGAAATTCTTTGTTTTAAATGATTTTGTAATAACCGATAATTTAGACCCTGATCGTGGTTGACCGAAATTCGGCTCACCGAACTTATTGGAGTCTAAATTCGAAAATGAATGAAATAAATTAAAATAATAATAAGATATGAGAAAATTATTTTAGATATTATTAGTTAAAAATTTTGAAGTTCATAATTAAAATTTGGAAAAAAATAAATTTTTCCTAAATGAAATTGAAAATTGCAGTGTTTTTGATACAAATATTTTAAGAAGACATAAAAATGGAATATTTTTTATGTAAGAAAATAAATATTCTTTGAATTAAAATAAAGTAAGAGTGATTTAAATTAATGAACTAATAAGGGACACTATTATCTATTAATCATAATTACTCACCTAATCTAACTATAAAAGTTAACTTTCACATTTTTGTTTTTATTTTTCTTCTGTCAAACGTACCACTAAGTTAGTAGTTTAATGCGTGTGTTTCACGCGCAGATAAATAGTTGTAGCTGTGACATTAGGTCGACCTAAGATAAGAGAAACTGCAAAATCAAATTGGAGCAGTCTATTTTATTTTTGTATATTTTGGAAATTGTATTGTAAAAATTAAATTTTAAGAATTTTTTTTGATGTAAATTTGTAGTATGTAGGATTTATAAGGAGTGAATTTTGTAACTTATATATTTGGTATTATTTGTAAATGTATTTCTTAATATTATGCTTTACTAGATGATTTCTTTTGAATCATATTTAAATGATATTTAAAAAAAAAAGAGAAATATAGTAAGAAATATTATAATAAACTTGAAAATATAAAAAAAAATATAATAATTTGAGAATTTATTATTTTTATAAAAAATAAATTTAATAGTATTTTTATATACTATTAACAATTAATAGGAGCCCTACGGATTTATGCATTTAAATTTTAAACATGGTAGGGGTATGACATATGTTGGGTAATCTAATGTCATGTTGTGTATATCCATATAATTATGTTTATGTCATAATAAATTTGTTTTATTGATTTTCTTTTCCAAGAGCGATGGTTACAACTAATGATTAGTTTTGCAACTATGTGATGTGTTTTTATTTCATTTAGTTTAGTTTAGTTCAGATTATTTTTACATATGTAGAGTAACTCCAACGTCTATAAATAACATCCCTCACTAAAGATAAAACGACATCGTCCCCAAGAAATATATTACACGCTCATATCTCAAATACATTTTGTGTGGGTCCCTCCAACCATTTATTAAAAAAAATTATCTTGTGGTTAAAATGTACTATTAGCCATTTGTGTGCAAGCTTTTGTGCCTATAAAAGTCACACAATTTGTTGCCTTCAAGAACTGTACAGGAGCAACAGGTAGTGAGAGAAAAAAAAAACCAAATAATCAATTCCTTTAACGAGTGTTTTGAGCGAGAAAGTTGAGTTTTTTAGAATTTTTTTCTAAAAAGGTTGAGTGATAATAAATAAATAAATAAAAGTGAAAAAATATTTAGAATATATTTAGAAAATATTTAAATATCATTATTTTTTAATTTATTATATATTATTGTATTATATTTAACTATTGTTTAGAAGATACTATTTTTTATATCCATTAATTTTATTAGTAGAAAAAAATTTTGATTTTAGTTTGTCCACATAACCCAGTTAAATAGTAAACTATGTTAAAATTTCTGTTATTATTTTTTATTAATTATTTTCATTTTGTATTTATTTTATTCCAAAGAGAAAAAAAAAACAGATCTCAAATAAAAAACAGATAAAAGCCAAAACACAGGAGTTATTAAAATCACAAGTAATCCATGATTTGTCATTATCCAATGATTTAAATAAAATTGAAATTTGACTTCGGCACACTATATACTATTTAAAATAATCGGAAGTATTATACTATTTAATCATATTTTACATTTAGGTAATGAAATTATGATGATAAGAATATTATAATATGTTTAATCTTTTGCTGCAATACAATATAATTGACTTACAAAATTTCAAAATATAAGTTTTTATGTACCTTTAAATTTATAATAATTTTTAAGCATGTTAACTTTTATATTGATACCGAACTTCTTTAGACTTCAATTTTTTTTTTCTGGCATTTTTTATTTTCTTTTGTTTTTTCTGTTATTTTTTTCCCTTTTTAATCTCACAACTTCAATTAATATTTAAATATTATGTAAATTTTATTTACGATATTATATTATATATAAACATTATTTGCTTGATTAAAAGTCATGTCAAGTTGATGGATTAATGACAATAAATTAAATCTAAATTATTCCAAAAAAATACAATTTTTTTTTATTTTTTTATATTTTCTTTTGTAAAAGAAAGATTCCTTAGTGAAAGAGCCATGAATGAAAATATTTTTGGATAATTTTTTGAGTTCTGAGATATATTTATTGAAAATTTCTGTAATTTTTTTTTATTTTATGTAGTGAAAACTTTTTCGTTGTTCTAACGTAAATAAATTGTCGATCCATTTTAGATTATTGTATTATATTTTATCTGTATTATTAATCATTTTCTTTCACTTATTATTTTCTATATCGACACTACGTCTCAATATTATATTGTATATTTTTGCACATAGAATAAATCACAAAGTATTTAAACTATTAACTGAATATTATATTGATTTTTTAAAAGCTATATTTTTATGAATACTGTATTATTTATTTTGTTTCTTCTACCCTTTCATATCATTTTAATTCTACATTTACTGATCAAGTTTATTATCCTGCCGAAACAATGCGAGAATTACTTACTAGAATATACATATAGTTGGGTTCAATATCGCTATTTACGGCGAAGTTTTCAAATTGGCTCAGTAATCCCAAAGACAAAATGCCCCGTTTCATCTATCTCATATCTGCCCACCCTCCTCTACCTTACCGAAGGGTGTAATCAATATGTCTCTACCATGGGTTGCTGGACAGAATTTATTCGTTCCTCCACGCCGGCAAGTGAAAATGTCCAAATTTCATTGCATATCATATATATGCGTGTTAATGCAATTGCCGAGGCGGAATTGGATTTTTTAACTTTTTTATTTTTATAATAATTAATTTGTCAAAAAATTATTATTTTTAACTAAATTAAAACAAGATTTCAATTTACGATCATTTAAACTTATTTAATGTTAAACAATCCTTTTTAATTTTTTTTTCTTCTTTTTTACTATTAACTATAATTAAACATTACAATAGAAGTCTACGTAAATAAGAATTCTATAAAAAAAAAAAATTTGAAGACTAGATTTGAAAATTAATTTTATGATAAATTAATAATCGTAAAAGAAGTTGAAAAACGTGGTACTCCATTCTATCAGTCTCTTTCAAGAAATAGCCACTCATATAACAAATTTACCAACTGGTTCCAATAATTATCAACTATAAGTTGTCCTCTAACCAGGGATAAATATAGTTGGTAGCCTTCCATTCAAAATAAAATTTTGGTACAGATAAATTAGGCTAGAAAATTTAATACTGCAATATCATCATCATCATGCCATTTCAGTCCAGATAACTGCTCCAACCAACCTATTTACTCAAGTCTCTAATTCTACCAATCCTAGTTTTTATCTTAGTTATCTCTAATTCCCATTTTTTACTACTAGAATAACTCAGTTTAAGAACCATGGTTTCTCATAAAGACTCCACCACACATTTATTCGTATTAATATGAAAAATGCTGAAATAATTTTTATTTTATTCTAATAAATATGAGTTTTAAATCTAAATCATTCTAAAAGCTAGAAATATTGCTAAGCTAATATACTAAATACACTCTATTTTACAATGCTCTCCAATACCCATCTAAGAAATATGCTTTTGTGTAAAAATACCCAAAATCAATTTCACTCAAAGAGAATTGCTAGATAGAGTAATTCTTTTAATTGACGGTAGAAAAGAGAAAAATATAAGAATAATTAATTATTGTTCTTCACTTTTCCTTATCTTTTTTTTTTAAATAAAAATTATGTTTTCTCGCTTAAAAAAAACAAGCCAGTATTGAACAATCTCTGATGGTAGCTAATATTCCTCTATATTATGTGCTTTAAAAATAATAAGCAACAACAGAAACATGTTATAATTAGTTGAAGATGTTCATTTAAAATGAGAAAAATACTCATTCAGATCATATTCATAAATTCATATATATTGACAAATCAGATCCATAAATTCATTAATGAATCAAATCAACAATAACATCTCATATAACAATTTTTTTTTTTTTTTAAAAAATGATGCTGCTGGGGACTTGTACCTTATTTCCTTGTAAAGCATCATTGCGTCCTTTCCCTTCCAGCCCTCACCATCCCCAACCTCAAGTACCCTCTATCAGCTTCTCCGCATCCATTCCACTGCCTCCCCCAATCTCAGATCAAAGCAGCTTTGCAAAGCCACCTAATGCTTCTGCTTCTGTTTCTTCCTCCTCTGATCCTAAAGGCACACACTTCATCCAAATCCACCATGCATATGCTACCTTATCTGATCCCATTGCTAGAGCTGCCTACGACCACCCCATTGCTGCTACATCTGCTCCCCATCACCCCACAAACACCTCAGGATTCCGCCCAACTAGGAGGTGGGAAACTGATCAGTGCTGGTAGAAAAACCCTTTTTGCGCCGAATATTATTATTCACATTATGGAATTTTTTTATAGAAAAATTACTATTATATATTATACTAATACCCATCTGTTTTATTTCGTTAAATTTTAAAGTATTTACCGTTAATCGAAAAAAAATACTTTTGTTACTTATAAAATATTAATACAATAAGTCAAATTTCAGAAATATTAGTACAATAAATTAAATTTATACAGTAAAAATATAATATAGCAAATTTCCGGAGTACTGATATAATAAATCAAATTTATAGAAATATAATTATATTATATCAAACTTTAAAGAATATATAGTAAATTTTCTCTGTCATTACATTATATTTTAATGTGAAATGACATATTAATGGAATATAATAATGCAGATAAAATATAGTATAATAGATCAAATTTTCAGTGAGTAAATATTAATTTTTTTTAATTTCTCTTCTAAAACCTACTTCCAATTTTTCCAAAAACATGCCATCTTTTCCCACCAAATAGCTAATCGCAAGTAACTATAAACAGTAGATTAAGATAATCATAAGCAACCTCAATCTAACAGGGATCCCATGCCAGAGAAATACACTTTTGAGACTGGCAAACGTGAAAAAAAAAAAAAATAGAGCACAAAGACAGGTTCTTGACTAATTTATCCAGATGCTGACAACAGCAATCCCCTCAAACTTCCTCCACTCCTATACAAACCAAAAGTCTATCTTACATATTTGCACAAAATGCAGGAAGAATCATTCATTTACAGCTCATTATCACAGAATTTATGACATGCATAAGAAGACGAATACTGGCAGCTTCTGAGGCAGAAGTAGGGGGTAGATTCCTCTGATGGCTCAGTATCTGATAGACCTGATCAAATATTGGTCTCACATGCACTGCTATCATTGGATCTGCAGGGTTTATAGCAACAGCGACAACTGTCATCCATGCAAGCTTTCTAGAAGTCTCCTTACCAATATCGCAAGCCAATTGCTGTAGAAGGGCCAGCAGAACCCCTTGGCTCAAGGGTAGTGGTACCATGGACAAAATCCCCTGTAAATCGACCTGGTGAAACGAAACAGCAAATATAAATTCTGAGTTGGTCAAATCTGCATGGAGTAATGTTGTCAGTGGCCATTTTAACTTTCCATAAATGAGAAAGAGCCGCAATTTTTATTTGATCCTCCAACAATTTACTTAATTTAACAGTTCAATTTGATCCTCAGTCGCTAAGAGCCTACCCAGTTAGACAGATGAGGCTCAGTTTATGCATCTTCTCAGTTATCTCACTGATTTGACCATATTACTATTTACATTTTCATACATACATGGCTTAATTCACAGAGAAAGTTTGCCAGTCCACAGGAAGAGGCACTTCCATGAGGACTGATATGCGGGGATTTATACTGAAGTAGACTACATTTAGAGCAATCTATATTTTGAAGGGTGCTTGTCCACAACTAATGACTAAGAATACCTGAGAACATAACCATGAAACTATTGAGACATCACTTCTGTGCAGGGCTGCTGTGAATGCTTCCTCAAATTTGTGTTCAGCTATCAATCTGGAAAATTCTTTTGTCGGGTCAGATGCCTCAGCCTGTTAATACCATTCCACAAGTCAGTGTCAATGAAAAATCTTTCACAGTATATTATTGCTTTCTCCAAATAAAGCTATTATTACATCCTTAAAACTTTTAATAAAGTTAAATGCATACCATCTCATGTAATCCAGCCAATGGTCCATTACTCAAAGATGGATTTCCTGTGTTGGAGTTTGCACCTGCCATACCTAAGAGCTTGCGTTGGCCATCAGCTAATTCTCCGCTTAGGGTTTTAATGATTGATGATGCTGAATTGATAGCATCCTGCACTTGTCAAAGCATCCCCAGTTGTATTGAATAACACAAGGATGTGAATACAAGGTGTGATAATAGCATGCATGCTCTAACTAGACAGCCATGCATTCTTGTACAAGTCTTATCTCTGCAGTTATTGGAATACCCTATTATTCATGTTCAATGCACATGAGAAATTATCTCAACAACATTTTAGGTTTCAATGCTTCATTTGTTATGAGCTCAACTGAATATTAAACGTGTTATGGTTTGATTCATTTACTGATGAATCTTAGAGTTTTAACCATATTAGGAAAATTTGTTATACCCCAGTTACCCACTATCGTTTAAATATTTTGGTTGGATGTTTTAGGAAATAATTAGGCTCTTTCAACCACAATTTTGAGTTAAATGGAAATTTTTGAACCTATGAATTACTTAGACTATTCCAGCGATTTCCAAAAACTTGAGAACTTGGAGAGAGAATTTTTTTTAACACCTTACCACTAGCAGTATAGATGTAGAGTTTTAATGCACGAGGTTGAACAAAAATATAATAATGCAACACGTCAAATCTAACCAAATATTTTATAAAAAAGGAAGGAAACGAGTGTAGTTTTTCATGTCCCACAGTTCAAGTGACATTATCAGTACAAAATTGTGGCAATAAATAATTAGAGATACATTTAATCTATGAGCAAGTATCATGATTGCACTTACCCTAAGAGCAATATCCAAGTGGGAATGTGCAGAGTCAAACTGCTGCTGGGTGGAATTCAGATGATTAATGAGTCCTTTATGAAATGAGGCATCAATTTGATCAAACATAGATTTGCATGACATCTCAAATGCAGGAATAATTGCAGCTTCCATAGTAGATCTTAGTGCGTCCTGCAAGTACAAATTACAAAATTTTTAATTAGCAGCGCAAGTATTCTAGCCTTTTGCTTTTGGAAAAATACTAAGAAAGAAAGAAGTTCGACATAGGAGTATATCACCATTCAACATAGGAAAAACCAAAAAGATCTGTCAGCTTATTCAAGCTATGCTAATCAATTAAGGCCCAATAAGGAGGAGGAGGAGGAGGAGGGGGGGGGAAGGAACTAAACCTTAGATTATAAGATACATATGGATTGGTCAAAAGTGTTTTTTTTTTTAACTCCACAAGGCTTTTTTTTTTTCACCTGTTGGATAAAATTGCAATGATAAAAGCACTGAATAAATTCGCAAATTAACAAAAACTGTTTGTCTTGTTTTCATTGTTAAGCCATAAACTAATAAGGCAAAATAATAGAGAGAATATAACAGAAAGGTCTGGAACAGAGCTTGAGTCAACTTTCAACTAATAAACATGAAGGTTCCTACCAATTGAAGAAAATATTTAAATCAATTGATTCACAACTAAATTCACCTGAAGGGCTTGCTTGCCAGAAGTTTGAAATTGTGATTGGATTTGCCTGGCCACTGTGCCTTCAAGTTTTGATGTAACTGACTTCTCTAATTGGTTCACTGCCTTCTCCCCCACTCCTTTCTACATATACATATACATTTACTGAGACAAATTAAGGAAGAGTGGGAAAAAAAAATGCAACTCTACAACAATTAAGTTGCATTTAAATGGCATGAGAACTATATGGTAATGTTGCATTCTACAAGCATCGGAGGGATAAATCCACTCTGTAGAAACAAGCAGATATTACCTGGAAAGCTGACAAAATTTAGTAAGTGGGGATCAATTTTGGTTCTGGCTAATGAAATACGAAATATGGAATGATACAGTAAAGAATGGAACCTAGAGATGGAATATTTTGATTTGAAAGGTTATAAAGAACTATATGGTGCGTTCTTTTTTTTTTCCAATAATAAAACTAAACAAAAGCATAAAAGTTGGCAAAATGAGAAGCTTTAACAATTAAACCTGGAATGACTCCGTAATAGCTGATGATATGCTTTTTTCCACAATGGGAATGATTGCTTGAGCCACAGCAGGTCCAACTGCAGAAATCTCCTTCTTCAAGGTTTTCTCTAATGTGCATGGCAAATCCTTGCTTACACAATTTGTAATTAAATTTGTCAACTGCTGCATCCGATCTCGCTCTAACTTCTCATGCTTTGCATTTTCTTCTTGGAAACAAGCCCATAGAGCATCGGTGTTAGCCTTGACAACTTTCTCAATACTCCGGCCCAAGGATGCCTCTAGTCTTTTACCTTCTTTGGAAACTGGAACAGAAATCATCGTATTCATTTGCTTCTGCATTTCTTTCTGCATGCTCAGCAACTACGAGGACAAAACAAACCATGAGTCCTTGTTATGGGTTATGTGCACATCAATAGAAGATCACATACAAACAATAATCATGACATTTTCAAGCAACATTAAAGAGATTTGGGGTCAGACTTAGGAGTAATAATTGGATTTTGTAGACAAAAGTCCAATTCTGGCATATTTAGCAAGCAATTCCTGCTTTAGTTCAAGAATTTTAACCCCAAACCCCAGAATATAGAAACATGGAGAGGCATAATAGCATTATGGACGCCAATGCCACTTAAACCAATAATATAGTTATCAACATTTCACCAGTGTGATTCTTCAATGCCACCACCTTCAATATCCCATTTCCCTCGCCTCTTGATATTATACCTAGTCAATGCTGTCAGCAACACAACCGTTTTGCTTACCCACACATTGCAAGAGAGAAAGAAGATTTTCAAGGGAAACTGATAACAGTTTTCAGCTCTAAAATCTAACATACATGAATAAGCAATGGTCTCCTTGAGAAACATACATATTATAACTAATGTGTCAAGCAAAAGTCTTCAACAATAGAACTCGTTGCACAAGTCAAATCGTGGGAGCAAGATGTTGGATAACATTGCCAGAACTTACTAAAATGTATACATACATTGCAAAATCATATACAGAACAATTCAATTCCAAAAATTCAATCACCTGATCAAACATATCCTGCATGTTTGATAATTGGGATAAAGCAAAATCACTAAATTGGGCACCAGAACAGCAACCTGGTTCATTAGATGAATCTGTCGAGTTAAAAGGACTCGGGGAAGGGGAAGATGGACCAGAAAGTTGAGAACTTTTCCCTTTCTGTTTTTTCCCTTTCGCAGATGGAGCTGGGGATTGTGGCAATGCCATGGGATTTTCTGATTCACCAATCTTTGTTGCTATGTCTTTTCTCATATCTTGTTCTTCACCTCCACCATCAGTGAGAGGTCTATCTGGTAAACTAACCTCAGCAGCCGATCGAATGCCCCCAACACTGTAAGCATCAATGCAACAATCTCTTGCCATTTGAATGCTAAGATTTGAGGCCTGAGAGTAGAAAGATTTTTCCTTTTTCTCTGAGACAGTGATATGGGATTCTCTAGGCAAGTCAAAGTCATTACTCTGATTCATTCTTGTCTCTCCAACAACTTTAACCTCTACCTCAGCACTTTCCATATCATCATTGACAGCCATATCCTGGATATTTGCCTCTTTCACATTCATGCCCTGAGTAATTTGAGAATTTTCAGAGGATGAGGCAACCCTGGATAATATCTCCGACGGAGTTATAAGATGAGTTGGATGTTTAAATATTACAGGAGGCTCAGAAGCCACAGAGATGTCAGTTTGAGCCACATTTATCTCTCCCTTCCCCAAATTGTTACCTGAGGAAGGGGTATCAACCATGTTTTCTTTTGCCGTGTCCACTCTGTGCTCAACCAAATAATCTAGAGCAGGTTGGTCAATGCCATGATCATTCAATTGCATACCCTCAGTGCTGTGGGACGGACATAGGAAATCTGATAACTTCCGAGATAACTGTGGACTCAAAGGAAGTGGAGACAAATTGATATTTTCAACACTATTGTGTGATGATAAAGCACTGGCCTTAGCTTCTACAGTTGAAGTAATACTATCAGTCAAGCTAATATCAGAAGTCAAGCTTTCAGGATTGCTTGTTGTGGGAGCAGTAGCACTTTCAGATATGGCGGTTCCTTTACCTATGGGTAGTTCAGTTGGTTTACTTCCGTGAGATGATTCTATGACACCAGCAGCATCAGAACCAGCAGCATCAAAAGCACGAGAAACATTGGATTCTGTTTTCTCCAACTCCGTGTTCTCAAGAGGTGGTGGTAGGCACTGTGACAAATCCAATGCATACTGCTGAATAGCCTGTGTTTGCACACAGTAAACCTGAACAATATGGTCTCCATTAGGCAAAGTGTCACTAGTTCCTGTAAAACTCAAAATAGGCATTGTAACTGTAAACTCAGCAATGTAATCCATGAGGGTTGCAGCTGGATAAGGTCCGTATTCTATGTGTATAGCATATATAGCATTCTTCTTGGCATTGGCCAGCAAAAACAATCTAGCAAGGGGCAGAGCTACAACTTGATTAAAAAATGCATCCTCAACACTAGATTCAGAGGAACTCTTCAAGGTCAAAGTCTGACTACACTGCCATGACTCAGCATCACTGGGCAACACCCAGCCCTCTTCACTTGCAGAGGCCCATATCTTCAATTCCTGGTTCAGTGGACCCTGTAAATAAGCCAAATGTAGTTAAGGCTTATTCCTCTACATGTGAAGAATTCTATATAATTAATGGACCGAGACATGCAAGAATCCCAACATTGAACTACTGTGCCACTTCGCCGATGTTACCAGGTCACTTGCATGGTTGGAAGTGAACCACTCAAGAGGTGCAAAACTACTCTACTGACCTCAAACAGTTTATGATATATCTTTGATTGAAAGGGAGAAAAAAAGGCCATACCCCAGTTATAAGAACAATATGGTCAGGGCGGTGAGGGGCAGTCAAGAAAGCCACAGAATTTACAGGGTTTCCATCATGTGGTATCAATGTTGCGAGTGGCACAGCCTTACGATCTTCCCAAATCTTGACCTGCAGCAGATAATGACTTTTCATGAATAACAGTACATGGAGAAAACTACTTGAGAGTTGCACAGACTGGACATAACTGAGGGAAGAAATTGACTAATGATTCATGTCAAAGTAGCAATGTGAGATCAGGCACTCACAGAAACCTAGAGACTAGTCAAAGAACAGGCTAGAAGGCCACAAAGCAAACAAGGTGACAAAGACAAACCGTGCCATCTGCCGAGGATGAAGCTAAGCGGGTGGTCATCCATTGACACATTGACAACTCAGTAACTGCACCATCATGCCTACCAGCAAGCTGAACCCCGTCAATCAGCTTATCAATGGGGCAATTAAGAGGCTTCTCTGCTGAAAAAGTTTCACCTTTCCCAACTTTAATGGTATCAACTTTTAGGATACGATTTCCAATTGCAACCATCAAAATTTCCTACAATTGTATAGCCCATAAAAAGATTTAAGTATAGCTAAAAAACCATAAATTCAAACTAAGTACAAAGTGGGGATATATATATATATATATGCATTTCAAGCATCTTATCAAGAATAAAAATAATAAAATTCATTATTACTTGTTTGTGGGGATGCCAACACACTCGTGGATGGACTGAATCTCCATCTCCTATTATCTGAAGGGCAAGAACAATCCTTTCAAAAATTTGAGGCTTCTCTTCCTCATCTGGCCCCTCATTGATCTTTCGTATGAAGACTCTTCCATCAATGCATGTGCTGCAGGACTTGAAGTTAGCAGATTTCATTTATTTTATGTGTGACTGAGTGTTTAACAATGCAAAAAGTTACCTGGCCAGAAGATGAACATCCTCAGCAAAGAATGCCATATCTGTGACTTTCTACATAGAAAAAATGAAGTGCACGTGAATGACTTAGAAAGAGTTAATTCTGTAAGTGGAACTGTAATATCACTAAAGAATTAGAAAGATATTTTAATGGTAGGATTGTTAAAGGAAGATGATGCAGTACAAGAAGCAATTCACAGTCATACTAAACAAAAGAAAATATGTTTCTTAGCTACTTTAGGTCACCACTTAAGAGACAAGAAATTCAATTGAAGAAAACAATGAAATCAATGAAGGTTACTCTGGAAGTACATTGAAAACCTGTATACAATGTACGTAATTAAACTATGCACTATTAAATTAAAATTCTAGCATATGGAGTAGAAACTTAAGCTTTCTGGAGTTAGAGAAACCTTATTAGCTAAGAATTACATGCAAAAAAGAGTCTAAAAGCACAATGGGAAGAAAAGAATATAGATTAATCATTAATGTTGCAATCCAGAATTAGTATCTGTGAAGACCCCAACAGATTAAATTACCAATCTCATGGTACAGGGAAGAAAGAAAAAATATTCCTTTTTCCAAGAAACCTCTAGTATTAATAAGTAAAATGGAGGAAGAAGCAGTGAGAATGTAAAAGCAGGCAAACTCGGGTTCCATTATGTGGTCGGAACTTTATATCTGTTCTCAAAATATGGACCTGAAATAGAATAGAAAAGGCTGCAAAAGACACTGAAGAAATAAGACGCTCAGCATGAAAACCGAATACATAAAACAGGTGGAAATTGTGATGCTTTGGCAGCTTTATAAAGTTCATTGACCACAGGGCAAATTGAATTATTCTAATGGCAGGAAGACATTGGCATTTAGATCTAAAATGATTTAGATTGGATAATGGGTGCAGACCTTTTTGCGAGGTTGGTAGCACACTTATATTAGAAGTGTAAACAATTATTTGAAATCAACGAGAAAGAACTTTATTAGTAATAGAAAAGTAAGAACCTTGCAACTATCATAAAGAAGCAATCTAATCGCTGCAACTTCATGAGTCTAGTTGATAAAGTATTTGGGTCAAAATCATTTTCTTGACTTGCACAATGTTTGATTCAACATTTATGAGAGGCTAACACTTTCATGGGCAAGAAAGTAATAATCAATTAGTGCATGAAAATGCAAAATAGGTTTAGCTAAAGAAAACTCAAAATAGTAATAGCTTAACAAGAAGAAATGACTAACCTGGTTATGGCCACGAAGCAAGGATCTCAAGGCAGTATTAATGTTAAGAATGCGAATAGCACCAGGCTTGAGTCCATAGCAAATATAATTTCTATTGACAGCAATCTGACGCCCGAGTACAAGGCCAGGATCAGAGACATACTTGGTGATAGGAGTGACTTCGAGTTGGGGCTGCACCTCCCCTTGCAATCTAACATCAATATCATACACAACATGGGCGCCAATCAAATGGCGGCCTTTGGGGAGCTTGCTACTGAGCATCCTCGTGGGGGTTTGGTGAGTTGGGGATGCCAAAGTGACAGGCGGGGCAGAAGGGATGGAAGCATTGGGGTTTGAGGGAGCAGATGAAGAAGATGGTGAAGAGAAGGGTATGGTCAGATTGGTGGAAGGAGGAGGTTGTTGCTGCTGCTGATTTTGATTGGTAAGGATGTCCATCAATACACCACCAGGATTGGGGTTATTAGGTGAGAATTGAGGAGGTAAAGGAGAAGAAGGTGTAGAAACAGTAAGAGGAGCAGAAGGAAGAGGAAAAGAAGAGATGGGTTGAGGTCTATTCTGCTGCTGCATGTTAGTAAGGAAGTGATTGTGATTCTGCTGTTGAAGTTGTGGAGGAGGTGGGAGTGGATAAGGAGAGAGGTAGTGAGGGTGATAAGGGTGGTAAGGGCCAGTGGGTGGAGGATAAGAGGAAGAAGGAGTCAAATAAGGAGGAGGAGAGGAAGGAAGAGAAGAAGGGAGAGGAAAAGAAGGAGATGTAGTGAGATTGCCAACAGCTGGATTAGAGTTGCTGGGACTCAAGGCTGGAGGCTGCTGTTGCTGTTGCGATGGTTGGATCATATTCATATTCATAGGGCCTGAGGAAGGCTTGAACAGTTTATTGACATCAAAAGGACCACCTCCTTGATTTGGATGATTACCAGGTGAAGCCATTAAATGAACAACAGCAACAATGATCTATAAAATTTGAGAGATCAATTAGATTGATTTATGGATTTAATAGACGAGAGAGAGATATTCGAAGCTTACAAATAAGATTTGACGGATGGATCCGTGTTTTGTTATTCGTCCCAGATCAGAAATGGAGATTAGATGGATTTTACTATTCTTCCTTGGGTCGAATCCACACACTCTTTTTCTCTCAGTGAAAGAATTGAACGAGAAAGCTCAGAGCTTTTTTTCTCCTAAAAACTAAAAATTAAACAAAAATACTTTCTTATAATTATAAATGAATATATACGTTGATGAATATAAATTTCCTACTGAGACGGGCAAACTGACGGCGACGCCCGCGCCGGGCAACAGAGAGATGAAGCTGAATAAGAAATGGAAAAATGGGAAAATGAAAGAAACTTCAACGATATTGTTTAAGTAATAAAAAATTTCTGGTAGTAAATTTTTTTTATTTTCGTCGTCTTGTGTGTTTGTCACCTACAGAGGCAGAAATGCATTGCTATTCCCAGCTGTTATTGGTACATGTACGATATACCCCAAAATTTGCATCTTTCTTTCCATCTTGTAGCTTATAATAATCATCATTCATCAGCTTTCCAGGCCGATCTAAGTTTTCATCTTTCTTTCTATCTTGCAGCTTACAATAACAATCATTCATCAGCTTTCCAGGCCGATCTAATTGTTTCTACCAGCTAGAGATGATAATGAAATTTCCAATTTCCTTTCTGCTCTGCTAACCAAATAAAGATAGAAACTTTAACAACGGTTGCTGCATATCTGCTATTCTTTCTGCATATCTGCTATTCTTTCTGCTCTGCTAACCAAATAAAGATAGAAACTTTAACAACGGTTGCTGCATATCTGCTATTAATCACCATCAATTAACAAAAACCCAGTTCTACATCAATCACCCCCAAAAAGTAGCCTGAAAATCCCAAAAATAGCAGATAACACCTGGATCAAATGGTACGCATGCACTCCTCAGGCTCAAACTCAATATTAAACTTTTAAAATTTTCAAAAAAAAATCCCTCACTGCTAACATTACTAACTAATAGGCTTGTAGCTTGTCGGCTTGCTTTTGAATATTAAACCTTAGTTGCTCAGAATACGGCAACAGCTCAGCAGCTTTTTAATGGAGCAATTTTGAAGAGCTACAATGTTCTTCGTCTACATCGCCTATCACCACCGGTTTGATTCTAAACAAAGCACCTCATTTGTTTGGAATGTCGCCTCATTATGTAATATATAATCAAAGTAAATTACACAATATTTGATAGTGAAATATATTATTAGCAGGGGAGGCAAGGGTTGTTCAGGGATTTGAATCATTTGATCCAACCTTCAGCAGATCATCAAACAACTTTCTGCACTTTAATTTAGAGCAGAAAATGTATATTAATGTTAAAACATTTTCTGCATTACACAATTTGCAGAATCCTTTGACACTGGTAAAGACAAATGAAACTAATGCAATCCAACAAAAGAAAGGGAAGAAAAATAAAGCAAAATACGAATTTACATGTATCGCGTATCCTGAACCCGTGCATATATAGAGAAGGATGAAAAACAAGTCCCAACATTCAGACCCAAAAGGCAGAACAAATCTGAACTGATAGCATTTAGTACAGCAAATGAGGTTGAATTTCAACTGCAGCAGCCTCCAGCTTGTGAAGAAGAGCCATCTCTACCTCCTGATGGTCCCGGAATTCCACCATATCCAACTTTTATTCCATAAGACTGCATAAGCCCAAACTGGGGTGTCAACCACACCATCTATGAATCGCATCCAACAATATTACAAGTGAACATCTACAAACACATTGGCCATGCTTCAAAGTTGTAAATAATGCAAAATACACACCACAAGCAGATTGATCTTATGAAAACTTGGACGCAAACAATATGAAGATCAATAAGCAAAACTAATTAATTTGAAAACCCTCTATATGTAATTTTATGGCACTAGCTAATTATATTAGTATCTTTTCACAATAATATCCACAAACAGGACATTCACGAAATAGGATAGTGACCACATTAACATCAATAAACAAAACTTATTGATTGAATACCATTTACTACATAATTTCATAACAGTGACCAGATTTGCCACGGCCACTTGGATCTTTTCAAGAGAATAACATCAAAAGCAATATCCAAGGCAACCAAAACTAATATCCATCATCATTTTATTTCTTTAGGGGAGAATGTATGGGAAATTATCCAGATTTTGGAACACCGAGTCATGACCACCACAACATGGATATATCCCCAGAATAATCCAATGAATCAACCAACTGGAAATCAACTTTCAAAATTGGTATAAAGACTAGATATACCATTTGAGCCACCATAGTTAGTAGCTAACCTTGAACATTAAAAATTCATATAATCAATATAGAAAAGCAAATCAAATGGACTTGAAATATAAAAGACCATGTAAAAGGAAGAAATTCACCTCATTGGATACATCAAAAACTCCATCCTGAATCTTCTTATATATTGTTGCAGCTGTTTTTATAAATGCCTGCACATAGAATCTTGTTCTTAGAAAATCTGAAAAGTGATTTCAGAAAAATCTGTATCAAATCCAATAAACAGGAACTGCGTTTCTTCACCTCTTCAACATTTTGAGCAGTCTTTGCTGATGCCTCCATGAAGATCAAACCATGCTCCTTGGCAAACTGTTCCCCTTCCTCTGTGCTCACAGCCCTTCTATGAGCAAGATCACACTTATTACCAATAAGCATAATTGTCATGTTTGCATTTGCGTGCTGCCTAGCATCTTCTAACCAGCTAGCCAAGTGATTGAAAGTTTCCCTTCTGTGAAGTAAAACAACAAAACATCCCGTAAGTATACCATATGGGCGGCAGGTTTTTCTTTACAGTGAAGGATTGCACTTATTTCCACTAAGCTGTTTCATGATATCAGAATATATTAGAATTAGTTCCTATCTTAGGAATGCCAAGTTGAGAGGAAGCATAAGATGAATCTATGCAAATCATTTGATGTTTAAACAGATTCAATTTGTTTGTTGTAGTTGACAAAAGAGTCATGTAGTGTGATTTTGAAATAATGGAAAAGCCATGGAGGATCACAGTTATAGCCATAAATGAACTGAGCTGAGTCAAAACTTTAACTAGCTCAGGCTTGGGTCATTTAATAAACAACCCCTAAATCTGAGTTTGAGCTGGACTCGTTTAGCAGATGAGTTGAGTTGAAAAAGTATAATCATGTTCATATGTGTACTCTTGTGCTTTAATGAGCTTAAATTGAGACAATATATAATCAATAAGTTTAAATTACCAAAAAAAAAATCATTCATTGAAAATTAAAATATTTATTTTTAAAGTTCAATAAGCTCAATAGAATCGATTCTTTTAATAGCTTGCCTGACACTGCATATGATCTTTAGGTATTATACTCTTAGTATGCAATGTAAAATTGAAAAGTACTATGATCCATGTGATTTAATTTTTAGTACAAAAATCTAAATAAGTACTTTTTCTACATACTGTATGTAAATATTAGATTCTAAATCAAATTATTGGTATATTTATATACGAGCTTGAAACAAATTGGCTCAAGAACCTGATAAAACTAATCTTTCCATAGCTCAGCCCATCTGTTAGAATATCCTGAAAAATAAACTTGAGTTTGGGTTATTAACTGTAACCAATGAACTCAAGTGAGCTCTTATAAAGTCAAACACAAAGTAGCTCTCCAGTGACTTCTTTTAAAACCCTAATCATGACTCTGAGAATCTTTTCGTGGTAGCAGCACATTTCTGGTCAATCTAGAAAAGAGTGTACAAAATTTTACCAGTATATAATATAGACCCAATTTCATAAATTTGCAGTTAGTGATTACAAAGGATCAAACTGAAAATTAAAATTAGGAAACAAACATGGCCAGTTACCTGGTAATGTCATAGACAAGCAAAGCACCAGCGGCCCCTCTATAATAGGACCTCGTAATAGATCTGAAGGACTCTTGACCAGCCTGGAGAAATTGAAATTACAACATCTAATAAGCTAATAATAATAGCTAACTAGAGAGATTTTTAACCATTAAACCATAAATAGCTAAATTACAAGATAGTGATAGCAGATAAGATAAAAATTGAATAGAAGTAGAGAAAAAGGAGGATTGAAACCGTGTCCCAAATTTGGAGCTTGATAGGTTTGTTGTCAATAGTGATCATTCGAGCCCCAAATTCGACACCTATGGTCAAGTCATGGACGGGCTGAAACCTCTTATCCGTGAATTGAAGAAGAAGACACGATTTTCCAACTCCTACAATAACAAAAAATCAAATTGATGATTGGCTACCTGAAAAAGAAGAAAATTTTAGAAGAAATCCATAGAGATCAATCCATATACCAGTGTCCCCGATGATGATGTACTTGAAGAGGTATGCGTATGACATTTTCTGTGAGTCTTTTATCAGATCTTTGTCGAATAAAAGGAAGGAAGAAAAACTATAAAGGTTTGAAGACGGGTATTGAAGAATTAAGAAAAAATGGAGAAAAGAGTTCGATGTATGGGATCAAAATATAGGCTTTTGTGTATGTAGAAGAATAAGGAATCGATAAGAAAAGTGGAGAAATATACTAATAACCGAAAGAGAAGGAAATTGAGGAAGAAATAAAATCGTAAAATAATTTTGATGTAATTGGATTTTAGGGAAAAGTGTTTGATCCAGCGAAGCAAATACGTCTCTGTGTGTATGACTTTCCATCCTCGCTGGCGCTTCCTCATTCACGAATTTTTTTTAAAATTTTATAATAATTATAATGCTTTGATTAATATAAATATATATATATATATATATATATATATATATATATATTACACCCTATTCAATATCATCCCTTAGCTATTTAAAGATCTCTATCACCTCTAATTATATTTATTTAAAGACTTCTATTATGTAATTATAATTTAATATTTAGATATTAAAATTTTATTTATTTAATTCTGCATATGATTATGGAAACATCAGTCCAAGGCCTCCGAATTCATAATGTTTTTGCAGCACCATCCAACATAGCTTGTAGGGTCACCTTGGAGGTCTTCTCTTCTCCAAGCTTGTCAAATCTCTAAACATTTGGTTCCACAGACACTGAAAATCCAGAAGGTTGTTTGATCCGAACTGCATACTTGGCTGTGGACCCACATTCTTAAGTTTGAAAGATAGAGTGACAGAGTCAACAGTAGCAGCAGGTCAAAATTTAACACTAAATACAAATACGATTTATTTAAGTGATATAATTAATAAATAAATTAAATATGAATTAAATTCCTTAACACGATATAATATAATTACAGTTTAACATTAAAAATGATATTTTAATAAATTTTTGGATAATTATTTTAATATAAAATATAATTATATATATTTTTATAATAGTTTAACAATTAAATATAATTTTTTTACAATAATTAAACAATATATATTCTAATTTAATAATATAAAAATGATAAATAGTTTAAAATAATATTATTTTATGCAATTCAACATATAATATAGTAACAAATATATTAAACATATCAATCCATTTACGATACGATGATACGATAATAAATACGTTGGGTGCAGATTGAAAAAAATCAAAATAAATATTAATTGGATCGATACAACACATACGAATTGACAATTCTAACATAAAGTTTGAAGATTGTAATGGAAGGATAGTTAAAATCCAAAAGGATTGGGGATTTAGGACATCGATAAACATCATCATAAGAGAATATGGGTGTGAAAACGGGTTGACATGTCGCATTCGCACCATGTCGACCTACTTTTGTAACACAATTATGATTAATAATAACATAATTCATTTACTAATTTAATTAACATAAAAATTAAATAGATTACATGAGCATAATATATGTAACACATTTATTTTTCGTATCATGTTAGGGTCAAAATCCAACACGATTATAGTTTGTTAGAGTCATTCAATATGACTCGATCTAACACAACACTTAAATAATATTTAAATATTTATTTTTTATAAAATTACAATATTAATTTTGACATTCCTATAAATTATAATATAATACAGTCTGATCTAACACGACACGTAAATAATATTTAAATATTTATTTTTTATGAAATTATAATATTAGTTTTGATATTACTATAAATTATGCAAGTTATAAATGAATTAAGTCAAATTGACACCACTTAATACAATACATAAAAATTAAATGGATTCTAATTGATTGGCGTATAAATTAATGATACCATCCACTTTAAATCATATCATGAATAGATTGATTCATTTATAACATGGATATATATACATTCAATACTAATCTAATAATTTTACATGTTTTACCGTCCGGATTCACACCTCATGACCCATTTTGACTGACAGCCGAATTGGAGAAGAGTTGAATCAAACATTGATTGTATCCCTTCTAAAAAAAATTATTTGTATCTGAGGGCACAAAGGAAGTCCAGGTAATCATTCACTCCTAAGTCATGCATCAACCCCGGATTCATGGCACGGTTTGGTCTTACGTGTCCGAAACCACAAATAAATGTACAATATTAATTTATGGTGTTTATACATTTAATTACGTACGTGGGAATTAATTATATATGGACAAATAACTAATGAATTAATTACCAGTAGTTGAGATTGCTGATCTAATGGCAGCAGTGCTCCAATCAGGTTGGAGTTTTTTGAGGAGGCCCTAAATACTGTCTAACACTATGCTATTTTTTAATATTAAATACTTTTTTTAATTTTCTTAATACTGCTATTTTAACTTAATTATTTTGTTGTATTACTACTTTCTTTAATTTTCTAAATATTTTTTAATATTACTACTATCTTTTAATACTTCTTTAATTTTCTCAATACTGCTGCTATCTTTGTCTTGATTATTAGATGTATTACTACTATTTTTAATTTTTAAATATTGGCTTTTGTAATTTTTTAGATGCGAGATTCTAATTCTAATGTTCAATCTCATGATGCTCTAAAAGACCCTAGATGGAAGTATAACTTCTTAGCAAATCCTAATGACATAAATGTTGTTACATGTACATTTTGTGGTAAAGTTACTAAGGATGGGATATATAGAGCAAAATTATATAAAAAACAGCAAGTGTTGGAGAACCAAATAAGATCACAACAAATCAAACCAAGTTAGCAAATCTAGTGCTAACTTCAATTCAAAGATTTTGAAGATGACTTAGATGATTATGAAATAAATGTATAATGATATGAATCTAAATTTGATAATCAAAGTGTTCAAAGAAATCTGAAAATGAATTTTAGTTATTAATTATTTGATTTATTAGTTTTAGAATTAAATCAGCTTCCAAGTAATTTTATATATCAAACTTTATAGTTACCGTTTTTTTAACATATGAAATGGTGCTTCACAATATTTGCTAAGGATTTCTAGTTTGTTGGCTTATTATATTATTACTTAATTGTTTTAGATAGATTAGGTTTTGCTTAAATGAAGCAAGCACCCTAGGCAATAAAAAAGTATATTGTTTTGAATGTGTCTTTTGCTTTTTAACTACAATGTGAAGATCTACCACTTCTCGTTTGTGACTTCAGAAAAAGTGTTTTTTTTTAAAAAAAAAAATTATTTATTTTAAAATTTGAAAACTGTTTTTCAAAATATAAAAATTAATATATTTTTTTCTAAGTTTAAGAAAAACAGTTAAATCAAAAAATTATAAACTTATTTTTGAAGTGCAACAACAATTACAAACGCTACTAACACTGTAAAGATCTAACATTAGCACTAACACTAATTCGTGGCATGTCATGCAAATCGAAAGCTAAATTCGTACAACACCTTAAATTATAACTATTCACAAAAATCAGCATAAAATTTTAGACATATTTTGAAACAGTTAGTAGATTTTATACTGCACCGCATACTAAAATTTAAAATTTGCATTGCCCTTGATGCAAAATAAACTATAAAGATGAAGAAAAATAATCATGCACCAGTAAATACAACAAAGAAATGAAATCAAACATGCATAAGATGAAAAGAAACAATCCCTAAATGAGTTTAATCTAATCCATCAACTTTGCAGGTGGTGATGGCTGAATGGAGAAAAATCATCATTTATGGGTTTAACCTCTGCAGATTCAAACTTTAAAATGCATCACTGCCAAAAATTTTAAAATAAAAGCAAAAATAAACAATTTGTGCACAAATTGAGGCACGTCATGCAAAGCTAAATCTAAATATGTATGACACTTAAGTTATAACTATGCACAAAATTCAGCAGAAATTTTGACATAAAACTCATTTTTTAAAATTTCAAATAGAAATTTATAAGTGGCATTTTGGTTTCCTACAATTTAACAAAATGAAAGTATAAAACGGAAAAAAGAGAAAACACATACTAGAGAAGGTGTAAGGTTAAGAATTTAAAAGAAGTTATAACATGAAAGCCATATTTTATTCTGATTTTTGAAGCATAGAATCTTAAAAAGATTGGAATAAAATATAACATATATATATATATATATATATATATATATATATATATATATATATTTGGTTCATAGAGAATTTGTTGGACTGAATATATACAATCATAGTAAAAATGACTTGCATTTCAATCAGCTTTAAAAGAAATAGAATTGAACTTACAATAAAGATTTATACCAAGTATATATTCAGTCCAGATTGGAAATGACTTTAATTCCTTATAATTATAAAATTATATTACTATATTAAAAGAAATTGGATATCGAGAAATTACCAAGTATAATTTACTTGTGTGTCAATAATTTCACAAGGAATTAATTACCAAATATAATTTATATATATACACACAACTGGTTTGATAACATGCTTTTGGTCAACTCACTTGAGGAGAAATTCATAAATTCAATAAACATGCTTTCTTATTATTACTTTTTATCTTATATTAAAATGAAAATTGTCAAAAAATATTTCTTATCAAAAGCAACTATTTGAAACAAAATAAGATCTTAAAAACTTCTTTAATAGCAGTTATCAATTAACATAATCCTTCAATCATGACTACACACACAAAAAAGAAAACAAACAAAAGAAACATCCAATTACTTCTCTAGTGTAAAACTTGATAGTAAAGCCTTTTGGGTCTCTAAGAGTTTCAGGACTGCCATGCTCGTGAATAATGGTAGAAAACCTGACAGTAACAGTTGGAGGAAGTCTCTTTGCTTTCAGCAACTTCTTTATGAATTCAATGTAAAGAAATAGCATGAGAAATGAGTGAAAAGCGTATAGGAGCGGAATCATAGTGTGATTCGTCTGGGATTGGAAAAGAAACAGAAGAGACTGCCATGGACATAATTTTTATTGATTTTGTTCTATTTATAAAGAACAAGTCTTGCAATACTTATTGGTGTTTCCAAATTTGACTTTTCTTCAAGGGATTGGAATATATATATATATATATATATATATATATATATATATATATATATATATTTGTCATCCTTCTCATCCTTCATTTCTCCCATTAATTCCAAAAAAAAACCAAACCCAAATCTAAATCAATATTCATATACTTCCCCACCCCCAATTTCATATCACCATTCACATAAGAATAAGAAAACACAAGATTGG
The DNA here is from genome assembly GCA_023653625.1 of Triadica sebifera. Classification (NCBI taxonomy): domain Eukaryota; kingdom Viridiplantae; phylum Streptophyta; class Magnoliopsida; order Malpighiales; family Euphorbiaceae; genus Triadica; species Triadica sebifera. The sequence continues at coordinate 29,174,670 of CM042908.1, read as the reverse complement.
TAATCCAGTGAAAAAATTGCGAAAAAGCATTTGCAACAGATATAATCAATCAAAAATATTTGTCATCCTTCTCATCCTTACTCCTTCATTTCTCCCATTAATTCCAAAAAAACCCAAATCTAAATCAGTATTCATATACTTCCCCACCCCCAATTTCATATCATCAGTTCTCTTTCTCGATGGGGGCAAGGGGAGGGAAGCAAATTACTATAATTCGTCCCCGTCTACGTATCAGTCGACAGATTCACATAAGAATAAGAAAACACAAGATTGGTAATCCCTTGACAAAATTACGAAAAAGCATTTGCAACAGATATAATCAATCAAAAAATGATAATCATACAATGAACAATAACACTAAACAAATTAAATGAGAATTCAGAGTAGGTGGGAATCCAGAGATTAACTTGTTTTGAAACAGTTAACTTGTTTGTGGGAATCCAGAGATTAACAAGAACAGTAAACAAATTAAATATTTAAGGGTGAAGAGCAAAACAAGATCAGAAAACCCATTTTATTCAAAGAATTCTTCCCCATTTAAATTCAAAGACATGAAATACATGCAAAACCACAGGTACCCATGAGTTAAAAGCCATAAAAACAAAGACTAAGCAACAATATACAGCAACTCATGCATCAAACATAACATAAAAGAGGGAGAGAACCAGAATTTAATCGAGCACAATTAGCACAAGAAGGAAAAAAAAAACACGAAATTGATGAATGACTTGTTCCTTAGTGGCAGAGTGAGCGTTCAATCGCAGACCAAGAACAGCATTGAAAGCAAGGCAGCGGGCTAGGAGGTGAGGGACACGTTTTGAGATATCTGCTGGTGGGAGTCTGAGGCGTAGATCCTGGGCATGTAAAGGGCTTGGCGTTACCACCTAACTCACATTTTGGCTGAGAGAGGGACGCCGACACTCTGCTAATTTAGGACAATGGGTTTTGATTTTTGAGAGAGGGAAAGAGAAGGAGCGTGAGTCAGTGAAACAGGCGATGGTCTGAGAAAGAGAGGAAATAGGGTAATTTTGGGATTTGGGGTTAAATTTCTTCCCGCTTCCTTCCAAAATTGGGGATGCATGAGGAATTTTCTTGATTTAGGCTTAATTTTTTTTTAATTTCTGATTTTTTGAGGTGATGAATGGATTTTTATTTATTTATTTTTGAAGATCAGTGTTTTCAAGCTTATTTAATTTTCATATATACAATTTATTTTCATATTTAATGAATAAATTATTCAAAACCTTTCATATTTTTTTTTGGTAAAGTTATATTCTTATTTTTGTATCTAGTTTTCTAAATTTCTTGAAAAAAATATTTTTTGGGTATAATGATTTTTCGGTTTATCAGTTATTTTATAGGATTTTATATCACTTTGGAAGATAATTACTGTTTTTAGTTAAGGATAAAAAGATACATCATTCATTTAATTAATAGAAAAAAAATCCAAAATTCATCATGAATGTTAGTCTGCACTATATAATCAGACTTTCAAGCCAACCTCACATTACAGCGAATAACTCGCTGAAATAGAACATACATAAATAGCAAACTAGTACATAGCTATTCTATATATAATCAGAATTTGTTTTCATTTTTCAAATTTAAAGCCAACATTGTATTTAAATTTTGTTTAGATGAAAGAAAACTTTAATAAAGAAGAGTAAATGATGGTAGAATAAATATAATTTTACCTCATCTTTACATTTTTTGTGTTGAGGGTTTGTTCAATCTTATTAAAAAGGAACTTATTCATTGGTGTAGAGTGTGCAGAAGGGCTCCAAGAGTATCTCATCTTATTTCTTCAAAGCTACTATTGAGAAGTGTTCTTCAATGCTAAATGTGTTGCAAAGATTTGAGTAGGATTCAAGCCAAGCTATAAATTATCAGAAATCAATTATTATTTTTAGCCCGAATGTATCATGTTCTTGGAGATATTAAGAGAGCTCTTTATATGTCTTCTCCTCTTAATATTGGCAAGTATCTTGGTTTGTCATCTCTTATAGGTAGAAGTAAGAAGTTTGTCTTTGCTTATCTTAGGAAGAAATTATGAAATAGATTATTTGGATGGTATAGAAAGTTATTGTCTCAAGTAGGTAAGGAGATTTTGATTAAATCAGTGACTCAAGCAGTTCTTATGTATTGTATGAGTACTTTTCTGCTTCTTGTTTCTTTATGCAATAAGTTGTAGAAAAATGATAAATTACTTTTTATGAGGTTCAAATCCAAATCTCTCTCCTAAAATACATTGGCAATTTTGGGATTGACCGTGCATTCGTTAGGATGATGGAGGTATGGGCTTCAAACATCTTCACTCTTTCAATTTAGCAATGTTTGGTAACCAAGTTTGGAAATTCATTTATAATCCTAATACTTTTTTCATGTCAAATTTTCAAAGCTAAATATTATCCTGTGGAAATTTATTTTTAGCTCAATTAGGGACTACCTCGAGCTTTGTTTGAAATAGTATTTTAAGTGGTAAATTTGTAATGGAGAGAGGTTGTCATTGGTGCATTTGAAATTAGATTTATATAAAGTTTGGGAAGACCTATGGCTGTGCAGGGACTCCAATTTCAGAATTACATTGTCGATTGTACGTAGTTTGGAAAATATAGTTTTTAATGACTTATGGATTCCCGACACACTGGAATATGATGTTAAATTATTTTATGAATATTTTGAGAAGCATGAGATAGATGAAAATTTAAAACTGCTGCAGGTTCTACGAGTTGTGATAATGGGAATATTTGCCATTTTGAAAGGAGTGGCATTTACTCTGTTTAAACTAGATATAGATTGATCAGTAATGATTTGTTGGATTCAAACATTCTATTTGATGCTTTTAATTGAGGAAATTTAAGGAAGATTTGGGTGCGTCTTAGAGTTGAGCTTTTTTTTTTTTTTTTATGGATACTATGTAGAAATTTACTTCCAATTAGGGAGCTTCTTCTACTAAAAAGGATTTTTGTTGACAATTGCTATGCTTTATGTAGCCAATATGTATAGCATACTCTGCATCTTTTTTAATATTGTTATTTCACTAGTGATTGTTGAGTCGAATTAGGATTGGATGTTTCAAGTATCAGTATTTTTACAATATGAGATTGGTTCAGTTATGCTATGGAGACTTTTGATTCTTCTCGTATTTCAAAGATTAACACGGTGTTCTGGGCAATTTGACATCAGTAAAATAATTGGCTTTGGCGTAAAAAGTTATTTTGTAACACTTTTCACTCCCTGTCTGGATAAGTGAGCGTTACACCGATTTCTTCAATTTTTAACTTATTTATTAAAAAAAATTCATATTCATATACTTTTTTTACAATAATATAAATAAAATATAATATGCATTTTATTTACATAAGATATTATTTATAAAAAATCAAGTTAATTTAAAAAAATCATAAAAGATAATAGATAAATACAAATACAAAATATAATATACAATATACAAAAGTTTGTGATCCACGATTTCTATAAAATAATTGTTTTATTGTATTAGAATTATCGTTGCCTTTATCTACAATATTCAGCTACCTCTCTAAAATCTGTGCGGAAGAAAACTTTCACGCTAAACTCTAAACTTAGGGTGCATATAAATAAGATAATATATTATTTCATGCAATATGCATTATTATGTATCATATTATCTTATTACATTATAGCATGCAAAGACATCAAGTCATCTATTTATATCTTATATTCAATCTACCTATTATATTATTATACATAATTAACCATTTAACATATCATAATTTTTTTTATTTTATTAACTCATTTATGTCCATAACACCTATGAACCACTAATTATGATAATAATGTTGTCATCCAGACATTTATGAGTGTCACCTAAATATTTATGGTATGCGCATACAAGTGTCATCGATATAATTAATAATAGTGTCATTACTGACTTTAATTATAGTGTCATCACCAGTTTCATTAATTATGTCATCATATGTATTAATAATCTCTCTGATTGATATATCAAACTATCCAAAATTATAATTCTAAGCTATGTATTATAGGACTTAATTAATTTTATTAAAATTTATAGCTTTTAAATTCACATATTTCATGCATTTGACTCAATTAATCACATGATTGCTCAATAAAAATATTATTTGCATAATATAACAAGATTCATATTAGTTTACATATAAAATTCTTCAATTCGTTTTTTGCTCTGATACTGATATCAAAGATAAAATATAAAATTTGGTCATGTTACATTCTGAATTAAATTATAGAGATTTCTTAAGAATTTTAGATCTCAATCTTATATTTAATATAAAATTTGAATCACTAAAATTAGAATTTTATAAAAAAAGATATATTCAATTGAACACTAATTGCTCATAAACAAATTTGCTTATAATTTTTTGGACAGTTTTCGAGTTTAATATTTGTGCCCAAACTAAGCCTAGTTACAATCAAAATTACAATTCATGTTCTTCATAAAAAGTTTTAGATTTATTCTTAAGTTTCAAACTCAACTAAAAAAATATTAATCTGAATTCTAGAACTTAAGTTGTATCAATATATATATTGACTGGTTCATAAAATTCATTACATAATACATAATTCAATTTTTATCAAATATAATTCTAAGTCTAGCAAATATGCATTCTCAGAATTTTATTACAAAATACTATTAATTTATAATCATTAATATATCAAATGCTCAAATCATGTAACTTAAAAATAAAATATAGGCTATTGTTTTAAGTTATGTACAAACCTTTTATTTTTCTCATTCACTTTCTTTAAGTAACTTTATCTTTGTCTTTGTTTTTTTGAGCTTGTTCGTTGTCACCTTGAACTCGTATAACATCATAAAACCATAATTAAAATATTGTTTCATCAAAACTCTAAATTCACCATTGTCATTGCTGGTCCGTTTTATCACCATCCCCACCAAATCCAGGCACCAGGCCATAAAACCAGTGCCGCAGATGTTTTTGGGTCATATCTTTTGACCAAGATGGATAGCAGAAATGTAAAAAAGGGTGTTGCAGGGAGAAAAGGTGGAGGCCCAAAAAAGAAACCCATTTCTAGGTCTGTTAAAGCAGGTCTATGGTTCCCAGTTGGTATAATGGGGAGGTATTTGAATAAAGGCAATTCTAATTGTTTTGACCATTATTAATTAAAGTTGAGTTAGAGAGATATCCCTTGAAATATCATAAAATGAAGGCGAGATTGGTCGGTATCTTAAAAACAAAGATTGTCGATCTGGTGGATGAGAAGGAGAGGGAAGGAGGAGCTGAGAGTTTGAGAATGGTGGTAGATACGGAGGAAGCACTGTTGTAGATGAATAGAATATTTCATATAAATATAGTAAAATTTAACTAGTATACTATAAATATACTTTAAATATACTATATGTATATTGTAAATATATCATAAGTATGCACATAATATTCTATTTGTATTCAATTTATATTCAATATATACAGTAACAAAAAATAATTTTAAAATAATAAATTAAAAATGTGTGGATAATAGAAAAATATATTTATATATATATATATAGTATTTATGTATAAATTCCTAATATTATTTATTAATTAAAATATTAAAATATATTGTAATATTTTTAAATATATATAATATAAATTTGTATATAAATAAATTTATATTATATTATATAAAAATTAATTATATAAGTATATGTTAATAAATATGTCTAAATTAATTGTATAGATATTATTTATTAACTTATATTATATTAATATATTTAGTAATTTATATTTAGATGAATTAATATTTATTTATTTATTTTTTACATATTTTATTTTAAAAAAGACTTATCAACAAAATTAATTTTATATATTTTTTCACAAGTGATTAATGGTAGTAAACATTTCTCAAATTTTGAGTGCCCTAATATAAGTTCTTTTATTATCGCAATTTCTCCATATTTGAATGTAGCATTTGTTAAGTTGTTATAAATTTCAATTTTTTATTTTTTAATGATTTATGTAATAATTTTGGATATGAATAATTTTATAGTGTGTAGATTTTTTTTGTAAATTGTATTGTATTTTTAATATAATTTTTGCATTTATTCGTATATAATTGTATTTCGTGTCGTATAATATGTATACGTTTAGTTAATCGCAGGAGTGTAATCGAGTCGAGTCGACACAGTGTCAGTCGAGTTTTTTTTTAAATGTTCGAAACTCGACTCGACAAAAATTCGAACTACTCAAACTCGACTCGATAAAACTCGAATCAATAAAAAATTAATAAATAATATACTCGATTAACCTCGATTAAGATCGATTAAGCTCGAATATAAGGGTATAAATGTAATTTAATTGAGTTCGATTAAGCTCGCGAGTCTTACGAGCTGAGTATTATGATACTCGAACTCGACTCGACTAACTACTCGATCTACTCGAGCTCGAGCTCGACTCAATTAACTCCGAGTCAAATTCGAGTATTTTTCGAGTCGATCTCGAGTATCTCACGAGTAGCTTAACTCGTTTACACTTCTATTAATCGTATTTATTCGTATCATATTATGTAATGTGTATATATTTAATTAATTGTGTCAATATAAATTTTAACATTATTGCATATATATTTTAATTTTTAATATAATTAATTAATTATATCGTATTTATAATTAATTTAATTGTATTATACATAATTAACGACACCAAATAATTAGTTACGAATAAGAATGAATTCTCAGCACTGCTATTTTCTTCCTTAATCTGATTCTATAGAGCCTGTTGAAGCCTCATTCCTTTTTTGTATTTGGGCTAATCGCTGTTACGTTAGCCTAAAAAATTTTGGACTCAACAAGAAAAAGGCCACTAATCTTGTTGATCTCTATGTCAGAACATACGTTCGATTTTTATTTGTTTAAATAATTAAACTTGTCCCAAAAATTAAGAATCAAATCCCCTATATTATTTTATAACTACTGTGATATATTTACTATTTAGAGAAAGATTATCTCCCAGATGACATGCATATGCACAACTTCTACTATTTGACTAGGTCCTCATTCCTTATCGTGAAAGTATTGCACTTAGTTGGAACTCTAAGGACCCAGTTGGGTCTTCTTCCACTTATGTATATCCTAAGTTCATTACGAGGAATTTGATTCAAAAAGGAAGGACAAGCTTAATAATTAAATTCAGCCCTGCCGTTGGAGCGAAGTGAATTGAAGAATTTTGAAACGGGATACAAAAATTATAGTAGGTTCGAGAAAAAAAAAACTGTAATAATTATATAGAAACATGCTAATCTTTATATCCCAAATTGATCACTCACACTTATCATTTCACAATCAATTAATAATTTACTCCAAAACTGGTTTTTGGTTTATTATTTTTGTTAACATGCAGAAGCAGCAGTAGACTGTATACCTCAGTACTAGTTTTGTGAATATATACAATTTTTTCTTTCTCTGCTGTATTTCACACACACACGCTTTTCTCAATAATGCGATTGTCCAATTTAGTTACCTTCCAACAACTATCAAATCCTGACGATAATTAAACCTTGTATGGTAGATGCGTTTGGATGTGGCAAATGGTGGCTTTATTGAGTCTTTTATATGTTTTAAGAAATTAATTTTATAATGCATGTGAACTAGCAAATTAAAATTAATTATTCCGAATGCTTAATATATATTCTTCTCCTAATTGCATATATATTTATTAACTTTATACATCATAAATTGTGTGTGAATATATATATATATATATTTTTATATTATTAACTTGATTTATGAATAAAAGAGCGTTATGGTGTGTATATATATACACACACTATGGATTAGTGTTTACCCCTTAATTGCTAATGAAAGTTGGTAATATCAGAAATGAATACCCCATCTAGTCTAAGTTATACATTTAATTCGATCATCAATCTCTTTCGTGAGCCTTTAATTTCCTTGTTATATCCTTTATAATCTTTTGAGGAGGAGCATTGATTCCACAGCAGATGAACACCCACGTACTCGAGTCCACAGAAGATACAACACCTATACCTACTGCTCTCATTGAAATCCAAAAAGTTACAATTTAATAAATATTGAATATTCTAAGAGTAGAATTGGGATTAGGCCATTGCATGCGAGGAATTGAGGTTTTCGTGAAGAAAGTACGAAACTAGAAAAGAAGGCGTGTGCAGAATAGATTAGGAAGCGTAGGTTCACCTCTCAGCCACCACAAATCCACGAATAGGCTTAATAAAAGTCTAACCCATATTGAACAAAATTTTCAATTGCAAAATGCACGAAACCAAATATTACCCATTTCATGAAATAATAATATAATTTCATGCTTGTCCTTTCTCTACAATTTGGAGACCAAGAACCAAAAAAATAAAAATAAATCCAATAAAAAACAATGTTGATAAGATAGCATGAAAGTGCACAACCTGCTGTATATGAAGATTCTTCCTTTGATTCTGACAGCTGACCAAACTTGTCATGCACATAGTTTCCTCTTATAGTTTATATATATAACATTTTACTATTAGTTTGATTGGGTACATATGAGGAATAAAAATTATTTTTTTACTTGACGTTCTTATAATTAGTTTGTTCCATAAATAATATTATGAAATGAATTTAGGCAGAAATTCACAAAATAATATTTTTTTTACATGATATTATATCAGTATAATTGATGAATGAAACTATAAACTAAATTTAAGTAAAAATTGTCCTGGAATATATCAAATTAATGTTTATTTACTCCTCATCGCATTGTATAGAGTGAAAGTGTGAGTTCAATAAAAGGAAAAAAAAAGAGGGGGGGGGGGGGGGGGGGCGGGTTTATAACTGAATGATATATATATATGTATTTATATATTTATATAACAAACACGTGTGTCCCCACAAGACTTGGTATAACAAAAGTATAAAAGGAGCTAACAAATTATTGAAGGTGTACAACTTCCCTCACCTACTACTACATTACATACACCACATAATGGTTGGATATTTATTTATTTTTTTTCTATTTTCCAAACAATTAATACTTTGATCTTTCACGTACGCCTGGCTACTTATTGTATAAATTGCAGGCAACTAAACCCCAACAACTAAAACATTCACAAATGTCTCATGTAGCACTTTCAAACAACAAAGGCTTAGGCTTTGAAATCATTCCTGTCTTCAATCCTCCCCATCGAATGGATCTCCAACATCATCCTAGAAGGTCCAAACCCAGTGTTTCTCTCACCCTTGCTGAGCTATTGAAGCGTGTAGAAGATGTTCACAGTGACAATTCTAACGCCAACTCTCCCATCCGCCATCAGCAGGCCTTAGATCTCAGTCATGCTTGCAGCTCCACGCCTCCTTCTAACCCTTTTATTCTTTCTTTTCATAACTTATCATATAGTGTAAAAGTTGGTCAAAAATTATCATTCCCATTGTTTGATCCTCCACATAATGGGGTTAAGGTTTTGTTGAATGATATATGCGGGGAAGCTAGAGAAGGGGAAATCATGGCTGTTCTTGGCGCTAGCGGGTCTGGTAAATCCACACTCATCGATGCACTTGCTGACCGAATAACCAAGGAGAGCTTAAAAGGCTCTGTGACTTTGAATGGTGAAGTTTTGGATTCAAAGCTGTTGAAAATTATCTCCGCTTATGTTATGCAAGATGATCTTTTATTTCCAATGCTGACTGTGGAGGAAACCTTAATGTTCTCTGCTGAGTTTAGGTTACCTCGTTCCCTTTCTAAATCCAAAAAGAGAGCCAGAGTTGAAGCTCTGATCGACCAATTAGGCCTGAGAAGCGCAGCCAAGACTGTCATAGGCGATGAAGGGCACAGAGGTGTCTCCGGGGGTGAAAGAAGGAGAGTTTCTATTGGGACTGATATAATTCACGACCCAATTCTGTTGTTTCTGGATGAGCCCACATCTGGTCTTGATTCCACTAGTGCTTTCATGGTTGTTAAGGTTTTGCAGAGAATCGCACATAGTGGAAGCATTGTCATCATGTCCATACACCAACCCAGTTACAGAATCCTCAGCTTACTTGACAGTTTGATCTTCCTCTCCCATGGCCAAACCGTCTACGGTGGTCCACCAAATTGTCTTCCCCAATTCTTTGCAGAATTTGGGCACCCAATTCCAGAGAATGAAAACAAAACCGAGTTCGCTCTAGATTTGATCCGAGAACTTGAAGAAATCCCAGGCGGAACCAACACTTTAGTTGAATTCAACAGATCGTGGCAAGCCAAGAAAAACTCAAGAAACCATGTCACTAATTCAACAAAGCCAATCCCCCTTAAAGATGCGATAAGCTCAAGCATTTCAAAAGGCAAATTGGTATTTTCCCCAAATGATTCCAACTTATCATCAGCTTCATTTGCTAACCCATTTTGGATTGAAATGCTAGTGATAGCAAAAAGATCAATCACAAACTCAAGAAGAATGCCTGAACTATTCGGAATTCGGTTCGGTGCTGTGTTCCTCACAGGCTTAATATTGGCCACCATTTTCTGGCACCTCGACAACTCCCCAAGAGGTGCCCAAGAAAGACTTGGCTTCTTCGCATTCGCCATGTCCACAACATACTACACATGTGCAGAATCCATCCCGGCATTTCTTCAAGAACGTTACATTTTCATGAGAGAAACAGCCTACAATGCATACCGTCGATCATCCTACGTGCTTGCTCATTCTTTAATCTCCATTCCCTCACTGATCACACTTTCTATCGCCTTTGCCGCAACAACTTATTGGGCGGTAGGGCTGGCTGGAGGAATTTCAGGATTCTTTTTCTTCTTCTTCACAGTGTTATCGGCATTCTGGGCAGGGAGCTCATTCGTTACATTCTTGTCAGGGATAGTATCGCATGTAATGTTGGGTTTTACCATAGTGGTAGCCATATTAGCATACTTCCTTCTCTTCAGTGGATTCTTCATTTCTAGAGATAGAATCCCACCATACTGGATATGGTTTCACTATCTGTCTCTGGTTAAATATCCATACGAAGGAGCTTTACAAAATGAGTTTGAGGACCCAACAAAATGCTTTGTGAGAGGAGTGCAGATGTTCGATAACACACCGCTGAGCCAAGTCCCCGTCGCATTGAAGCTCAGACTTTTGCAGAGCCTGAGCAGCACATTGGGCAGGAATATAACCAGCACCACTTGTATAGTCACTGGACCAGACATTCTTAGAGGACAAGGTATCACTGACATTACCAAATGGAGTTGCTTATGGATCACCATTGCTTGGGGATTTTTCTTTAGAGTATTGTTTTACTTTACTTTGCTGTTGGGTAGCAAAAATAAGAGGAGGTAACAAATTTAGTAATTTTATCTTCTTTTCTTTCCAAAAAATATTATCTTAATTAATTGTAATTTTCGAGTTCATTTGTTTCGGATCCGAATGGGTTTAACTTACTGTCTACGTTTGCATAAATGTTCAATTTATATTCATTATCACAACTCTTTACAAACTTTAGCTATCAATAAATTCAATAATTTTTTTTGGAACTCTCTCTCTCTCTCTATATATATAGAGGGAGCAATTGATACTACCTATCTTTTTTTTGAATAGAATTATTATAGTCGAATCTTTTGTTTGTTTTGTTTTGTTTTAAAAAGAATATCGATAAGATTAATTGAAATAGGAGTTTGTTTGGTGAGGAAATTCCAACCATAGCTACTCAGAAGATGCTGATAATTAATTTGTTAGTTGGGGAAGTTCCAACCTCAAACCTCAAACTGCAAAACTTTCTAGTTTCCAATTGCTTACTATTACATGCATGGTTTATGACCCAACTCTATAAAATATTGCACAAGGGAATCAAGATGATATCTTATCGGTTTTGTATTAGAAAATTTGAAAAAAGAAAAAGCAAGTTATATTTTAGCAGTGTGGTTGCCATAATCCCATTATGAAAGAGCATTTAGGCTTTCATAATTAAATAAATTAAATAATCATTGCCAAATCCATTAACTTTGTTACATAATAATTAATTCATATAATTTTATTCTAATTGATATACTGATTTTGTCTATTTAATAAATTATAATTTTTAGATTTTTTAATTAATTAACAAACTGATAAGAATTAAAAATAAAAATTTATATTGCATGAGAAAAATTTCAAATCATTACCAAATCCTTCAATTTAGTACATATAATGATACGTTCAAATAAAAAAAAAATACTAAAACTCAAAAAATATAATTCAGGTTTGGACTAATTGGTTACTCTATTCATGTGTTTAGGATTTTCTCTTAATTTGGACAATAATTACCAACAACCTGTTGGCTGCATAAAGAGAAGTGTTTTTTGTATAGCTATTTTTTTTTTTAAAATTTGTTTGGTCATATATAATAAATTTGGATGTTGTGAAACTCATAAAAAATGCAGTGTAATCAAATGAATATCAAGAAGGAAAAAAAAAAAAACTAAATAGAGACCATTAACAATTTTTTACCGGCCAATTCAATAATATAAAGATATTAACACAGTAGAACTTTGCATGAGATGACAGTGATAATTAATTAAAATAAATAGAGACCATTAACAATTTTTTACCAGCCAATTCAATAATATAAAGATATTAACATAGTAGAACTTTGCACGACATGACAGTGATAATTAATTAAAAGAGGACTGACTTGTTCAGAAAATAAATAGAGAAAAAGAAAAATTAAAAGAGGATTTTAGATGGATAGAGTCATCGCATAAAACTCCCAATATGAAGATTGGGCTTTCAAAACAGAGCCCATCATTTAGAATTAAGAGCTTGGCCCAATAGGTTATGAGTCCGCACTCCCCGTCCGCCCGAAAGTAAATATTAGCTGGCGTCAGTTAATTTCTGACCCTTGGATTAATAGAACTAACTCGTTGCCGTCCAAACCCAGACTCCTTCGCTGTCAGTTTGTGTGGATGTATAGATCTCATATCCTTCCGTCACTCTCTTTCTGCAGAGAAGACCTAAGACTAGCGGAGCCTTAATCCTACTTTGGGGCTTTCACTTTTCGAGGTAAGGGATTCTCCGAGTACTTACCTTTTTCGAAGATTTGGTCTTTCTTTTTCGAAGATTATGGTCTAAATTAGGGGTTTTTCTTTGAGTTTTCAGATTTGACCTTTTTTTTTGTCTCTCTTCTTAAACATATTGTTTACGGTTTGTTCGTTGATGGGTACTTAGAAAGACTTATTTTTTTCAATTTTATTAATTTGTTTGGTTCTTCATATATGATTTTTAATATTTAAACTATTGAAGCTCCGAGGGCTAGATCTGTTCCCTTCCCTTGTGATACCTTCATGTATATCGATCTGCATATACGTTCTCAGTATGAGATTTTTTTGTGATGTTCTGTATGGTCTTATTTCGGTTATTTTATTGGATGATGTCGGATTAATTGCATTGCGTAGGCTAGAGAATATTGTTTAAGGAAATTCATGTTTGTTTATGTTTTAAGGAATGTTTTAAAGGTTATGCATCTCAAGAGGACTCATTTCAATTGCGCTTATATTTATTTTTGGGCTCTTTCTATTGCAGAACTAAATTAGTAACTTGATTTCATGATGTTCTTCAATTGTTAATGGAAATGTTTGTTTTGGTGCAGTTCGAAAATGCCGCGTTATGATGATCGATATGCTAATACACGACTCTATGTTGGACATCTGGCCTCTCGCACACGATCACGAGACCTCGAATACCTTTTCAGCAAATATGGAAGGTGACAACTAGTTTATTTTTAAAGATTTTGGGGTTTTTGTTCTTTGACACTTAGTATTTCTTATGATTTATGGCTGGCCGTTGAAATAGTTGTCACCGCCAAGTGTGCTTCGTGGCCTTTCCTCATTCCACTGAATGACGTGTTCAAAGGCAATTTAAGTGTGTTTTCATCCTATGCAGCAAATTGATCAGTATCTATATGCTGTTTATTTCTATTAAGCAATATCTTGGAGTGCCAATTGCTCGTCGTAGAGCATGCAGTTTACCTCCTGCAAATACTTAGGGACAAATAGGTCTTCAGCAGCTTGTTTTCTGCGTGGATTTGTGTTAACTATCACGTTATCTGTGTGGGAATCTTGTGGTCCTAGGTGTCTTTTTTTTAACTTGAATGATCTTGTTGAAGGTTTCTGGGCTTTTGCCTAACCTGGAGGCCTATGGTGAGAGGGTTGCCATGGTGGAAGGGTGGAAATTCTTGCCGAGTTATAGGAGACTTTGGCGATACTTTCTATTATGTTATTGCGTGTTTTTATGGAATTGGCAACAATCTCAAACTGGTGTTTAGTTCGTCTTGAGGGGTGAAGTATCATACACTTGCAGTACTTAAGTAATGATGGCCTTACTGTTTGTGGCAACCGTTTCGCAGAGTACGAGATGTGGATATGAAGCGTGACTACGCATTTGTTGTAAGTGTCATTTCTTTCTTCTCTTGTTTTTTGTGGCAATTGAAAATTACACAGCTTTGAATGAGCATGTTTATTATTTTTATATAATTTATTGCTATGTTGTACAAAATATGGTGTCCCTTGTTGGTTTCTGTTCTTAATTCTTCAAACAGGAATTTAGTGATCCTCGAGATGCTGATGATGCAAGATATCACTTGGATGGCAAGGAGGTTGATGGAAGTCGTATTATTGTGGAATTTGCTAAAGGGGTAAGGTTTTATTTGATGTCTTTTCATTGGATTGTTTGTTAGAATGAAAACATGCTGTTATAAATTTGGAGTGGTGAAGTTTGAGTTTTATGGTTGCGAGGAAAAATCAACCTTAATGGGATCGATCAATCTTATTCTTAATGTTATTACTGCTCATATAGTGTTCCAGGCTTTGCTTCTCTGCAAATTCTGTGATTTACTTCTTCGTGTTTCCATGCATGGAGATTGTTTATGTTTATTAACCAAACCAAAATTTCTGCTTCTTACGGATCTGTATGGCTAGGTACCACGCGGTTCTCGTGAATATTTGGGTAGAGGTCCTCCTCCAGGATCTGGACGTTGCTTTAATTGTGGAATAGATGGCCACTGGGCTCGAGATTGCAAAGCTGGGGACTGGAAGAACAAGTGTTATAGGTGCGGAGAAAGAGGACATATAGAGAGAAACTGCAAGAACAGTCCCAAGAAACTGAAGTAATAGTCTTATATTGATTTATCCAATACCAATCTTGCTGCTTATTTATGTTTTTGGTTTCAAGAAATCATTTTAATGCTATGTTTCCTTAATTTCTCATTCTGTGCCTTTTATTGCAGACGTGGACGGAGTTACTCTCGATCTCCAGCTAGGTCGCACTCTCCTCGACGTGGCAGAAGCCGTAGCCCAAGCTACAGCAGAGTTCGCAGCTACAGGTATTGACTTTGTTCTGTTATCTTATGCAACAGATGATTATTATTTTGGTCATGTGATCTTTTCAAGCACACAGATTATTGCAGCTGCAGGTTTTTTTTTATTTCTTTATTGCATTAATGGAATCTACTCTGTTTGGTAGCCGATCAAGATCACCACCGCCAAAGAGAGGGCGAAGTGTTGAGAATAATGACAGGTCACCAAGCCATGAGCCAAAGAATGGTCTGCCCTCTAAGGGTAGGAAGCGCAGCCCAACACCTGATGAACGCAGTCCACGCCCTTCTTCAAAAACCCGGAAACTGGATGACCAGCGAGAATATAGTGGTAGTCCGAGGAGCAGGAGCCCTAGAAGACAGAGCCCTGAAGATGGGAGGTATGGGAGTCCAGCTCAGCAAGAATATAGTGGTAGTCCGAGGAGGAGCGGAAGCCCTAGAAGACAGAGCCTTGGAGATGGGAGGTATGGGAGTCCAGCTCAAAATAATGGCCATAGCCGCAGTCCCAGTCCTAGTCCTAGGTATGACAGGAGCCCAGTTGATGATGATTATGAGGATAGCCGCCGCACTCCAAGAGGCAGCGAGTCACCTTAGAGGGGTGTGGTTGGTCGAAAGGAAGTGGAGCCTCTGTTGCAGGTCCATGCTGTCTGCAAGACCTATGGTTACATGTTCTATTGGAACAATCATATTCATTTTATGTGCTTTGGGAGTAGGAGAGTATAATGGAAAACTTTGACTTGGATTGGGGAAGTATACTCTGAACTTTCTATAGTTCATTTGACAATGTTTGTTATGTTCAATATTATTTATCATCTGAATTTAGAGACAATGGGTTAGTTGGTGGTGTTAGGTTTAAGATTGAAAGGAAAGGCAATAAAGGAAGAGAATGGAGGATGATTATAATCAAAACATTTGTGGAAAGCTACGTCCAGGTTTTGTGACAGGGGAATGTGTACGGGGTAGTTAATGATTTTTCTCGTGGCGATCATTTTAACTTGCGTTAGTTAAGCCTGAAAACTAAACCTCGTCCTAGTTTTATCTTCTCTCTTCGATGGTTTCGACTTCGAGTTAAGTTATCGTTGATTTTAGGCTTAATATATAATTCGTACGTGATTTTGATTAAAAAAGCCTGTAGCATATTTGAATTTTATATATATACTTTTAAAAGACACGTGACAAGCGATGGTAGAAGAAAAAAGTGATGGTCCGAATGCCAATTTTATCTGACAGATGAGTGGAATCTCTAATATGCTGAACTATCTTTCTCGTCTCTCCCGTGACTGCTTTGCGAAAAAAAAAAATTAATGCAACTGATCAAATTGAATTCAATTCAATTCCATCCAAAAGCGGTTTTATAGAGATTAGTTTTAAAATTTTTATAGGCAGATTTTTTAATTTGATTTTGAATTAAAAAAATATAGATATAATAAAATCGAACTAAACTAATAATATAATAGTTTTCTAACTTTTTAATTATTTACTCTTTAATTCTTTTGGAACACCATAATTAAACAAAAATTTACTCTACTAATATATAAATTATATTCTAAAATTTAAAATAGTGTGATGAATTTTTATATGTTAGATGATATTCATATTTTTATTTTGAAAATGATTTTTTAAATTAATATTTTTCGAATTTTTATAATATTTTAATTTTATTTATTTATTTATTAAATGGACTATAATTGAATTCAAATTACATTGGTTTGGTTTAAAATTGAAGTTTTTTAAAACTAATTTTATTGATTTGATTATAATTTTTTGTTTTAACTGACCAAACAAAATTATTAACACCCCTAACTCTAAAACAGTAAAAAAATTACCCCTTAAAATGTTTAGCTTTCTCTCCTTCTCTCTCTCTCTTTATTTCTCTCTCCTTTTTCCGCTTTGTTATTCCCAAATTAAAAAAAAAAAAAACCTGTAAAAAATGGACTGCATTTCTTTTTGGGATTAATTTGTTTTATAATTAATTTTTAAGTGAAAAGTTAATTGTCATTTATTTTAAACATTAACAAAAATTATTTTTAAAAACTTGGCACTTTCATAAATTTTTTTTTCTTTTACAAAAAGAAAAAAAAATCTCCCAAATTTTCGAAGCAGAGCCTTTGTTTCGTGAAGTGGATGTGGTCTGAACTGTCAATAATAGTGTGAGAGGTTTATGAGCTTACTTCGCAGCCAAATATTATTATCATTTATCATCTATAGTTCTATATCCAGGTTCTCTCAAGTTACGACGGGATGGCTTACGCCGTCAGTCTTTCCTGCTTCAACAGCGGCAACGTCTGGGCTGCGCATAAAGATAAAGATCAGAAAAGGAAATCCAAGCAGAGGAATAGCCCTGCTGGCTTCGGAGGGAAGAGGAAAGAGGAGCTTTGGCGGTGCGTTAAGGGTTGCGGCGCTTGCTGCAAGCTGGCCAAGGGCCCTTCCTTTCCTACCCCCGAAGAAATCTTCACTCTTCCTTCTGACATTCAGGTAGGTACCGTAACATTCAATATCACTTCACCCTTGGCCTCTCCCTCTATATCTTTCTTTTGTTACCTGCGACATAATTATCCAGTTCTGGGGTCATATGGATTTCTCAGCTTTACAGAAGCTTAATTGGCCCAGATGGATGGTGTATACACTTCGACAAAATCTCTCGCAAGTGCTCAATTTACCCTGGTATTTATTTCGCCTTGTTATTGTTTGTCTTATGATCCCATTGTCCTACTAAATGAACCGTTTTTTTTTTTTAGACCGTCCATATTTTTGTAGAGTGGAGGCACATGTATTTCTCTCTTTGTATGGGATTGACAACAAGAAATTCAACGAGGAGGCTTGCAGGTTCAGTCTTTAATACTACCCGACTTTCACTTCCTCATCATTGTCTCTCTCTGCCTTATGATTTTCCCATCTTTTTTTACTTGCTTGCAGTTCATGTAGAGACACCATTAAGTCAATCTACGGTCCTCATTCCCAGGAGTTGGATAATTTCAATCGCTCCCTCTAGAACTCCTCTTCTTCTTAATTTCCTTTTTGGCTTTCCTGTTTCTTCTTTCTTCTTTCTTCCACTTCAACGTCAAAGTCAAAACATCCACCAATTCTCTCCTTCATCCTCGTCATTCATGCTCAGCTATTATTTGTGCAATAGCTCAATTTAGCTTCATATACTTTCTACTATGAGTCCTTGTAGTCTAACCTCATTTTTTATTTTCTATGGTGAGAAATAACTAGCATCAGGATAGAAACTTATTCTCACCTACCTATTGGAAGATAAAATGGTTAATCAAGAATATTTTGGCAATAAATCTTACAACCAGCTTCAATATTATTGCTCTTTGTCCTTGGATCTTGATTTCCCTCCTGGCTATCTGTGTTAAAACAGCCAATGTACTATTCACGTCTCCATCCAATATCTGTATCCACAGGTGCTAACAACTTTGTTCATCAAATGGATTCTCAGCCTGGGTTTAGTAAGGCACCTTGTACCGGTCCTGGTGATCCACTCCTTGTGTTCTTGTGGTAACTCTTAGTTATAGGTTGCAGATGCTTTCTACTTGTGTTTGATTAGAGTTCTTTACTTCACAAATTTAGCTCAACCTTCTTAATCCATCTGCAATTTGCTTATGCAGTTCCTTCTATCCGTGATTGGTAACGGTTACATTTGCTCATTCTGACCTAATTGTTAAACCTATTATGATAGCAAATATCTTATGGATCCATCTAGTTCAATGGGAAATCTAATGCGAATTGGAGGAATGTAAAGGAGCAAAGAGAACAACTTTTACTTTTTCACCAAGTTGAAGCTGCTGCCACGTGCTCGGTCACTGATAAATTGAATAAGATTCTCTTGAAATTTTTATAAAAATGCCAGTCCTTTTGTTGCTGCTTTTTGCCCAATAACAGATTCTGATCACAACGAGTCTCAGACGTCAGTTTATAGAACCGAAAGGAGTCAAGAGATTATAATAGAATCTCATCAATATTTCGGCGGTGGTGGAGCAGCGCCCAGCCAGTTCTCTTTCATCGTTGACATCAAGCTACAAATGGCTTTTAGAACTTCCCACCTCCGGCACATTGCCAGTTGCGAATGATTCTTTGTAACTGAGTCTGAACTTCTTGGTCGTATAATATCTACGATGGCCTCAACTGGGTATCATATGCAAGAACTGCCAGTCACCTGTGACTATTCCAATCTTTTTTATTATTGTTTTGGAATTGCTAGCACGAATGAAGATTTCTCTCCATTATTAGAATCATTAGGCTATGTTTGTCCAGTATCTGACTCATATTCTCCTTACCAAGAGGTTTCCTTGTGCAACATTTCTTCACTATATGAGGAAGATGAAGGCTACCCTGCAATTACCCACGACGAGCAAGACCAACTGTCATACAACATATGGAGGAACTGGGATGGTGAATATGAATCTTGCTTCGCCTACAAAGATTATGAGGATGCCAACTCTTTCTCCTATGGTGGTAATTATGAGCATGGGAGTGGATTGGAGAAGTCTGAAAATTGGTTCCGAACTGAAGAATATGGAGATAACTATGTTGCCTATTATGATAGTTCAGAAAATCAGCTTTCCTATGATGACTGTCCTTGGTCTGCCTGTGATTCTTGGCTTGGGTACATGAGAGTGGAAGATTCTTGTTCCTACGACAAGAAAAAAACTACAGACATATGGAGCTATATCCTGGATGAAACTGAACTTTGTGAAGGTATTTTTGGTTACCGGCCTTGCTTGATTCAGAAACACATGTAACATTCACATTACTAAGTTGATTGTGCCTTATACAATATAAATAATCAGTTGTTTACAGCTGCCACCTCTCATGTGATGTACTTGCAAAAATATAAGTATAATTTCAGGTGTTTTTATTAAGCATATGTCTTCTGCCCCTATTGCTGGGGAGAATGTCGGTGTCCATATTGTTGATACACCTTAGATTTAATCTGTTGGAAAAAAGTGAATAATCGTAGTAATAGAAGAAACTTGAGTGTAAATTTTAATTCTTTCAGAGGAGCAAAAATTTTATGTGAACTATAACAGTATAAATTTTGATTCGTTCAAAGGAGCAAAAATTATGTAAAAGATAGCATACTGTACAGATTACAAGCTCAAGTATGTCATATTACATTGGCAAGTCCCAGTTCATCCTCGATGTCATCCCCATCTTCAAAAAGCTTCAAAAACCGAGCCTGATCTTGCTCCCTTTTCTTCTTTTGCCAGTACCTGTACACTCCGAGAATCCCAAAAATTAATATTGTTGAAACCAGAGCACTGATCAAAACTACCACGGCAATATGCATTCCCTTCCCTCTATCATGCGAGCTCGAGGCAGAGTTGGAATCTGTAGACACAAGAGAGGTCAATCATTAGTGTAACTCAAAAATGGAAAGGCACAATCCACAAAAAATATAGCGCAGAAAATTTTGAGGCCAACTTGTTCTGATGGCATAAGAGGTTAATATATATGTTTAACAGTCTGATGAAGGTATTGCGCAAAAGGATTAAGACCGTCCAATGGCCTGCAAAGAAATATGATTGAAATAATTGTGCATAGATCAAGCAAAGCTGTAAACCTTAACATGATCACTCTGTCTGACAATAATCATAACTAGGAACTATAATATAACAGTCGAGGCTGGATTCATCCATTTCTGCCACTGCCAAAAAAAGATTGCATGTCATCTGAGGAACTTACCCACTTACATCCACTAAAGGAACGTGCTTTCTTTGAAGCAATACATACATATGAATTTTTTTGAAGCATTGGTTACTGGATGGTAAGATGCATAATTCTCCAAATTAGCACTAAAATTATATGCCACTAATCAAATCGGAGGAAAGCCCTACTAAAGAGTTAAACAAGAAATCACTGACCAGCAGTTAGCGGTACGCACTGCGGACACAAGAAGGTAGCATCAAATTCATTTTTTTTGCTTCGCCTATATTGCCCATCAGAACCCTTAAAATCCGAGGGACAAAATTCCCATTCATCAAACACATCATCAGGTTTCAACCTGTCTTTCTCGTAAAATCCACACCTCTTGCATTTCTTGCTCGTCAGTTGGGTCAGAGGCTGAAATTGAAATCGCCGAAAAATCAATAAAGTAATGCCAAAATCTCTCCCACTACAACAAAATATAGAGAGAACTAAATTAATTACCTGCCAAGACTCTTCGCCTTTGAAAGTATAGGAGACATTAACTTCCTTGACATCGGGCAATTCGGTCTTGTTCTCTCCTTTACAAGAGAAATACAAGGTGGGCTTAGAAGTCAATAGCCACTCATGCGAGTTATAAATTATAATCGAATCGATCGTCACAACAGCTGATGATACAACTCCTGCAAAACCCAATCAATCAGAATTTCATAAATCAATTCAATCAAACAGAGGCGAGGACAATAATTACCTGGAAAATAGCTGAGGAATAGCAGATACCAAATCGACATGCCAGCTTTACTTTGATCAAAGAAAAGGCGGCAATAAGATTTACCTTTCATGAGATAATGATTTAATTCCGGTTTATGAGCTTTGATTTGGTTGTGTTGCGTTTGCGTGCCAGGATTGTAGCTGAGTCTGGCTGGTTCGCGCTTCAACTTATGGGCGAGGCAAGTATTTATGCGCAGTTCGCATCACCTAAATTCCACGCCATCGCCAGTTGGACCTGCCTCGCAGTAGAACCTTTTTTCTTATTATTATTTTTCTCCCCTACCAATTCCGATCGGAATATTATGTGTATATATATATATATATATATATATATTATTTATATTTTAACATAATCAATATTATTAAAAAAATAAAATTTAACACCAAACAATTATATAATTGATTAATTAATAAAAATAAAAAATATTTTTAATATTAAAATAAAATAAAAATTGGAAAATAGATCAGAGTTTGGGATCTGAATTCTCCTTATTGTCATTCCTAGTAGTTGTGTTATGTGGCAAGTAAGCATTAGCGATGGGATGCTTGGATCGATATTACATTTTTGTTTTCAATTTGTAATTTTCGAATAGATTAAATTTATAATTTAATCCAGAAGAAAAAAAGTATTATTGTTTACGATTTATGTGATGTTCATGAATTCATTCATTAGGTATGCTAATAACAAATTTGTAGGGAGTATTTTAAAAAAATTTAAATTCTTTGATAAAAAAATGTTTCATCATGTAAATAGCACGAGAAAAGTCTATCAATTAAGAATACCTCATATTAAATAGCAGCAAAAAAGTCTATCAATTAAGATTATCTCATATTATGTATAAAATAATTAAATTACTGAAATTGTACAGTTTGATGTTAGATGTCAACGCTCATCAAAAATTTAATAAACATTTCTGTCCACATCAATTTTTCAAACTATTCTCACGTTTGATTATATAAGGTAGATGAGTATCTTATGTACTACAAAATAAACAATTAACAATTGAACAATCAAAATCAAAACTAATAAAGAAGATGAAATTATTTTTTTTGCACTTAAGCTTCTTTGATATTGTCACAGTGTAAATTTTCGTCTTACTCTCTCTGAGAACCAAAACCAAAAGTAGAATAATTAAAATTATTTTTCTTCTCTACGGTTCACTAAGCAAAGGGAAGCCATTTTTTTTCTTTGGTTTTTGATTGCTTTCTGTCAAAGAAAGAGTCCAACAAAAACTCACACGCACAAAATTAAAAAAGAAATTGCCTACTTGTACGTGGACGGTGGACTTCACCATTGCAGCATACAATCCTATTTTGAATAGGATTAGTTAGATATGCAATGATAATATCACTTATTATTTTATGTTCTTTTTAAATAAAAATAAATAAATAATAACTATTTTATTTCATAATTAATTGTTAGATTATCTTTAATCAAGATAAAATATTATTTTATTTTTTTCAAATAATTTATCTATTTTAAATTTAATTCTAATTAAATTAGAATTTTTAAAATTAAAATAATCATTTGATAAATAATTTTCTTCTCCACATATAATCCAATAAGATTTTTAACTTTCTTTACTTATGAACCCAAGACCCAATATACTACTTATCAAAATATGATAGGAAAATTTACAAAAATAGAAAAACATATTAACAAACTTTCAAATCTACCTATATTTAAAAATTCTTTTAAAAATAACAAAATCATCTTTTTAAAGTTTCAAATCTAACAAAACTCAAATTCACCAAACACTTATGAGACAAATTGAAAGATGACAAAAATCACAAAACTAAAAAGGAACTTTAGTAAAAATGATAAAAAAAAAATTTATAGGTATTTTTGAAACATAAACTTAAAAATTGGTAAATCATGAAAATTTTTCAAATATGAAATGTTACAATCAATTAAATTGATCATATGAGCACATACAATAGTGGTTATGAATGATTTATTCATAATTTAATTGATCTAATTATTTACTTAAAATCTATTCCACCAAAAGATTGGAAACTCTATAATTGTATGTTATTAGGGATTAATATAAATTTGACCTACACTATATTAATTTCTTTACTTTATAATTGTTTTTAATACCGATAATTAAATTAATATATCAAATGTTTCAATTTAATCACATAGTGTACTTTGCCACTTGATGATTTTCTCTAATGATCATATTTTATCAATCTTATTATAAAAATTATTTATAATTATTGTTGACATATTATAGTCAGAGAATTCAATGATCAAATACCGAAAATCCATCAAACAATATTTTAGTAAAAATGTACAGTTTATTGTTAATTCATAATAATTATTATTATTTATAAATACTCTCACAAAGTTATTGGGAATATTAACTTTTAATTAAATCTCACTCATTAGTAAATCAAATGAAATGATAGTTATAAATATGAAATTATAATTAACACAAAATTAAAATTAGAGTAAAATCAATATCTATGAGATTTAATAAGTCTGAAAATTATTTAAAATATTAATTAAATTTCATATTTAATTCAGTTCAATGTAGACAAAACCACATATATAAATTCATACATGATCAAGATAAATCATTCAATAAATTTTACTATAGTCTAAATATAAATAAAGTCTCCAACTTTATTTATTAATTGTGAACATTATTATTTAATCATAAGATAACTTGTATTTATATATGTGATTATCTATAAAAATCGCATAAATACATATAATATGATTAAAAAGATATTTGTTCAATATTTTCATGCAAAAAAGATATAATGAAATACTACAATAATTTTATTAACATCAGAAAAATAAAAATATAATAAATACATAATATGCTTAAAAGCATATATATATATAATCCCAACGAACTTAGCATACAAATTAATCGCAATTTATAAATAAAAGCTATATTCTTACATGACAATTTATGGTATTATACGTGAAAAAAGTGATTAATAAAGCATTAATTTGGCTCTTGAACTTGATTTATAAATTACAATATTTATGTTATCTCAAAATTAAATTTTAATTAGCATGTAATTTTTAAATTATAGATATCCTTATTTATCCCTAAAATGCAATTTTTTTTTCCACAAAATTCTCATGTACTATTAATTTCTATGCAAATTTTATTATAATTTAAAAACAAAGAAAAATAATTTTTAATTAAATTGAGCATGGCTAAAAAGTTTGAGGAGCAAATTACACCTTGACGAGGAAAATAATTAAATGAAGATTAGAATTTGAAACTGATAAATTAGTTTTAAAAAATTCGAATGGCATGCAGCAATGCAATAAAGAAATGTTGGTTGCGGAGTTGTAGTTAGGTTGACAAAAAATAGTCATACCCAAAAATGCAAGGAGTCGTCCAATTATAGCAAAAAAGAAATGCAAAATCCAAATTCAACAGTAGAAATTAATGGTGGAAAAAGAAACTGAAATCAAACATAAACACAAGACAGTAATTCTGTTACGGTCGTTGCAACTGGATCTCACATTATTGAGAGCAACCATTTCGAATTTTTGATTTGCAAATTACAATGTCAGGAATTCGCATTCTTATTTTCTTCCTTCTAATTCTTTCAGTATCTGCTACCTTTCATGATTTCATTAGTTCCATCCCACACCCACACCCACACCCACACCCACACAGAATAAGACACAAACCCAACTTCCCTCGACAATTTGTCTCTGCTCACAACGCGGTGAGGTTAGGCTTGGGGTTGCAGCCGTTGCGGTGGAACAAAACACTGGCCAGATACGCTCGGCGGTGGGCGAATGAGCGGATTGACGACTGCGCATTGATACATTCTCCTAATAGCCCCTACGGCGAGAACTTATTATGGAGTCAGAAAGGGCATTGGACTCCTCAGGACGTGGTCAAATGTTGGGCAGGTGAAAGCTCATCTTACGATCCACAAACAAATCAATGCATCAATGGACAAATTTGTGGACATTATACTCAAATTGTGTGGAGAAGCACAGAGCAAATTGGATGCGGAAGAGTTCAATGCAATGCCAACAAAGGGTTTTTATATGTTTGCTCCTATAATCCCCCTGGTAATTATTACTTTGAGGGTCCATTTGGCGGCACTTTTACCAAGTCTATTGTTTACCCTCCTCCCGGTTTCCCGTTATAAAATTTTTCTAAATTCATCTCGCTAGACTATATTCATATATCCATTTATGTATCTAAATGATGACAGATTATCATATAAATTTAGTTTCATAAATTGGTTCATATAAATTAAACTATATATATCTATTCTCACTTAACCAAATAATTTGGCTTTGGTGAAAAGGGTGGAAAAGAAAAAAAAATGAAAAAAGAGATATATTTTAATTTTTTATTAACATTGTTTGGATGCTAATTAAGAAGGGAACAGGGAAAAAAAAGTAAGGGAAATGATCTTATTCAATTTTGTCACATATCATGAAGGGAAGTGGAAAAAAGACAAAATCGATACAATTAAATTCACTAATATATATATATATATATATATATAAATTTTCAATGGGGACAGACTAGTACTCTAAATATTCATCACAACTAAAGAAAGATACATTAAAAACGGGTTGGAATTCATTATTTATTATTGTGATGAGAATAGTAAACTCCCAAAAATATCATTCCAGCAAATAGCAACAGAAAAACGATCCCGTTTTCGATTGAGCAAACACCGAAAACCCTTATGTAGAACCCTCTTCTCTTGTTGTCCTCTCCGCCCCCCTCCTCTCCTCCTACTTTCCTCTCATCAAGCAGAAGCTCTAAAGATCCGATCAAATCCAATCTTTTTTTTTTCTTCTTCTTCTTCTTCTCCATCTTACTATTATTATCTTTGTTTTTGTCTTTTTTGACACCGTTGCTCCATTTCTTTCATTTACACCTCTGTTTATAAGTGTCTATATCGACCAATTTTTTTTTTGTTCAACTATCGTCAAAATTCAAACTTGATTATGTTATTTATTGGCGATGTTCCTAGAGCCCAACTCCTTAATTTTACTCAAAGTTAGAGTTTTTTTTTTAATTTAGGGCACTTTTGACATTGCGTTTGTCAAAAGCGTTTTTTAAGAAAAAAATTTTGTTTTTAAATTTTTTTAGTTTTAAAAACTGCTTTTATAGAGATCAGATAAATATATACTTTTTCAGAAGCAAGTTTGAGAAAAAAAATTATAAAAAATTAAAAAAATTAGTTAATTAAATTAAAAAAATTATAAATCTGTTTTTTGAAAATCTAACAGCAATTCCAAATATACTCTCAGAGTATAAATGCTATGGATTGCAACACATGGTTCCAAAAGATATGCCTTTACCTTTTAAGTGCATGAAGATTTAGTGTTGTTTATGTTTCACTTCAGAAGACAGAGAGTCACCAATTATTTTTATATTTATATAAGGGATGTTGCACTAGAGTGGGATTGTAATCAAATAAAGTCGAGTCGAATATTGATAATTTTGAGTTCAGTTAGTTTAAATTTGTCACATGAGGTCGATCTCGATTCGAATTTTTATATTTGAGTTCAAATTTAGTTTGTTTCAAAATTATTAAAAGCGGCTCGAGTTTGAATTTTAAATAACTCATTTATTATACTTAATGAATTTAATTCAAGTTTAGTTTATTAATTAATAATAACAAAAATTCAAATTTGACTCATTAATTAATAATAATAAAAATTTGAATTCAAGTTTGATAATAAAATATAATATAAATTAATTTTAAATTAGTTTTAAATGAACATATTCATGAACTTTTAAACGAATACGTTTGTTACCTTTAAATGAATACGTTCACGAGTTTTTAAACGAACGTATTTACGAGTTCTTAAATAAATGTATTCGCGAGCTAATAAACCAACAATATTTAACTTTACTTGTTAAGATTAACAAATAATTTAAAACGATATTTTTTTTAAACTGAAATCAGAATAGTTTATAAGCGGGTTGGTTCGTTTACAGTGCTATACTATAATAACTAAATACATTAACAAAGATGGTGAGAAGAGTACTAAAAATTCTGATTGGGAATCTCTTAGTGAGGGTTAACGATGCTAAAATAGAAGTGCCGATAGTATTGAAAATGGTGAACATGAATTTCTACCCAACATGCCCAAATTATAATTTTCCAAGAAAGTAATAAAATCAGTTTACCTTCTTTCATTATATATATATATATATATATATATATATATATATATATATTCTTATTTTGGATATATTAATGATGATGGGTTTGATAGTATTAAAATGATAAAAATGAGTAGTAATTTGTTGATTTGAACAGTTTAATAAATGCTACTAATCCCTTCATCCTTTTTATTTTCTCTCTAGTTTTGCAAGTTACTTGATCATAAATGCGGAGCAAAAGAAGTGGGGATAAATTGCCCCATATGTTTAGACTTTTTATTCATAGAAAGTTTAATCAGTCATGCTTACTTTCTAATTAGAATTCTATTTGTTTTTGTTCGATAGGTTATTTTGGACTTTAAGTGACATAACTTTTTGTGAGTTTTAACATCATTTAGTTTTAATTTCAAATGAAAAATTCTTATATAGATTTAGTTTATCATGTTATCCGTATATTATTCAATAATTAAATGAAATATATGCAGATTAATAAATTGTTATATTTAAATTAAATAATGCGAATAAAACAATTAAATACACGTTACTGTATAATTAAAATGTTTTGTGGTGATTTTCTACATTCCGGGTTGCTCATGATAAATTAATGGTCTAAATTTTTTCCAACCAGACACAAGATATATATATTTCACTTCTTTTCTTTTCACTTACACACTTAAAGGATCAATGAAACAAATGATTAAAATACCAGAGATTTTCGGATAATCCCGCATGGGTTTACCTAAATTAGTAATGGGTTTTTACATAATACAAAAATTTACAAGTTCAACCCGAGCCCAGGTGAAGTTGCCAGCCTCACCGCTCCTCTGAGGACAACCATATTTTCTGTTCAGTTTAACAAAGACAAAATAGATGATAACATCTATATATGGGGGAATGCACTTGCCATTGCCACACAAGCAATCCATATTTTCTGTTCAGTTTAACAAACACAAAATAGATGATAACATCTCTATATAGGGGAATGCACTTGCCAATTGCCAGTTGCCACACAAGCAAATCATTGAATTAATAATGATGAAATTATCATCCATATGATTCTCGGGAGGATGACAAATAGGCAACTATAAGATGAGTAGTAGTTTAGGTAGATTGGTACAATATGGAATTGTAAAGTTAGTCAGATGAGAAAACCTTGGTATTTAATTGATAAGCAGAGGTGAAGAATCCGGGCCAACAAAGATAAGTAGACATTATGCTGCTAACAGTTGATGCACCAAGAAGCATATTCATTACCACAATTTGAAGCTGAATGGCCTCCAATGGAGAAGCTCCTCCCATTATAAGTCCTGTCATTGCTCCAGGCAGAGAAATCAGACCCACTGTTTTGGCATTGTCCAGTACAGGAGACAGAGCTATCAGCAAAGCCCTTTTCACTTGTTGCAGTGTGGCTTGGCGAGGAGTTGCCCCCAGTGCCAGTGCTGTCTCTACCTGCCAATTTAATGCCCAAATGCGTAATTAATTTAAAATCTGACAATAATTATCTCGACACTTTCATTATGAACTAATTCAATGATATTCTGCCATGTATACAAAAGTACGCTATTCGTATGATGTTTCAATTACCAAGATAAAGGTTGGTGGAAAACTAATTAAGGAGAGGTCCCAACAGATTGATGTTGAAGAATCAGCGAATTAGTTGCGGTCAGAGGTAAAATGTTCCTGGAAACCAAAGCTAATGGGTTCTTCTCGAAATGCATACAAACACCACATAGTACATATAGTTGAATGGACATTTAGGGGCGAAGTACCCTTTTTGGAGCAAACCGCGGGAATCATACCAAATCAAGGAAAACTCTGAATGCTAAAGATGACCTCAAAATAACATGATTAGGTTGGCCGGCTAAACTTATATGGCAGAGCATCATTAATTATATTAGTAATCCATATAGTATCCTGATCTAGGCAAGAAAAATCCATCAAAATCAAGGACTCAATCGATAATTAAGCATAACAATGAATGTTTCAATAATATACATAATAATAAAAAATATAGTTACCAAACTGAGTTGGACTTTGATATCATCTCGGAGACGTTTCATGGTGATCCCAGTAACAGTCATGGCGTTGCCAACCATCATCCCAGAAACAGGGATAATGTATCTGGGACTGAAGGGGAAAACATTGAGAATTACGAGGAGAAACATGGTCACAGATGTTCCCCCCAGAATACAAACAGCAGCTACATATTTGCCATTAGGAACATGTTTTGCCCTTTTCCCAGCTGTGCATCCAGCAACACACACCTACTCAAACCCAACATTTCAATTTAATGTCAACAATTGCCAATCAAAATCCTGTCACGGTTACTTTGGTTGCTAACTTATTAAATGCTAAAAAAAGATTTTTTTTTTTATAACTTTTTGTGTTTGAAGGGAAATTGAGAATTCACATTTTCAAGATTTTAGTAACCAAACAATATTCAGCTCAAGAACTGGAAGAGAAAGATTCAAATTGAATACTGACCATAAGAAGGTAAGCAAGAATGATCCAAAAGCAGTTTTTCTGAGAGAAGATGAACTGCAAAACGAACCCAATAATGGACAGCTGAAGAAAGGCTCTTAAGATGGAATAAATCATCTCTCCCTCCAAACCCAACTTTTGGAGATAGGATAGCAACACCGCCATGAGCACCACCGAAAGGGCAGCCACAGGCTTTATCATGCCCTTGAGAAACTCCACCACCCACTCCATATCCATGGCTCAGATGTCAACAATTTGTAAAACTAGCCAGTAACTGAAAGTTTGAATTTTTTTTTTTTCTTTCTAATTTTCTGAAAAATCTGGAAGTTTGAAACTTTAAAGTTTGGACCTTTTTGACATTTATATTCTAGACTTCGTGCAGCTATTGTTGCTGATCCTGCCGAGCCTACCCAAAGGTTCAGGCCGGATTGTAGGAATTGGGCGATACGTTTTTGTATTTCTATGAGAAGCTCTACGGCACCTACGATTCCCAGTAGTAAGTCGTCGGCATATCGCGCGTAAGAAATCTTTATTAAGTAATGGCTTTTTAGAAGGAGAGAGAGGGGGGGGGGGGGGTATAAAACATGCATTGGGAAGTTGAAGAAAGGAGGTGGCACCGTCCCCTTTGAATGAAACTGAAGCATCTCGTGGAGTTACTTACTATTGGAATGTGAGGAGGAGAGAATTAAAGATGGATCTTTTCAAACAGTGGGGGATGTTTCTTGGTCTAGAATCATTGCCAGGTTGAAGAAAGGAGGTGGCACCGTCCCCTTTTTGAATAAAACTGAAGCATCTCGTGGAGTTGCTTACTTACGGAATTTGAGGAGGAGAGAATTAGAGACCGATCTTTTCAAACAGTGGGGGATGTTTCATGGTCTTCTTTCACTACCGGTAAGAACATTAATATTTTATTGCAACCATTTTTGCTGATTAATAATAATAAATAAGAACATTTAATTTTTTGTTTATTAATTTTGTAATTTTGGGAAATTATTGATTCCATGATTCCATCCCCAGAAAGCAACGGCACGTAAGTACGACTCTATACGAAAAAGGTGGGTCTTTTCTATTGTGCTAAAAGTCCACATTCAAATGTTCTAGTGGGTCCCACATTTTGCATCAGTTTGAGGTGGCATGTGCAGAAAATTTACCCTACATTCGCATTCTTTGATGTTCTGCTGTTAGGCCTTGAATTATAAGACTTTTTATTTTTATTTTTTTATACAGAGTTTGTAGAAATAATTGTGTTGGTGTCATTATTTCATGGTTGGTGGTAACTTAATTTAATTTATAATAAAATATAATTTTCAATTAAAAGGCTTAATACATCACTTAGTCCTTAAACTTACTAAGATTTATCATTACTGTTTTTAAATATTTTAAATGAGCAATTTAGCACCTTAATTTAATTTTTTTAACCTTTTAAACATATTTTTATAGAGAAATTTGTGGAGATGTAACCCAATGATTTTTGAAAAAAAAATCAATTTTGGCACATTAATTTATTTTTTACCATTTAAATACCACATAAAAAGTATATAAAATTTTTTATATAATCATTTTGTTAATTAATGTGTTTAAAATACCATTTTTTTTAGATATATATAAGCATCTATATCATCAATTTTTTTTTACAAAGATATTTAAAAAGTACATAAAAATTAAGATTAGAATCAAAATAGAAAATCGATAAAAAAAGCACGATAAATTGATAAGATTTGTATATATAATTTTTATTAGTTAATAACATAAATGGTATTAAAATTTGTCATTTTGTTACAAATTGATACAAAATTTTTATTTATTGTAAAATTGTACCAAAAATTTTGAAAATATTGAAACACGGTATTTGAAATAAGTTTTCGGTAAAAAAAAGATAACGTGACAACGTATCAACTGTACATTTGGCTACCATGTCATTTTTTTTTAATTGAAAACTAATTTCATGTATTATATTATAATATTTTTAAAATTTTTAGTATTAATTTGCAATAATTAAAAAAATGACATATTATTATATGTTATTAATCCATAATTTAATTGTGCATTATATATTTTGAAAATATATAACTCGATTATATACAGAGAGAGAGAGAGAGCGCTAAAATATTAATTTCATTAATCAGAAAATATCAAAGTTACAAAAAGCATATGAGGACTGAGGAAATGTGGTCCTTGGACTTCACTGTCCAGCTCGCAGTCACAACTGGTCCTGATCAATCTTGTACTTGATATTCATTAATAATCGTTTAATTTTTATTTTTTTTAAAATGATGGTTTGGATTTAAATTATTCTAAATTGATTTGTCAGAATATTATTAAATTTTGTATGGAAATCAAATTAATTTTTTTTGAATAAATTTTAATGGTTAACTAACTTGAAATAAAGTATATTTTTAAAGTAAACTAACTTGAAATAAAACATATTTTAACTTATTTTACTTGGAAGAAAAATACATCATCAATGATGAGTACTTAGTAAGATAAATATTTTGTAATTTATCAATTTGATGATTATAGCTATGTCTAAGAGCATTTTCAATAAGTTTCTAATTTAAATTATACTCTTTATTTTAAAGAGTCATTCAATAAAAATAATTTTTAATAGATTTTTTATCTTTAAAATTTAAAATAAAAAATGGATTTCAACAATATATATATATATATATATATATATATATATATATATATATATATATATATATATATATATATATATATTTCTATAGAAATTTCTAGGATGGGCAAAATTTAAAAGATCCCTCATTATTATTATTATTAGATCGCAATAATAATGGTCTGTTGTTTCATAGAGTTGCCACCTCGGTAAACATAATGATGGTGAATACAAAATTTTGGTTTGGAGGTCTCACAGTGGGTATCTGCTGTTGGCACATTCAGCATTTTACAAATCTATTTTAAATTGTCTATGGAAACAACTGTTCTATTGATTTCACACTTCACAGACTGCTCTTTGGTCTTTGATTTATGATAATTGATCATTTTTGGTTTTGAAGATGTATCCAAAATGAATGACGTTGCGATCCTTATTGCGTATTTGATGGCAATTTTAGAGATCTTAAACTGCAAACAATTATCAAAAATAGGATATTGTTTCGTTTTGTCTTTCTGGAAGTTGATCGATCAATATTTGGAAGTCATTGCTTTGAGATATTTGCGTGGAACAACTTTCTCCTATGCTATTGAGAATGTGGTTTTTAGAATCCTACACTGTGCCAAGGAGTTAAATAATTGCTGCAGATTCTTTTGTCATCCTATTGTACTGTGGCTTTTTGGTTTGTTTTTGTTCACATCCGTAAACATTAAACCTTAGTGTCACGCCCCGCAACCGCAAAGGTTCATACGGGATTTTGGCATACATATGTAATATTCTAGAAGGCCATTATAAACCGTTAGATTAAATGGATCGTGACCGTCCATTTCGGTAGGTAGGAATTAATCCTAGCCCTCCATTTGGTAGGTGGGAATCAATCCTAGCCATCTATTTTGGTAGGTGGGAGTTGATCTTGACCATCCATCTGGTAGGTGGGAATCAATCCTAGCCATTCATTTGGTAGGTGGGAGTTAATCCTAACCATCCATCTGGTAGGTGGAAATTGATCTCGGCCATCCATTGAGGAGGTGGATGTCTATATATACCTTATGTAAATTCATTTGTAATCATTCACTCAATTCAATCAATTCAAGCAATTAAGCATTCTTCACAAACTCTTGTGTTCTTGTTTTGCTATTGAATCTTCTCGATCTCTAAGTTCCGTTCTATTCTCTTTGGAGTGCTTTTATCGGGTTTGGAAGGCAGGCTTAGTGCAACGGACCGTGCTAAGTGCCGCACGATTGCTAGCTGAACTCTAGGGTCGTGACAGTTGGTATCAGAGCCAAGGTTTGAAGCTTTACTACCTTTGGCATAATGAAGGCTACTGCCCTAGCTACACCTAACGTGGAAGTTCCATCAATGGAACGTGGTCGTGAGGAAGTTCGGAAACCATCTAAAGAATCTCGAGCCAAGTCGAAAGACATGCTTTCTAGCTTGGAAGCACGTGTTGTGAGTGCTCAGGATAACTTGGGAGAGTTGTTCGACCGAGTAGACAACTTGGAGGAACGCTGCAGCGGCTTGGAGGCCGAGGATGCGGAGATCCATGCAGCGGTCAAGATGTCACTCAACGAGCTAGACGGTGGATTAAGGCAAGAGATTGATGGGCTGAAATCCGAACTTGCCAAGGTACGTGATCTCTTCCAAAGAGAAATTTCCAATGTGTTGCTTAGAGTTGAGGATATGGGTGGTGATCTAGCACTATGCAAACGGGCTATGGCTTCGGGAACCAATACAACCACTATCATTGAGGCCAAGAAAGTGGAAGTTCCTAAGACAAAGACTTTTAATGGTGCTCGGAATGCTAGGGAAGTTGAGAACTTCCTATGGGGGCTGGATCAATACTTTGAGGCTACTGGCGTAAAGGACCATGCCAGTAAAATCCGAACTACTTCCATGTACTTGACCGACACTGCTATGTTGTGGTGGAGACGAAGGCATGGAGATGTGCAACGTGGGGTGTGCACAATTGATACATTTGAGGACTTCAAAAGGGAGTTCAAAAGCCAATTCTTCCCCGTAAATGCTGAAGAAGAGGCGAGAGGCCGACTTCGACGACTGAAACAGATGGGTAGCATAAGGGAATATGTGAAGGAGTTCACAACCTTACTGCTAGAAGTCCCTGACACATCGGACAAAGACTCATTATTCTTGTTCATGGATGGTCTCCAATCATGGGCTAACCTTGAGCTCAAACGACGTGGTGTCCAAGACTTATCTTCGGCCATTGCCGTTGTTGAAAGTCTTATTGATTACTCCTCAAACAAAGAAGGTCAGAGGCCAGCTGATAGAAAGTTTGTTGGAGCCAGGAATGGGGGAGGCCATCCTAAGAGTCAAAACTACAAAAATCACAGAGAAAGCTCCTCATTCAAGCCACGAGACAAGGGGAAGGAAAGGGAAGAACGTGGTTCCTCAAAGCCCCGTGTGACGTGCTTCATATGCGATGGACCGCATTGGGCACGAGAATGTCCCAAAAGAAAGACATTGAGTGCTTTAGTTGCCTCCACTCATGATCAAGACAGAAGTGAGGCAGACGAAGGTGCGAAGATGGGATCTTTGCGGCTGCTTAGTGCATTACAAAGTGCCCCGACGTCCCCCAAGGGACTCATGTTTGTGGATGCATCCATCAATGGGAAAGTCACCAAAGCCTTGGTCGACATAGGTGCATCTCACAACTTTGTTTCACTAGAGGAAGCCAAGAGACTCGGTCTCAAGGTTGCCAATGGAGGTGGCTCCCTCAAAGCAGTTAACTCGGCGGCACAACCTCTCCAAGGAATTGCCCGCGGAGTGAAGGTCAGTCTCGGTGCATGGACTGGCCAAGTGGATTTATCTGTGGCACCCATGGATGATTTCTCGGTGGTATTTGGCATGGAGTTCTTGGATCAAGTGAGAGATTTCCTTGTTCCATGTTCAAACTCTATGTGCATTATGGATGGACCAAAGGCTTGTCTAGTACCGACGGAAAGGACCACCAAGCCTACTACCCAAGCTCTCTCAGCACTTCAATTCAAGAAGGGATTGAAGAGAGAGGAAGAGAGTTACTTGGCCATTCTAAAGGAGTATGATGATGATGAAGCATCACCACAACTAAGCTTGCCGACGGAGGTGCAAGTTGTCTTGGATGAATTCCAGGATGTGATGCCAGAGGCGTTGCCAAAACAATTACCCCCACGGAGGGAGGTGGACCATGAAATTGAGCTGGAGCCTGGCACAAGACCACCAGCAATGAGTCCTTACCGGATGGCAAATTCGGAGTTGGCAGAATTGCGGAAGCAACTCAACGAGCTGTTGGATGCTGGTTTCATTAGACCATCCAAAGCCCCATTTGGTGCCCCGGTGCTTTTTCAGAAAAAGAAGGATGGTTCACTGAGAATGTGCATTGACTACCGCGCTCTAAACAAGATCACGGTAAAGAACAAGTATCCTATCCCACTCATTGCTTATTTGTTTGATCAATTGGGGAATGCTAGATACTTCTCCAAGTTGGATTTGCGGTCGGGATACTACCAGGTGCGCATAGCAAAAGGGGATGAGCCGAAGACTACATGTGTAACAAGGTACGGTGCTTATGAGTTCCTTGTTATGCCATTTGGTCTCACCAATGCACCTGCTACCTTTTGCACTCTCATGAATAAACTCTTCCATCCCTACCTTGATCGGTTCGTGGTAGTATATCTTGATGATATTGTAATATATAGCCGGACTATGGAAGAACATCTTGAGCATTTGAAGAAGGTGTTTGAGGTCCTTAGAGAGAATGAGCTATATGTTAAGAGGGAAAAATGTTCATTTGCCCAAGACGAGGTGATGTTCTTGGGTCATGGGATAAAAGATGGGAAGCTTATGATGGATGGAGACAAGGTGAAAGCCATCCAAGAATGGGAACCTCTTACTAAGGTCCCCGAGTTACGATCTTTCCTTGGACTTGTGAACTATTACCAGAGATTCATCAAGTCATATTCAGCAAAGAGCAGCCCCACTAACCGACCTACTCAAGAAGAACAATACTTGGGAGTGGACAAACAAGTGCCAAGCCTCGTTTGATGACTTGAAAAGGGCCATTACCGAAGAACCAGTTCTTTACTTGCCAGACCCTTGTAAGATGTACGAGTTGCATACTGATGCCTCAGACTTTGCCATTGGTGGAGTATTGATGCAAGATGGGCACCCGATAGCATATGAGAGCCGCAAGCTCAATGACACTGAACGCCGCTACACAGTGCAAGAAAAGGAGATGACTGCTATCATCCATTGTCTAAGGGTGTGGCGACACTACTTGTTGGGTTCTCACTTTGTGATCATGACAGACAATGTAGCAACTAGCTACTTTCAAACTCAAAAGAAGTTGAGTCCCAAACAAGCTCGGTGGCAAGACTTTTTGGCAGAATTTGACTATAAGCTTGAATACAAGCCCGATAAGGCCAATGTGGTGGCTGATGCATTAAGTCGAAAGGCGGAACTAGCAGCTTTGAGTAGACTAAGAAGTCCCTTGCTGGAAAAGATTAAAGAAGGGTTGGAGCATGATGCCCTGGCTCAAAACCTCCTAGTCCTCATCAAAGAAGGAAAGACAAGGCGATTTTGGCAGAGTGACGGACTACTCTATGGCAAGAAAAATCGCATCTACGTTCCTAAGTGGGGGAACTTGAGAAAAGAGATGATCAAGGAATGTCATGATTCATTATGGGCTGGACACCTAGGCATGAAACGCACCCTTACCTTGATCAAGTCTATTTACTATTGGCCTCAACTACGGGATGATGTTGAAGCCTACGTGAGAACTTTTCTTGTTTTCCAACAAGACAAAATAGAGCAGCGTGCACCCGGTGGCTTGCTAGAACCGTTGCCTATTTCGGAGAGACCATGAGAGAGTGTCTCGATGGACTTCATCACTTGCTTGCCAAAATCAGAAGGCTTTGACAGTATAATAGTGGTCATTGATTGCTTCAGTAAGTATACAACATTCATACCTGCCTCGGCGGATTGCACTGCTGATGAGACTGCACGGTTGTTCCTCAAACATGTTGTGAAGCATTGGGGAATCCCATCTAATATCGTGAGTGATCGAGACCCATGATTTACTGGGAAGTTCTGGACATAGTTGTTCAAGCTGCTGGGATCAGACTTAAACTTCTCTACCAGTTTTCATCCACAAAGCGATGGGCAGACGGAACGTGCCAATGCACTACTGGAGCTATATCTGAGGCACTTTGTTAGTACCAACCAACATGATTGGGCTAAGTTGCTGGATGTAGCCCAATTCTCTTACAACTTGCAGCAAAGTGAATCCACTGGCAAGAGTCCCTTTGAGATCATTACGGGACAACAACCTATGACTCCTCATGCTTTGGCCACAAGCTACGAAGGGAAGAGTCCTGCAGCTTTCAAATTTGCTAAGGCATGGCATGAGCAAGCTGAGTTGGCCTGAGCCTATTTGAACAAGGCATCCAAAAAAATGAAGAAGTGGGCTGACAAGAACAGAAGAATGGTCGAATTTCGAGAAGGAGATTTGGTCTTTGTCAAATTACTACCACAACAGTTCAAATCCCTACGGAAGGTTCACAAGGGGTTGGTGCAGAAATACGAAGGGTCATTTCCTGTCCTTAAGCAAGTTGGAAATGTGTCTTACAAGCTACAACTACCTCCCAAGCTTAAAATCTATCCAGTCTTTCATGTAAGTATGTTGAAGCCTTATCATGGAGACGAAGAAGATGCAAGTCGAGGAGAGTCGAAAAGGGCACCCACTGCGGTAGTAACCTCCTTTGATAGAGGAGTGGATTCCATTTTGGCAGACCGCCTAATTCGGCGTAGATGTGTACCAAGTTATCGGGAATACCTGGTCAAATGGAAGAATGCCCTGGACATAGAGGCAAGCTGGGAACCTGAAGACACTTTGTGGCAGTTCAAAGATGACATAGAAAGGTTCAAGCTTGAAGGCGCGGCGAGGGCGTCGCGAACTTGAATGGGGGAGAATGTCACGCCCCGCAAAGGTTCATACGGGATTTTGGCACACATATGTAATATTCTAGAAGGCCATTGTAAACCGTTAGATTAAATAGATCGTGGCCGTCCATTTCGATAGGTAGGAATTAATCCTAGCCCTCCATTTGGTAGGTGGGAATCAATCCTAGCCATCTATTTTGGTAGGTGGGAGTTGATCTTGACCATCCATCTGGTAGGTGGGAATCAATCCTAGCCATTCATTTGGTAGGTGGGAGTTAATCCTAATCATCCATCTGGTAGGTGGGAATTGATCTCGGCCATCCATTGAGGAGGTGGAGGCCTATATATACCTTATGTAAATTCATTTGTAATCATTCACTCAATTCAATCAATTCAAGCAATTAAGCATTCTTCACAAACTCTTGTGTTCTTGTTTTGCTATTGAATCTTCTCGATCTCTAAGTTCCGTTCTATTCTCTTTGGAGTGCTTTTATCGGGTTTGGAAGGCAGACTTAGTGCAACGGACCGTGCTAAGTGCCGCACGATTGCTAGCTGAACTCTAGGGTCGTGACATTAGGCTCTCTTGTAGAAAATGTATCACAAATATGTCCAGGTGTTGTAGCTGATTCTCTTCAGGGCATATTTTGCACCGGAGGATGTCTGGCCCATCCATCCAGATTATTTATCATAGTCATGTTTGCTTCACATTTCTAAGTTGATACATGTTGATTCGTGAATGTCTTGTCAGGTTTTACTTCAAGGAATACCTCAAAATGCAATCCCAGAAGATGTAGAATGCTTCCTTTCTGGTTGTCAAGATGATTCATCCTCTATCCAGCTGTCAAGAATTGGCGTCAACCACATTGCACTGAGGTTAAACTACTGTGCAATTATTTAGTAATTTCAAAGATTTTTGCTTGAAATATTATTGCAGACCAGTATCTCCAGATTCCACTAAAACAGCACTGGTGCGCTTTCATAAAAAGACCGAGGCAATGAATGCATTGACTACAAAGAATCGAGGCTTTTGTCATAATAATCAAATATCACTGCGAGTGCTTCAGTAAAGCTTCTTTGGCGGGCCACTAGCTTCTTCCCTTGGGATTATCTCAATTTAAGATCAATTTTTTTTGTAGGACTTCTCATGTAAGCCAGAAATGTAGGAGTGGAGTAGTTTCAATTTCTCAAATCACATCTTATGTTTTGTGATAAGCATATATAATACGATCATACATAATTAAACACACCCCTGAACTTGCAAATTAAAATTATGTTGTTTGCTCGATTTAATTTTGATAGTCATCTAATTTTCTATTCACATTATAGGAAAATGTAATATTTACATCTTTGTGGAAACAAATGGTAGAAAAATAGACGAGGATGAGACATATGCTTGGAAAACAATTTTCTTACTCTCAATCACATGCCTTCATAAAGATGCGATTTACAACTTAAATATGGATCATGAGCATGATCCTATATATAGTTTACGTGGATTTTTGCTGATCGAGTGCGTAGGACAGAGTCTTGAGTGTTCTTTAGTGTGTTTTGGGGAAGAAAGACACTCATATTAAATATATAATTGTTATTAAGGATATGTACGGAAAAACAGTTATAAGCGTGTGCACATTCGGAGGAGATATAGAGGAGTTTCTTGTGACAATAGGCATACATCAAAGATCTGCCTTTAAGTCTATACTTGTTTACTCTAATTATGAATGAGTTAATTAGTAGCAAACGAGATGATATTCCTTAGTATGTGTTACTTGCAAATGATATTGTCTTAATTGATGAGACTAAAGTGGGAGTTCACCAATTTTAGAAGTGTGGAGAAATATTCTTGAAAGTGTGGCTGTAAATGAACCAAGTTGCTCGTGAGTTATTTGGTTTCGATTCGGAAAAAAACTCGTTCGAGATCATTTATTATTGTTAATAATCCAAGCTCGAGTTTTAATACTGTTTAGTTCATTAGCTCAGGAACATATTTTTTTAAAACTCGTTTATATTATATTTTGTTATCAAGCTCGAACTTGAATTTTTGTCATTATTAATTAATGAGTCGAACTTGAATTTTTGTCATTATTAGTTAACGAGCTAAATTTGAACTAAATTCGTTAAGTACAGTAAATAAAATTTTTACTAATCGAGTTTATAACGCTCACGAGCTGAATAATTTTAAAATGAATCGAGTTTGAGTTTCAATATGAAAGCTCGAATCAAACTTAAACCTATGATAAAATTAAACAAGCCAAACTCGAGCTCTATTTGAAAGTTAGATTTTAGGCTAAATAGAAGCAAGACATAGTATATGCATTGTAATTTTAACTCAAGTAAAAGGAATAATGGAGAACTGAGATTAGGGGGAGTAGTGGTTTCAAAGTAGTCATTTTAAGTATCTAAGTTATGTTTTTTTTTTAAGAGAATGAGATGACAGATAAGTATATAACCCATAGAAATAAAGCAAAATGGTTGAAATGACAAAGTACCATATGGGTGAAGATAGTGAACAAAGAGAAGAAAAAGTTTTATAGGATAGTGGTTAGACCAGCTATGCTATATGGGAGCAAGTATTGGACAACTAAAGTTCAACATATCTATAAGATGAGTGTAGTAGAAACGCAAATATTAAGATGAATGTGTTACCATTTTTTCTTAGATATGATAAAAAAAATGAATGTATCCGACAAAAGGTATATATAACATATATTGGAGACAAAATAAGGGAAGAGCACTTAAAATGGTACAACCCCATACAACATAGTGCCTTGATTCAAAAATATGATAGATTAATTATAGTAGGTAGGAATAATGATAGAATTAGCCAAGAATCAAGTGAAACAAAGAAGTGTCTATTAACTTAAAATCACTCGACATCGATGTGAATCTAATTTTAGAGTGGTTTAAAGATAGAAAATTCATAGTGGATCTCATTTTATATAAAATTAAAGTTTAGTTGTTTAAAATGTTTAGAAATTTAATAGAATACAATATAATATTGTTCAAAATAAAAAGAGTGCAACCATTGA
Source organism: Triadica sebifera (assembly GCA_023653625.1). Classification (NCBI taxonomy): domain Eukaryota; kingdom Viridiplantae; phylum Streptophyta; class Magnoliopsida; order Malpighiales; family Euphorbiaceae; genus Triadica; species Triadica sebifera. Next base: position 29,132,778 of record CM042908.1, on the reverse strand, counting down.
CTAAATAAAACGGAATTGAGATTCTCTTAATTTGAGTTGAATATGATAAGTCATTCATTTCGTCTCAAACATTCCATATCAATAAATAGTTAAAATCAAATATTATAATAAATAGGAGGTTCTTTATTTTTTTAAAAATAAATATTTAACATTTAATCTTGACCATTTATTGATAACAAATAGAGAAGATTAAATTAACATGATAGTTTAAATCAACTTGAGGAACTCAATCCAATAAAAAGAACTTAACAATTGAGAAATGAAAAAATGCTTCTTGCCATAATTTTGATAGAAGGTTTTTGATCAATTACTGTTAGATGGATTGTGATACATAATGAAAGAGACGAATTATTGCCCATCGGTGTAACTCAATAATTACTCCTATGTTTCCCAAAAAAAATGAATATTAATTTTTTAAATTTTTTTATGTGAGATCCTAAGATTTTATATTTTAAAGATGAAGAAACATTTATAAAAACCTAAAGTTATCATGTGGTCAACCAGATAATCCAAAACATTGAGAATTCCTCCACCTCTGGTGTTTGAACCGTCTTCTGCACTAAATCTGTAAACCTTGTTCTTAATCTCAATCCAGCTAAATCCAGGACTTGTTTTAAGTGCTCCATCTTTCATCAATTTCCTCACTCTTGCGGCCTGATCCCACCACCCCACACTTGCATACAAATTTGCCAATTGCACATAACTGTGCAATCTGGTTCCAGCAACAACCTGATCTCTGCAGCTTTTATTCCAATCCATGCACTCCCATGAAGCCTGCAGAATGACAATAGCGAACCCCATATAACAGCATTCGCCGGTGAAGGCATCCTCGAAATAACATGTACAGCCTATTCTATCAACCCAGCACGGCCAAGAAGATCAACTAGACATGAATAGTGATCTACCTCTGCCTTCAGACCATATTCAACCATAAAATTGAAGTAATTCCTCCCTCCTTCAACAAGATCTGCATGCCGACATGAAGACAGAACGCCCAGAAAAGTGATGGAGTCGGGTTTTACTCCCCGATTCTTCATCTTCTCAAACAGCTCAATTGCTTGCATTGCCAGGTCATGCTGTGCATACCCACTAATCATCGAATTCCATAACACAATATCTTTACTAATCATGTTCTCAAATATGTATAATGCATCTTGAACACTCCCACACTAAGAATACATTGATATAAGAGCATTGGCAATGTGCAGATAGAAATGAAAACGTGAGCACTTCTCCCCTTCCCAAGAGCTCCACTACCTGTACAAGCACTCAAAAGACTTGTAAAAGTGAAATCATTAGGCTTTAATGTTGAATTTCTCACCACAGAAAACAGCTCTAAACATACATCAACTTGGCATTCCTGAGCAAACCCAGAAACGATAGCTGTCCAAGTAACCACATTTCTCACAGGCATTTCATAGAACATTTTGTACGCTTTTTCTAATTCTCCGCATCTACCATACAAAGTAATCAGAGAACTGCCGACATAGGCATTGGCCAGAAACCCAGTAGTTATTGCTAAGCAATGATACTGAATCCCAGCTTGAAGAACGCACAGGGAAGCACACGAACTCACTCCATTGGACAAAGAGCTGGCATCAAATCCCATACATAAAGTACCAAACTTCTTGTCGTTTAGAAAAGAAGGATCAAGTATTTCATCAAGCATATTCCAGAATCCTTGTCCTGATCCATTCGATGGAGTGAAATGGCTGCTCAAATCTTGATATGAAGTTGTTTGTAAAAAGTACTGAATTAGGCGAAGATGGCTTCGGCGCTCGGCAGCTGCGGTACCTGTTTTGGGGGATATGATGTCTAGAATCTTGAATGCCTGGGCCTGTGTTGCGTGTCTACGTTTGTGAGAACAGAAAAGCCTATACTGCAATAGTGTATAAAGAAGCTGAGTAGGTAGAGGATAAGGGAGTTTGTTCCTGACACAGGCTCCAATTGACACAACATTCATTCCTAAACAAAATTCGATCCATCAGCCTCCCCCGCTGCTCCAGCTTAATACTCCATCCCTCACTTTAAACGACTTAAATAGTTAAACGTGGCAACATATATATAAACTACAAACAAATAAATTTGCTCAAGATTTCTCTTTGGGTCTGCATATTCTCCGAGAGCCTCGTGAGCCTTCCAATGGGGCAGTTGGATGGCTTGTTCATGACTCGGTGTTTCTTATATCAGTTGAACTCGTTTATTTTGTGAGTTTTATTCATCTTTTATTATAAAAAATAAAAATAAAAATATATATTTGATTGCAAGCACCAATTCTTCTTCCCTTTTTTTTCTCTATCAATTTACCACGATTTTAATCGAGAAATAAAGTCATGAACTCATCTAAATAATCCGATATAGGAAAAAGGTTTCCTTGTCATCTATAAACAAGCACATTAACTTGCTATCTAAGTACTACCATTTCATAAACCAAAAACTGAGATTCATTACAGAGACTCCAAAATTGCAATAAATTTTGCTCTCAACAAGCACACACGTATTTCTTGAACAATGAGAGTAGGATTTCTTCCCCTCCTTCCGTAAAGGATCTGACAATTGATGTAACCGTCAATAAGCATGCATGCATTCCTGGAATAACGAAAATAGGGTTTGATTTATCTTGCATCTCATTTTTACAAATATAACAGAATTATGGAGTCAGAGATTAATGTTCTTGTCCTTATGTTATTGAAGTTTGTTCATGTGCCTTCATTTATGATTCCCTTACTTGCTAAGCTTTTAGCCTTGGCAATGGTGGATTGAGTCCCTGTTCTCTCAGATTTATGAACGGTTTTTTGGCCCTTCTTGATGATTTTCAGTGCCAATGTTTTCAGTGGAACAGTAATATCCAAAGGCATCAGTACATCTTCCAACTCACGCCAATCGAGGTCTTCAAAATCCCCATCTTCATACACCACTCTATACCACCCAGTTTCCTTGTCAAACTGAGTCACTGTGCCAGTATAGTATTTGTCCCCAAACGACTTTCGAATTTCCCTCCCTTCCAACCATTCACCAAAATTAGCATTTCCGAGAAATTCTGTATCAACACTTGCTTCTCTTTGTCGTTCTTCATCAACAGAGGAATTAGAGAGAACATGAGAGGTGTCAACTTGAGAGATGTCTGGCACCCCATTAATTAAAATAGCAGGTTCCCCTGGTAACTCAAAAACACCTGTCGGTAAAGCCTCTGATTCTGGATCTTTCCTTGCATTATCCATTTCTAGTTGTTCTCTTTCTCTGTGTCGATGTCGAACAGCCAGCACAAGGAGTTTAATAACCTGAAAATATAAAAGAATAGCACAAAAATGATCCTTGGAAAGTATAATATAACAGCTGGAACTTGGAAGCTTTTTGAGGAAAAAAAAAAATTTGCTGCAGCAAAATAAAAGCGAAATCCATGCTGAGGCTTCAAATTTTTAGTCATTACACAATACAAATTACTATAGATGTACCAATTGCTTAACGCCATTTTTGTTGTAGGCTTAGCCTGCCTGCACTATTTCCTTGCTATTCAAGTTCAGAGGCAAGCAAGGTGACGATCCAAAGAGTACCACAAGGAATTTAAAAACTGAAAGGAAAACTCAACAAACTAGTTAAGAAAACATGAAATTTGTCAAAACATTTGAAAACAAGCCTTAAATGTCAATGCAAGTTTATGAAGTTCGAAGAATGCGTTAATTTAAGCTAAGGAGCTCCATTCATAAATCATAAGAAAAGATGACATTAATCAGTCTCTAATAACGTTCTCAAGTTGCAAGGAGAGCTAATAGGTTCTTAGCAATCATCTTTGTTCGTTAATAGGCAATAGAGCCATTGAATTTATTCACTAATTGTTTCCTAGCTTCTAAACTCTCTCAACTTTCTTATTTCATTCACTATTTTTTGATAAATTTTCTTCATTAATTTAAAATGAATGCATTGATTCAGATGGTTAATCTAAAACAGGAATTTGAGCAACAAGCGAAGGTGGAATGACTACTAAACACCAAATCAATCCCACAAAAGGGAAGGAGAGAGTTGAGCTGCAAGTGAAAGATGATAAAAAAAAAAGGGACTACTAAACTCCAAAACAATCTAATAAAAAGAGGAGAGAAGACACGTAAAATAGCCACTGCTGAACATAAATAGAACGCAAAAACATTTTTGGGTCCTTCACAAATAGTAGTTTTTTCCATGGATCCCCAGACTCTTTATTGTGTTCTGTTGGGTCCCTAAATAATTATTTTAACATACATTAGATGCAAATTTGACAGATTGGATAAAATAATAGCATTATTTTATCGCACATTAAGTCCCTAAACAATCACTTTTTTTTTCTATTGAATTCAACTATGAACCTATTTGGACTAAAATTAATGTTTAAGAGGTTTTTTTTTTTAAAAAAAATTGAGTTCAACTATGAACCTATTTAGACTAAAATAGAAGTCTAGAAACTCAATAAAATACCATAAAAAGTCAGTAACTCAGTAGATAAAAAAACGCTGTTCTTCCCAAAGAGGTGTTTTTCCTAACTACAATGCACAGAGCAGGGAGAAACAAAAACTAGCACATATTGGTAGACTGTTGATTATATGTATATATATAAAGGCACATATAGTAGAGTGCCCAAACATCAGCCTTGAGACAAACATGAATTTAAACAAGTTGCAATAACAAGTTGGTTAGAATATAACTTCAATTGAAGTTCATCTGCACTCATGATTCTGCATTTAACTTCAAAGAAGAAAAACTGTACAAAATTCCGACAAGATAACGGATTTTTTATGCCCTTCCCTCCAAATGCAAAAAACGCAGGCACACCAAGACGATCTCACTATCATCCCAGGGTCTGATATCTTGCAAAGATGAGGCTAAGCTCACTTGGCTCATGAAAAAAAAAAACTATCAGCCAGTTCCCATCAGGTCTCGTCATTTAGATTTCAACAACATATTTGCCGGACAACTTTGGTGGTTAGATAAGAAAATAAAGGAAGAACTGGTTGCTCCGGAACTTCAAAGAAAACCCTAATTTCATTCAATTGTAACAAACGCTTAAAGCAACATTTTAGATTGGAAGTATCGTATCTATAAAAGAATTCTAAAGGACAACAGCAAGCCAATTGTTTCTTAAAAAATCCTAACAAGTTCATAAACCTTCAGAGAGAAAAACCAGATTGGGAATATGCTTACCAGTAAGAATTGGAAAGGTGAAATGAAAAGAAGTAGGCTTCAGTTTCGCTTGAGTCGTACTAAGAACTGTCTTTAACTTCTCCAAAGAGAAAAACTCAGTTATACAAGGAAGAAAGAAATTGGATTTGGTACAGCGACAGTGACCTCGAATGGGACTAAAACGCAGCGTTTTATTAGGGGCATATGTGCAAATTCCAAAGTTCACAACTTGGTGAGCTGAAGGCCCGATTGGCAAATGAATGAGCTCCACCGTCTGCTGCAGGGCTCGACTGTGGCTTATATGGTCGCTGCCTAAAGTACTTCACCGAACGCCATCCCCCACTTTAAGCAAAGCAGTTGCACGCTCGACTAGTCCTCTTTTCCGCTACGTCTGACAACTACCTTGCTTCCAAGGTGATCGCCTTCTATGCCAAAACCAGCCACCTTTTTTGTGCCTGTCACGTGTTCGATCGAACTCCCCAAAAAGAACACCTTCTCTTATATTCCATGCTAATATCCTACTCTCTCGACAACCGCCACGCAGATGCGTTTGACCTTTTTTCGTTGTTAACCTGTTCGAATTCCGTTAAAGCAAAGCGCGACAATTTCTCTGTCACCTGTTTGTTGAAGTCATAGTCCAATTTTCCGTTTCATTATGTTATTTTGGGTAAGGAAGTCCATTGTTCTGTTCTGCGAAGAGGATTCAATGTTGATATTTTCGTTGAGAATGCTTTGATTACGTACTATTCGAAATGTTACTATATAGTTTCGGCGAGAAGGTTGTTTGATAGAATGAAGCAGAGAGATGTGGTGACTTTGAATTCAATGATTGCAGGGTGTTCTCAGGCTGGCCTTTTTGAGGATTGTAAGAGCTTGTATAGGGAAATGGTGGACTTTCGGGTTTAAGGCCTAATGAGGTTTCAGTGGCCACTGATTTGCAAGCGTGTGGACAGACGACGGACCTTGCTTTCGGAATGGAAGTTCACAGTTTCGTTATTCATAATAACATTGAAATGGACATTGCTGTTTGTAATGCTTTGACTGGATTTTATGCTAAATGTGTTAGTTTAGATTATGCCAGGGAATTATTTGATGAGATGAGTGATAAGGATGAAATTACATACGGTTCTATCATATCTGGTTTTATGTTTCATGGATATGTTGATCTACCTTTGGATATTTTTAGACAAATGAAAACTAAAGATTGGAGTACATGGAATGCTGTGATTTCAGGTTTAGTACAAAACAAGCGGCATGAGGGGATTTTAGGTATGGTTAGAGAAATGCAGGCACTTGGTTTTAGACCCAATGCAGTGACACTTTCAAGCATACTTCCTACAGTATCAAACTTAAAAGGTGTGAAAGAGATACGTTGTTATGTTCTTAAAAATGGTTATGACCAAAATATATGTTGCAACTTGCAACCTATGAAGCACGGACACTCTAACTATATAGCGTATCGCGTTTCCGACACATTTCCGACACCGGCACTTATCGGACACTTATATGAAACGTTCTGGATGCATTTTGTAATTTTCTAAAAATTAGAAACACAATTTTTTAAGTTAAAAATATGTTTTTCTCTTTCAAAAACCTAAAATCTATGTATAACACCAATCATCATTCAATATATTTGATTTTATGTCATTTTTGTTTAATTTTATATAAAAATAATAACTTGCAATTATATCTCTTGAATTTAATATTTATAAATTTACCTCTATATTTTTAATATTTACACGTTTTTCCCACGTGTCCGTGTCCTATATTTTTTATAAATGTCGTTTCCCAGTATTCGTTTCCATGTCCATATTCATATCCGTGTTCGTGCTACATAGCTTGCAACTGCAATCATTGATATATATGGAAAGTCAGGAGAGCTTCATGGATCAAAGAGGGTTTTTTATCAATATTCAAAAAGTAGGAGCTTGATTATTTGGACTGCAATAATCTCAGAATATGCTGCACATGGAGATGCTAATTCAGCTCTCACTCTTTTTCTTGAGATGTTGAATAGCAGAACTCGATCAGATCCGGTCACTTTTACTGCAGTGATGGCAGCTTGTGCTCATTGTGGGCCGGTAGATAAAGCTTGGGAGATCTTTGATGCCATGTTTAAGGAACATGGCATTCAGCCCATGGTGCAATATTATGCTTGCGTGGTAGGATCTCTGAGCAGGGCAGGAAGGCTCTCTGAAACATTTAATTTCTCCTTTTTTTTTTTTTTACAAAAAAACAAATTCTATTTTTTCACCTATTGTTCTGAGTACCAGGCGCTACAGCGCTGAAGTAACTCATGCCATACTCCTAGGGAAAGCTCGAACGACCTTCAACAAAAGGATACCTGTACCCGAAACCGACACAGGTGAGTAGGTAGACGATCTAAAAAATTTCACCTTATCTATATTAATTCGAAATTTTTCTATTTCCCTTCTTTTAATTTCTGTAAAATCAGAATTTCGATCAAATCACACATCGCTGAAGAGTTCGTTTCTCAAATGCCAGTTGTGCCAAGTGCAAAAGTTTGGGGTTTTTTTGCTTCATGGAGCTTTTTGTTTCCGGTGATGTTGAACTGCGCCAGTTAGCTTGTAACTATCTATTTGAAATGGAACCTGAAATTACTGGAACTTATGTCATCATGGCCAATTTGTATTCCCAGGCAGGGAGATGGAAAGAAGCTGATGAGGTGAGAAAGAGGATGGATGAAGTAGTTTTAAAGAAGGTCCCAGGCAGTAGCTGGATAGAAGCTAGTAAAAGACTACAAAACTTTATTGCAAAGGACACATGTAGAGAAAATTCTAAATATATGTGACATTGAAAGGGTTGCTCGGGTTGTCAAAAGATGAAGGGACTGTTTTGCAGGACAAGCCTGCTTAGGAGACTGTATATGGCTAGAATGCTAAATTCACAACTATAATAGAACTGTTGTAAAATGGGAAAAGGCACGGCAACTCGATGTAAAGTGTGGTTTAATGTATGATTCACAGTTCTTGGTTCAGCTTCTGAGGGTGCATTTTAATTTTCATAAGCAGGAAATTCATCAAGGTAAGAACTAAGAACACTTGTAGCTATAAAGGGTTTATGATTTTAATGGAAATGAGTTGCTATTTCTTAGTCATTGATTCTTTCTATTTTAATTGTAGAAAGAAGCTTCTATATATGGCTTCATGTATTTGTCTGTTCCTATTTTCTCAAGTTAGTCAGGGATCAAAAACACTGAGCTACCAAGATTTGGTCATCATACATGAGAGCTATCAGCTCGCCTTCTTACATGTCTCCAGGTACTTTTTACTGGCTTCATACAATGGTTGTCATTTATTGATTCCTGTAAAGAGTGGTCATAACACTCTCATAGTTAAGAGGTTTTAAATAATGTACAGCTTTTTATACATCCCATTGTAAATTGTTTTTTAGAAACTAGACAAGAAGAAGATGAATATATTCTGCTTGTAAGTACATTTTTCCCTTTTCAATTCTTTAGTATGTAAGTTTTTTGAGGTCAATTGCGTAAAGTTTTAGGAATAATTAGCTATTATCTCAACTTTTGACAGTGAGATTTTGCTAAATTTCACTAATCTCCACTTTAACACTAATGCACATTGATATTTTTCAATTTCAATTTATAACACAAATAGTCATCAACTTTAATTCGTATTCACATGTTGTATTCACATGTTACTTTTATGATTAAGTCTCACGTCGCTCCTTATATGAAATCTACGTGGACTTTTATTGAAATTTATATTTTGTGAAATGGAAATATGCTTAACTAGGAATTTTTTTTCTTTTTAAAAAAATTATACATGAATAAGCAATACCCTCAAGCACAATATATATATATATATATATATATATATATATGCACAATTCTTCAAAAAAAATCAATAAGAGTTTATACGTAGATGGTGATATTTAATTATTAAGGGTAATATGAGAAATCCTTAAAAACAGGTAAAAATTATATTTTTATTACATAAATTAAATTTTAGAAATATTTTTGTAATACAAATTAAAATTGAAGGATGTTTAAGTCACAAAATAAAGTTAAAAGACTACTGTGCATTAATGATAAGTTGATAAGTTAAAGAGACGATATATAAAATTACTTGCAAGCATCGTAATTTTGTGGGCCATTATTTTTTTACTGGCTTCTATACGATGGTTGTCATTTATGGATTCCTTTAAAGAGTGGTAATGACACTCTCATAGTTTAGAGGTTTTAAATAATGTACAGCTTTTTACACATCCCATTGTAAATTGTTTTTTAGAAACTACACAAGAAGATGAATACATTCTGTTTGTAGGGACATTTTTCCCTTTTCAATTCTGTAGTATTTAAGTATTTGAGGTCAATTGCGTACAGTTTTAGGAATACTCAGCTATTATCTCAACTTTTGACAGTGTGAACTTTTCATTATCAACCTTCCCTCAACACTAATACATAATAATATCTCTTAATTTCAATTTGTAACATAAATAGTCAAACTTTATTATGTATAATAGAAATAATTTTCTCATTTATATCTACAAGATTCACATACTATTTTTTTGACCAAGTGTCACGTCGCTCCTTACATGAAATATACGTGAAATTTTATTGAAAATTATATTTTGTGAAATGAAAATATCTTAACTAAGAATTTTTTTTTCCCTTTTAAAAATATTATACATGAATAAGCAATACTCTCAAGAAAAAAAAAAAGCACAATTTTTCAAAAAATTAATATGAGTTTACGTATAGATAGTGATGTGACATTTAGGGGTTGTCTGGTTCAGACGTAGGATACAGCTGATAACTGGTAATTGATTGATATTAGTGTTTAATAAAACTAATTGAATTGTTACCGTCAAAATGTGAAATTATTATTATGGGATATAATTTATTTCAAAAAATATATTTTTCTATAATATATAAATAAACAAAAAAATAAAGAATATACTTAATTATAAATAAAATTTTCACAAATGTATATCTATAATTTATAAATATAATATATTTTTAATATAATATATTTTATATTGAATAAAGTGATTTTGAAGATGTGTATTTTATTTTTAATAAAAAAATTTACAATATGATTTATTTTATTATAAAGCGACTAATTTTGTCATTTTATTAAAAAAATTATTTATTTTAAAAAAATTTCAAAATAAAATTTTTTTTGAATTTTTTATCAAATACTTATATTTAACTTTTGAGGATTAAAAAGTTATTAGATGCCTTCAATAGTTAAATTAGATACCCTCTTAGTTATTATGAGTAACTTATAAAATTTGTAAAAACAAATAAAAATGATATTTTTATTAACAAATTAAAATTGACAGTATATTTATATTACAAATTGAAGGTGAAAGACTACTATGCATTAATAATAAGTTGAGGGGGTTCTGTAAAATTAATAGCAAGCATCGTAATTCTTTGGGACAATTTTTTTTTTTTCATTTTTTTAACTGAACCATATTCTCTAATGGGAAACTTTTTCAATTGCGGGCACTGATCTTTACTTTAAGTTGCAGTGGATCCCTAAGTTTATTTTCCAAAGTTTACTTTAGTTTTTCATTAATGATCTATCTGCCATAAACTTATAATTATGTCTCCCTCAAAATGATGCTTTACTATGCCAAAATGCTACAATGATAGGTTAAAGATCCTCACAATTCATTGTTAATGATAACTATGCTAATAAGCTTTTTTCTGAGGAAGGAAAAAGGAATAAAGGGCAAAAGAGGGAATCCGAGCAAACTCTAGCTATAAAATTGATCCTATCCGTGGCGACAGATATCAATCCTAATCTAGGAGCCTTTTTTTCTGACAGCTCATCAAAATTTCATATGGGTTCAAATCCTAATTACAGACCCAATAAATTAAAATAAGAAATTGTTGAAAAATAATAAGATGTTTCTTTTGTTCTTTCCAGGTAATTTAAAAATAAAAAAATAGTTAATTTATTATGAAGATTCACCCCATCTTATTCGATTTAAAATGTAATTTGATTTTAAAGATGAATGACTGTATCAATTTAAAGATAAATAATGTAATCTATCAACGAACTTAACCATCCAAGTGAATATATCGAAATTGGAGCTCTATATATTAGTTGATTGAAGATTCATAAGTTTGGGTAGGAGATAACAAGATTGCAATTTTCCCCTAGATTTGTTCCAAAACCACCAGCAGTTGAAATTAATGTGAACTGGTGTAATTAAGTAGGTAGACATTGCACGTTAGCCCAAACCCCAAAAGGGTATACTGAAGGAGAGTGGAAGGCGGTGGATGCAATTGGAAGGGGTGACAAATATAGTCATGTTTAGTGTGGTTAATGAGTTCCAAGAATTATTTTCATCATCAATAATGGAGTGGTAGGGGACAAGGGAAAGGAGTCATGCATGATATATTAATTCTTGTGCTTGTTTGGTTAAGCCAATCTTAATTAGAGATAATGAAAACAAAGAAAGGATTAGTAAACGTGTTTGAACTATACACACAAATGTGAACAAAAAATCTACATTCCCCTGCCCCCTCATCTTTCTCTTGAGTATTGTCCACATAGATTGTTCCACTTATATATTTCCCAACCGAATAACGCAAAAAATAAAATAAAATAGTGTTTCTTCCTCTTATATTTTCATAGCTAGACCAAGAACCTTAAGCTACAAAGACTGTTTTCTCCTTTGGCATGGGTGGGGTTAAAATGTGGTGTCAAAAATAATAATCGGTTTGTTTGTTATATTAAAAAATATATATGTTTTATTAGTTTTGATTAATATATAACTGAATTCATGAATCTAAACAAGAAATTTTCCTGAGTTAATTTATCATCGTTTTATTGCCTCATATATATAAATCTCACTATTATTATAACTTACATTACGATGATGTGAAATAATAATGCATGTTTAGGAGAGGCACTTAGATGCGGAAGGCAAGGGTGCTCATAAACAACTTTCTCCAATATTAACATCTCAAAAGTCCTATATTACAGAATTTAGTTAGATTCTTGGATTTTTGTTTTTATTTATTTATTAAAGAAGGAAGGAATTATTAAAGTGGTATATATATACATACATATATATGAGGAAGCTTTATGGACTATTATTTTTCGATTACTTTTATTAATTATTAGATTTAATTTGTGAATTTTACTTAACAAATGGCCATCTCAAAATGAGAATAAACTAAAAATATTTCCTATGAAAATAAAACGGTAATACTCCTTCAAAGGAGAGTTTTGTTATTATAAGAAAATATTGGTCAAAATATCTACTTTAATCCAATTTAATTGATATGGTTCGGTGCATAAAATAATAATAATAATAATAATAAAAAAAAAGGTTCATCCTCGTTAAGCCTTACATACATCATTCCCTCAAACTTTGGAGTTGGCAGAGCAAATAAATTGGAGAGGGCACATAAACATAAATTATTAATGGAAGAAGAAACAATTAGCATCATCATGGCAGCACTCTCAACTCTTACTCCTCCTCAACTTACACATCTTACACACTCCATCCTCTCACAAACCCTCCTCCATCACCACCGCCTCTCCTCTCTCCTCTCCTCTCCCTCTGCCTTCTCCCTCACCCTCCACCACCTCCATGCCCTTTCCCTCCCCAACAAATCCCTCCTCATTGCCAACCATCTCCTCTCCTCCCTCCGCCTCCTCACCCGCTACTTCCAACCCCCGCATCCCTTCCTGGCCCCCACACTCAAACACCGTGACCTTGACGCTGCCTTACTTCTTCTTCTCCTCTGCGATGTCCATCGCGATAACCCTGATCTATTACTCCAAGCTCCGCATCCACAATGGCGCCAGATTTTACGTAGACGTTGCTCCGTGGCCGTTTTAGCTCAGTCCGGCGTCGGGGTCCATTACGGTGGCGTACTTTTACCTTTCATTGAGATGATAACAAGGTGCTGGAGGTTTGTGGGCGTGATGGAAGAGAAGGAGAGGAGGGAGGTGGCAGCAGCAGCGGCAGCAGTGGTGGCGCTGCCGGCAGTGGAGGTGAAAAAGGGTGGTGGTGGGGAATGCTTAGTATGTAGGGAGGAGATGAAAGAAGGAAGAGATGTATGTGAATTGCCGTGCGGACATTTGTTTCATTGGATATGCATATTAAGATGGCTGAAGATGAGCAACAGTTGCCCATGTTGCAGGTTTCAGCTCCCAACCGATGACGTCTTTGCAGAGATCCAACGGCTCTGGAGTCTTATCCTCAAGACGGCTGCTGATGTGTGCAACTGTGCATCACCCATCAAGTAATTAGTAATTATTATTATTATTTTTTAACTCAAACGGTTTTGGGTTTTCATAGAATATTTTCCTTATGATTATTTTAGTATACACGTAAGTGAAAAAAAAGAAAAAGAAAAAAAGAGAGACTGAATTCAAAGGGTATAGTTAAGCAGGGCAGCTAGCTAAGATCCACTATATATAAATATGATGTAATTTACATAAGAGTAATATTTAAATATTAAAATAAATGTAAGGGTTACGTACGTGGACTGAGAAGAGGATATATGGAAGGCATTAGGATTAAGGGTTGTAAGGAATGGTTGTGATGGATTATGTGTAGAGAATCACTTATTGATGATAGAGACACATGTGGTTTATATTTCGAAGCATGTTAATTTTATTGATTACAGATTTAAATGATTAGTAAATGAATTGAGATATTTCGCTATTGCTTCAAAAATAGCTGTCAAGGGACCATGGACCCTCCAATTAATTAATTTTGCTCATCATAACTCATACTCCTATTATACTAAATTCAATTATTAACTTTTCTTTTATTTATTTTTATTTTTTGAGGAAAGCAAGGAATACTTATTATAGCTGTTAATTATAAAGAAGGGGGAGATTTCTTCCTTTGTGTTTTGTCAAGGTTAAACGTATATAAGCACCTAAACTCAACTTACTTTTACACATAAAAAAGCTTAATTGAAATGAAGTATTTGGGTTTCTTAGCGTACAAATCGAAGCATTACATTATTTCGTTACTTAATTTGCTCGGATTTATCTTTGATATGATTCATAAAAAATTTTGAGTGGAATAATAGAATGTGAAGTAATAATTATAAAAGCTAATATAGTCATGATGGGAGATTCAATGGTTTTGTGGGTTATGGGAGTTAATTTGGGCCTAATATATAATTTTTCCTTCAAACTTCATAATACATTGCTCGGGAATTTCATTATTTACATTCTTTTAAATTATAACTGTCAAAATTTATTATAATACAATGATATTACAATTTCAACACGATTAATAAATAAGTTAAGTATGAATTGAGTCATTTAATACAAGATGATACGATTAGAATCGATTCGATTTTAATAGTTTTTTTAAACAATCATCTTAATATAAAATAAATTAGATATATTTTTTTATAATTAAATAACACATGCTCTAATTTAAGATTATAAAAATTATAAATAATTTAAAATAATATTATTTTATATAATTTAATACGTAATATTGTGATAAATATGGATGCCCATTAAAATTACTAATATTAATTGAATTGACACATGCATGAATTGATAATGTACTTCAAATAGCACAACTGGCACTCCATTTTGAAACCTGGCATACGAGGGAAGATAAAATTTATGGGCACGTGATGTGGGAGAAAATTTATCATATCCGATAGAGTTGCTCCTCCTTTTTTATGTTTTTTCCATTTCCTTATTACCTCCAACTCTCTGTCCTTTTGTCATTATTGTGTATTCAATGCCGATAGTGATAATGTCCTCATCCTCATTGGAAAAACTAAGGATTTGTCTGTTAATAAACCAGAGCTCACACATGCAGAGGTTGAAAAAATTTCATATCTGTGTGTTGTGGGAAAATTATATCAAACAAACCGTTTCCTCCTGAACCAGTCAAAGATGCACTTGAGAATGCATGGAAAACCACATTAGATTTCTTGGTAGACAAGAAAGATTTCAACATCTTTCAATTTCAATTTAACAAGTGAAGATGACAAAAGGCGTGTTCTTCAGGGAGCACTTGTGGGTTTTCGAAAACCACCATTTATAGGTAAGAAATTTTCTTGAAGCACACTGAAATTGAATACAATGGATTCATACATGAATAAATTAAACTTAGGCCCCAGGATTTTGTAAACAAATATTTCCAATTTATACAATTAAATTTATTTTTAATTATATTTTCATTCTTGTAACTCATTTAATTCCCATAAGTTAGGAAATAACTCATTCATTAATCATTATCATTACTGAGTTAATCAATTACTCTATGTACCCATAGACATAGCAAATAAGTATATAACTATCAATAATTTAATCCCCTATTAATTATCTTATTTGGAAAAAAATTAAAAAATTAAATATTTATGGTCGCTATGAAACTAATCGCATGGTAATTAGTTAATTATGTAATTAAGTTTTGAAAAAAATTCCAATCTCAATTATAATAAATACATTATATATATTTTTCAAGTAAATAGTCAAAATTGTCCCTTTGATTTTTTTTTTGTCAATGATCAATTTACTTCAAATTATATTTTAATTATAATTAGTTAAAAACTTAATATTTACTGTCAATTTCCTATTTAAATTTTTTATTTTTCTAAAAATGCATATTGTTATTATTTTTTCTTGCAAGACACAACTAAATTTGAATTGAATTTTACAATTAATAATAAAAATAAAAAATATTTTTAATATTAAAATCAAGATATAGGATCAGAGTTAGCGATCTCTGTTCCTCTATGAAGCTCGAGAATAGAGACTGGTATTTATTTATTTATTTATTTTTGTTGGAGAACGAAGCAGGAACAATTGGAAATTTTCAAGAGTAAAAACGGAAAAGGAGATGTAATCTGTTGGCACTCCTAAGACTGACAAAGGAATTAAATAAATTTCTTACATTCTTACTTTTTACATGTCTTAAATTGACATTAAAAGTTGAGAACTTTGTCCACAATAAGGTAATTTTCTTGTTTTGGGAAAAAGAAAAAAAGTAACACATTGATTCATCGTTTTTTACTCAAAACATTTAAATTGCGAAGTGACTACACTTCCACTTCCACTTAACGTAAAAAAGAAAAAAAAAAGTTGTTGACCAATACAGTCTCTTCTACACTCAATTTTAATAAAACTGTTTATAAATTGATTTCTATGACATTTTGTTAGAATCTCATTAGACATATAATATAATGAACATTGGTAACAAAATATGAGTTTTAGGTATCTTTATTTCCGAAAAATAATTTATTTTTAGAAAATATTTTTTAAAAAAATAATAATAAGATAGGGTGTATTGGTGTTACATTTATTGTTTTTCTTTTTTAATTTATATTTTTAAGCTAATAATAACATAGGGAAGAAGTTGCAGAACAAGTTGATGAACAAATGCATTAGCTGTTTGAAATGAAATGTAGGAATGTACGTGCGGTTTAAGTATAAGGTGCATGTACCATTTTATCTTGTTGCTGGACCCTATTGTCTTGTCTTTCCCCTGTTCCCAATTTTGACCCACTTTCGATCATTGTTTTCCCCCATTTTCTTTTAAGTTCCTTATCTAATATTGTTGATGGGAATAATATTTATTTAGACTAATTAAGTTTAGTATCATATACAATTGATAATTTAGAAGAAGAAGAAAAAAAAACATTTCTAACGATGGCAGTCCAAGAAGCATGCACAAAAATGTAGGACAATGGATCCTCTCGTTCTTGGTAGCATGTAATGCTAATATTTTAGTTTTTAAAAATGCATGTGCTTGCCATTATTTTCAAATATTGTAATTTTGACAAATTGACACTAATATTGGATTGAGGAAGGCAGCCTCTCCTCTAGTCTAGAGCCATTGTAATATTGGACATAAAGCTCTCAACCTATAGGATTTAATCATGTGGGGATATAAGAAATCATTTGCTTCTAAACCCCTATCAGAAAATACACGACTAGAAGGGTAAAGCTAAACACAAAGTGCAATTTTGTTAATATATGCTTATAAGTTACAGAATTAAGAATCTATTCATATAATTTATTATCTCTCTAACTTTGACACTTAATTTTTAAAATTAATTTTAATTTTCTGATATACTACTAAAACCTTTCTATTTATATAATCAATTGAGATTTTGTAACTTATTATCTTATAAATATAAGTTATTTACCTAACATGGTTTTGAGACAAAAAAAATGTTTAAACAAAAATTAATTTTAAAAACATTGAGAGAAGATAAATATGAAAACTTTACGCCAGAAGTGTAGTAGGCTCTATACGTCCAAAATCCTGATTTTACATTTGAGGTTATAATTAATTAAAAACAGCATAGAAGAAGAGTATCATTAAACTAGGAAAATGGAAAAACCAGAGTGAGTAAGATGAGCAAAAATTGCCTAAAATGATGGGTTATATACATATGATAAAACCCAAGAATCTCAGCCATGGAATGGGAAAGTCTAGGCCACAGAAACATTAAAAAAAAAAAACACGACAAAGCAACAAGACAACAACAATGTCAGTTTATTGAATCTTTAAATTTCCCATCCTCTGGATCTCATCTGACAACAAAAACTGATGATCTTCTGTCAAAATAACTCCAAATTGAACCCTTCACTTACCCATTGCTCGTTGCTCCCTTTGATCTCTCTGATATCAGACCAAACTCTGTCAATACCAAATCCATGTGTTATTTTCCAGCTCAGTTTTGTTTCTTCAAATATGGCACACATGAAAGGACCAAACGTACTCTACCCAGATTCAAGGTACATACCACCAGCACTCCTCCATGTTCTCTGAACTCTCTTTAATACTATTGCCCTCTTGTCTCAATATGCTTCACTTTT
This sequence comes from Triadica sebifera, assembly GCA_023653625.1. NCBI lineage: Eukaryota > Viridiplantae > Streptophyta > Magnoliopsida > Malpighiales > Euphorbiaceae > Triadica > Triadica sebifera. Next base: position 29,114,806 of record CM042908.1, on the reverse strand, counting down.
CACTTCATCTAGCCCATTCCCTTTTGGTCTTTTTCTCACATTTGTACTTATTCATTCAACTGGGTATTTAGTTTCAAGAATTGGGTTTCTTGGATTTGAGCATAAACAGAATTCAAGGTTGGATTTTTATCAACATATCCATTTTGGCTCTTTCGAATAACTTAAATATAATTCGTTCCTATACCAAAAAAAATATAATTCGTTCAAGTGTGATTCGATATAATTGAGAAATGGTTAAACCTTGTTGGAGACCTAGGGTTGATGTTGATGCTAATGGAAAGGTTGATGGCCTATTATGGTATAAGGATTTAGGAAACCATCTTCATGGAGGATTTTCAATGGCCGTAATCCAAGCCAATTATTTATTAGAGGATCAAAGCCAATTTGAATCCGGCCCATTGAGCTATAGTGATTCAGGTCCTCAAGGTACTTTTATCGGGATATACGATGGACATGCAGGAACTGACGCCTCAAGGTTTATCAATCAAAATCTGTTCTCCAATTTCAAGGGTATGTCGAAGTTTTGATTGTTTTTGCTAATTTTATCATATTTTTATGCTATGACTTAAATTGCTGAAGGGTTTATACTTTCTTGTATGATCATCTCATAAAAGATTTTGTTTTGAATTGCTTATGTCTGCATCTCATTATTTATAGCTGGATGGGTTTTATTGCTTAGAAGGTTTTATTTTTTGTTTTGTTGTATTTGTTCCTTTAAAGTGTAGCAAATCAAAAATGAGTTCTTTAAGCACTCAATCTGCAGTGCACAGATTTTACATATATCGTGTTGCTTGCATTGTTATAAACTGTAATAGCTTTTATATGGTGATTATAACGAGGGGTTCAACTTCTACACTTTTGTTTCTTTCGGTTTTCAACTTGGATTCTTTACCCGTCCTATCAGCTGCTCTAATTAATTGATATTTGATAAGCATTTTGTTCAATATATATTATGCTAAGATAGCCGGATGCTTATCGTTATTCTTTGCTATTTGTGATGCAGCAATTGTGTCTGAGCATCGAGAGGTATCAGAAAACGTAATCAAGAAGGCTTTTTCAGCAACGGAAGAGGATTTTCTTTCCCTTGTGAAAAAACAGTGGCTCAGTAAGCCCGAAATGGCATCAGTGGGATCTTGTTGTTTAGTGGGAGTTATGACCAATGGTTTATTGTATATTGCAAATGCTGGAGACTCCCGGGTAGTCTTAGGGAGAGCTGAAAGAGGAAGCAGAGGAGTTAAATCCGTACAATTATCTACCGAACACAATGCAAATATAGAATCTGTGAGAAATGAACTTCGTTCTTTACATCCTGAAGATTCTCAGATTGTTGTCATGAAGCACAAAGTATGGCGTGTCAAAGGAATCATACAGGTAATTTTCTAGCTGTCATTTCCCTTGGTGAAAGTTTGTAGTGTACAGCCCGAGTTGGATTGCATTAGTGCTTAAGCAGATGGATTTATGGGAGCAGAAGTCCGCATATTTGTGTTGTTTGTGCTAAAATGACAGAATAATGGAGTTGCTGAGATGTCCCTTTATATTTGCAGGTTTCAAGATCTATTGGGGATGCCTATCTTAAGAAGACGCAGTTCAACAAAGAGCCTCTACAATCCAAGTACAGACTGCCTGAACCTTTCCACAAGCCTATCCTTAGTTCTGAGCCATCAATCTTAGTGCATAAACTCCAACCAAACGATCAGTTTCTTATATTTGCTTCTGACGGTCTATGGGAGCATCTTAGCAACCAGGAGGCTGTCGAAATTGCGCAAACTTTTCCTCGTTATGTAAGTTTCCATCCTCACTTATATTTCTTCCTATCAGACAACTGGATCTCACAGAATATACTAATTATAGTTCACTCATTTCATCTAATATGTAAAGTCGATGGAAACTGAACGCTTTTTCTGAGGATTCTCTTAAATAGATATAGAACTAGAAAGCACATCAAATTAAAATCCCACTCTCCTAGAGGGTCATGTTGTTTAAAAATAGATTTGATCCCCTTTAATATTGAGCTGACTAGTCCACATTTAAAAATATCATGGTTATTAGCAATTTAGCATCTGTGGTCGCCCTAGATGCATGGATTCTTTTTGGTTAGTGGTAACAGTTAAACAAAATTAGATCCCCCCCCCCCCCAATCTACTATTTATGGTCTTCTATTGTTTATAAGATCTCAAAATATGAGGTTGGACTATGGTATCACTGAAGTTGGTATATTTATCCCGAAGATAAGTATGGTTGTCTGAAGCCACTAACTTATCATGGTATTCTGTTCGTTAAATGCAGGGAATCGCCAAGAGGCTCATTAAAGCTGCACTTAAAGAAGCAGCAAAGAAAAGAGAAATGAGGTACACAGATCTAACAAAAATTGATCGAGGAGTGAGGAGACATTTTCATGATGATATCACAGTCGTGGTTGTGTTCATGGATTCTCACACGAGCAGTAGAAACTCCAACTGTTCATTTTCAATTCGAGGAGGAAGAGGAATCATCCTCACTCCAACCAACTCGTAGTTTGCAAGTTTAAAGTGCACTTATTTGCTATCCCTGTCCATGGTTGTTAGAACAGTGAATTTATTCTGGGTAACTTGTTTTTGACCTTTACATGAAGGATGAAACCCCATCTGGCAAGGCAAAAATACTGCCCATGGAAGATTTGGATACAGAAACTGGATATGGAAGCAGATAGATAGCACAGCTATCAAAGATTAACGTGGAACTAGATGTGTCTCTATACGTAATGATTTTATGTATCATTTTCAATGGTAAATGTTAGTTGGAGCAGATCTCACTTGAGACCGTTGGCAGCGGTTGCAGATGCAATTGATTGATTTTTAATGCATGTAAACTAATAAATGCAAGCGTTTATTTCAACCAAGTAAATTTTCTCGTTCAAAGTCACCGACAATGCTGCCGAGCCAATTTTTCAAGAACCTCTCCCTCCTCCCTTGCTGATAAAGACTCTCAAATATTTAGAGGACAACTCCTGTTTACTCTCAGCCAATTACATCTCCGGCAAGCAGCAACTTTGCTGCTATTGCTATAATTTGGCACAATCGCAAGTTCTAACTGTAATGCCCAAAACCTATCACAAAAATCATCATCGCTTATTCATTGTGTACTCCTCACTCGGGTCGTCCCCATAGCCTTTTCCAATTCACAAACTTTGAGATGTTACATATGATTCAACTTCCTCCACCCCAGATTTTTGAATCTGCTACTCAGCCCAAAGAAAAGGCAAGATAAAAACTGATTGGAGCAGTACAACAGAACAACCACAGGAGAAGGAAAAAAAATGTGCTTGGGTGGTTTGAAATACTGCAATCAAAGATGGCACAGTATTGCCCAAATACAGTTATACCCTGCATACAAAGCGATATGCCAAAATGTATTTCCAGAACTATTTCAGATATCTGCATAAAAAGATGCGCTAGATAAATGCTAAATCACTGCTACCACTGAATTTATATCCAATTAAAACTACAAAATCATATTAGAGTTGAACATCACAATAACACAAAAAAACCACGTGCTTAGCTAATCATGTAATTACCAAACATAAGGGAAAAACTTGCAATGTTCTCCAAATCGAAACACCTTGTGCTTGTGTGATTCCATCCCACAATTCTTACAGACCATAAAAACAACAAAAACCCAAATACCGTGTTTCTAATATATGAAATACTATAAAAATTACATTCGCAAAACCAAACGCATCTTCCATTCCCAAAATCCTACCTTGCAGCTCAGGCAATTTACTGTGAGGCCAAAAAGAAATCAACACCACCTTAGTAGAGTTCACATTCTCAAAATCAGCCGAGGATATCAGAAATTCTGACGTAATATATACAGAACTTCTATTTGAGATCCCACTTACAATCTCACGGTTAACAACTAAGCTCAAGTTTCACTGACAGCTTTACCTTCAAGGAATTCACAGCATGCCATTTCCAAATGTGCACTTCATGATCAAACTTAAACAGCAGTATTAAGTAACATTGTTCAATCTGTCCCTATCTAACAAATATGGAAGTACCCAACAGACTAGAATTTGTCCTCTAATTCATGATTAATTGTCAAAATAAATTATATGCTCTGGTACCATGATATGAGAAGAAAAGTTTTTTTTTTAAAGAAAAAAAACTAAAAATAAAAACCAAAAGAAATTATAAGAGCAACAGTCAAGTGGAACTACAATTAGAAAATTAAATATATGCAAGCTTTCAGATATGACGAATGCAATCCAATTTTATGTTCTTGTTTGGTCCAGTTGTAAGCTTCTAAGATGGACATGGATCTTACATTACTTCCAAGACCAATAAGTGCAAATGCCCACACAAGTATAGATCTATGCTTATATCAACCTGGACAAGACTAGCTTTGTAATTTCTTTCTTGATTACCCATCCTGAAATTTAATTGTATGCCATAATAGTCCGCCCATGTTTCCTAATTAAGCAAAATAAAACATATTGAAATCTCAAGTTCTTGAATCTGATATAGGTATTCATAACACCTACTTAATACTGCTGTTTTATGAAACATCAAGAGGAAGCACAGGCCAAATGTCCTTGAGACGAAGCGTTCTATAATCAGAGTCAGCAACCTTCGCAAACTTTCTGCAAATCAAAGGCCTTGAGTGGATATGCAACAAATACATACCAGGAACCTAAATTTATAACTAAATTTCTGACATATCAGTAGATTTAATATGTTAGCTAACTAAGGTGTTTGTTGATTGCATGAGGCCTCACAAGGTAAATTGACATAGGATGCATCTGAAACCAAGTATCTTCTTTCTAACTCTAGAACCTTATCAATTATTTGTAGAGAATCATATATCTGAGAATGAACAGTGCTGTATCAAGGAAATCATGCTGAACAATAAAGATGGGGATGGAAACAACCAAGGGAATCAGAAGTTAGAACACTGGACCTGCAAAAATATACATCAAAATGAACAAAGCATTTCATGTAGTTTTCTATTACAAATGAGACAGTCCAGTCTGCAAATATTATGCAAGTGGATTAAATATAATCAATGCAGCATCTCCAGTGTTCAAACAATACCTAAAATTTAAGGAGGCAACTCTTTTCAGGACCCTCCGCCGGCCTTGCCCGCAACTGCTGCCTTCTGTTTCAGAGACAAGAAAAAAATCAGTAATAAAATAGTATGGTCACTAATAACAAAGTATCCTACCTCTATGATATGCAAATAGTGAACTCTTAGAAAGGTGCCTTACTGGCTCAATGTTCCCTTCGCCATTCATTGATAGAGATTTTGACAGAGGTTGTGAAAACCTGGTAGAGAAATAGTAACATCAGCTCTGACTTGACAACAGCAAAATACTAAAACTACACAAAGCAATTTTTAACAAACAATTTATAATACAAAGGGGTAAAAACCTCGATTCCCTAGCTTTCTTTTTGTCTTCTTCCAGAATATCCGTTTTAGAAGCAGGTGCAAATCTTTGAAGTCGAGCTTTTTTCTTTGCCTCTTCATCAGCAGTCACCAGAAGCCCAAATCTATAAAAAAGTTACAAGAGATTAGTAACAAGACTCCTGAATAATGATTGGCAGAGTTGCAGCAATTCAACTTCCAAAAGCATGTGAACAAATACCTCTCTGCTCTAGCCTTCCTCTTCAGCTCTTCTGAATTATTTAATGTAAACCCAGATCGAGATCCAGACTCAGTGCCAAACCTGCAACAGGTTATGTTTCGCATATTGAAAATTTAGATGATGGATAAGAAAAATGGATTTGGGTTCTGATAAAAAAATAATTTGCAGAACTCCACAAAAATGAGAAGATCTATGTGCAGTGAGTTTTTCATGGTTCAGCAAAGTTCATCCATGGAGCACCTATTGTTTGGGGGGAGGAAGAAGACATATACAACTTCCTTATCCCTACACACGGAACCAGTGTAGAAATGCATAAAGAGCATCAGACAATATAGATTTAAAGCCCAAACATACAGAAACATCTACACTCAACCATGCACCAAAAATTCAAATGCTGAACTTCAAAGACTCATCATCAGATTGCAGAATATACAAATGAAATAATGCGTCAAAAAATTTGCATTCCTGTTCAGCTCTGGACCAATAACTCAATTTTTAAAAAGTAAAATTAATTAACAAGTGATTTTAATAACTGTTATTCCGCTATGCATAAAATAGAATGTACCATGAATATGATTAACGCCATACTAGTTAAACTTCCAAAACAGCATTAGAAAAACCAATACTTAACACTTTGTAGACACATTCTTTAGAACTTACTGAAGTGCAGCTTCATGCGGCTGTGCGAAGTGAAAAATAAGCTTACAGGCAGCAATTAGCTATAAAGTTAACTTTTTTAAAATGCAGACACACAGGAAACAAAACAGTACCAAACTATATATATAAAAAAAAAGGCATCGACTCCAAATTATAAGCTATAAAATAATGCCAAATTACTTTCATTGCATCATCCTGAAACGCAATTACAATTCTACAAAAATCCATGAATTATGGTTGAAATTCTGCCCCCATAATTTGAACTTTAATCATAGAAAAATCATTCAAAATCGCATGTGAAAAGAAACTATAAAACATCACAGACAGATGGATTGAGGCATGTTATAGAATCCCCAAACAACAATAAACTCGGGTTTGAGAGAGAAACTCAAAACCCTAACCCCGAAGTTCGCAGAAAAAAATCTAAACAAAATGCTATTTGTAGATACCTTTCAGCTCGAGAATTGCGTTTCTCTTGCTCGGACAACTGAACAGTAATTCCAAACCGCTCAGCGCGACGAATTTTCCTCTCGGTGTCGGAGACAACAGCGATACTCCGTGACCAGACCGCAGAGACCTTGCTACTCTTCAAATCCTCGAGGTCCTGATTGCGCTCGCTGGGACCCGAATGACCGGTAGATGGGGTTGTGATGACAGAGTCCTCAACTCGATCTGGCTTGACGGAGACAGGAACAATGGCGTCAATGGGTTTGGTAGGGATTCCTTGAAGAGGAGCACTGGCGGTGGAGAGATTCTCAGCGCCAGTTGCCATTGATAGGGAGAGGGAATGGAGAGAAATGATAGTGGAGAGGGGAGACGCCGGGGAATTTTATATATTGCGGCGAGAAAGGTAGGGTGGAGAAAATGGAAATTGGTAGAGGCATATATAAGCGGACGGGTGTGATGGCATGGCGGTCAAAGTAGTGATTGGTATGGGGCCCAGTTGTTGGGTTACTTTCATTTCCTGGCCCATATTCTTTCATTTCATATGGATTGGGCTATGAGGAATTGAAAATTCAAACTCAAAATAATAATAATAATTTCTAAAATAATTATCCAATGTTTTATTGTGTTTTTAATTATGCTGTTAATTGTTCAAAAATCACATTTAGAATTTTTTTTGATTTAATTGACTGATTTTTTTAATTTTTTGTAAATTGTTTTTTCCAAACCTATTTTTGGCAAAAACATCTATTTATCTGTTTCTGTCAAAATGCAATTTTTAAAACTAAAAAAATTTAAAAATAAAATTTTTTTTCTAAAAACACTTTTCACAAATCATTCACAAATCAAATGTCAAACGGACTCTTATCATTTTTTTTTTTGAAAGATGTTAGTACAACACGGGCGAAAGTTATACATTTCGTATTTGCACACGCATATATATTGTTTAACTATAGTGTTGAAATTTCTCCAAAATATTGTTGGATGTTCAACTTGGATTTCATGAACTCCTTTGGGTGAAGAAGAGAGGCCAGCCACTGCAAGCTAGTTTATTCATCCCAAACTCAACTGATCAAATTCACGGTTGTTTCTACACCAAATCTGTGATCAAGTCTATTGATTGGCGCTGGAAATTTTAGTGAGTAATTACAATTTCTAATTATCATTTCAGAAGAATTTAGAAAAAGCTAAATATTTTTCAATCAAATTTCCTCAGCAATTGAATTTCCCTTACCAAATCCATAAGAAGCTATACAAATTAAATTACTCAATAATATATTTGATGGGTAAGCACATACATAAAAATATTAAAATGCATGAATAATGACAACCAATTGAGTGAATACTGAACATAATACTACTAGAAAGAACCAAAGAATATTTCTTACTTTCAGCATTACATAAAAACAAATTAATTAATATTTGCCTCGCATAATCTTAATGTCTAATTAATATATTTATTTAACAACCCAATTTGGATAAAAACAATTTATTCATTAAAAGCCAATCGGAAGTGGTTGACCCGGTCGTCGATTTTACGTCTTTTTTTTTTATCAATCTCACCCTTCTCGCATTTTGCCGCATTCATAGTCATGAAGCAAAAGTATTTACATCGAGTGTTTCTACTACATATCTGAGAATGAACAGTGCTGTATCAAAAGTATTTACCAATCTCACCCTTCTCGCATTATTCTGTTATCTTTACAGTGTTTCTACTACATATCCTTCTCTCTGTCTTTTTCGTCCTCTTCATTGAACATGTTTGGCATTGCGATTGTCAAAAATGATTTTGGAAAAAAAAATTATTTTTAAATTTTTTGAATTTTAAAAACTGTTTTTGGAGAGAAACAGAAAAATAAATATTTTTTTCAGAAGCAAGTTTGGAAAAAAACAGTTTATAAAATATTAAAAAAATCAGTCAATTAAATCAAAAAAATCTAAATTTACTTTTTAAATAGCTAATAGTAATCTCAAACACAAAAATGGTGTTTGTACTGCATTATCCCTCTCCCTCTCTCTCTCTATATCTACTACATTATCCCTCTCCATGTCATCTCTAATATCCCTCTCCGTGTCATCTCTAAGGATGGAGGATTCAACAACTTGATTAACTCCAATAATTGCACCCACACAAGAACCATTTTGGATGATAGGTTTGTCCTTAATAGATCATCATCCAATTTTGCCGTTTTTAACATCTCATCCTCGTCCAGCGTCTAGTCCGGACTTCTCCTCACGGCTCTTTTCGGGCCTCATACCCCAGTCACAATATTTTCCGCTTCAAGACGGAGGCGAGACCGTAAATGCACTCGCTTTCGTCTATTGGGTTTAATGAGAAGAGATCTAATGTCCGCCACAACCTGATTATGCAGTAAATTTTATGATTTGGTCTTAAGGTATGATGTTTGAAATTTTGTATTCTTTTTTTTTTTAATAATGTGTTTGAAATTGTTGTTAAGTGTTTAAAAAAATGTTTAAATTTTTTTTATTAAATTAACTGATTTTTTTTTAAATTTTTATAAAAAAATTTTAAATCTGTTTTTAGAAAAAAAAAATTACCTTCTTTTTTACAAAAGTAATTTTCAAAAATTAAAAATAAAATTTTTTCTCTAAAAATATTTTTTCCAAACGAAATATAAAACAATAATAATCCACCTTGGTTTTTGATATTTTTTGTTAGGGTCTCGCCTCTAAAAATGTTCAAAACAAGGGTATATAAATGCAGAGAGTCACGAATTGATAGAGGATAGTTGACAATAATTTCTCATCACATTGTTGAAAAGCAAATAGTTTAATTGTTCACCTTGGTTTAACATAACTATAATCCACCTTGTTTTTGATATTTTTTGTTAGGGTCCCCACCTGATTTGGATTTATGCCATGACAAGGTCCTTGCGGCTGATTATTTATTTTAAATCCTATTAAATATTAAAAATTAAATGTGACAGAGCAAAACAAATGAGGAATCGGGCAATGATTTATCCAGCAACGAGGAAAAAGAACAAAGCACTTAGCAGAAAAAAGTCGAGACCAAGAGATGTCAGGGAGAATTTTTGGAAGCTTCTGCAGCATGCATTTCTAGCAGTTGGCACTCGATGCTATAGAATTCACTAATTTCTGTCATTAATCATGCATATACTGACACTAGAAGAAGCTCAGTAATTTCAATGTCAATTCAAAGTAGTGACAGCAATTCTTTGCTCCTTCTCTTCTCCTTCCTTTGCGCATCTTCTTCCAGAGAAAGAAACGTAAATTACTATCAGTTACAACATTCTTTTGTTACAAAGTTCCTTTTTAAATTTGTCCCGTTTTGTACAAAACTGGGTGAAGAGTGAACCGGGATTGTATATATTTCATAACTCATATCTTTAACTCACGCTGCATTACAATTATATTCTTCCAAACGTAGAATGGAGGTATTTGAAAATACAAAAAGCGGACTGCCGTATCTATTTGTACATCCATTTGCATCTCAAAGACATGTCCAAATGTTGCTACAAGCAAACAGTTAAATTTTGAGAGGGCTCAGGGCTCGCATAGCTTGAATACAAAGCTCAAGTGAACAAAACCAGTATGAGAAACCCCAAGCACCCATTAGATAGATCACTGCTCAGGTTCAAAAATACTTCCCCGAAAAGATGTTATGACCTGTATGCCAAATATCCAGAATGCTACAAAATGTGATATGAAGGCAGAAATTGGACGTGGCTGATGCAAAAACTCTTAGCTTGATATCTCCATAAATTCTTCAAAGCTACAACATGCACTGCAATCCCTTTTTTTAGTATCTATATTTCCTTATCAGGAACTACCGTACTAGGAATCCAAGCCATTTGCTGACAATCTTGAGTTAATTCCCCTGTTTGATCTGTCTCGAACTTTGCTTCACCTCTTTTTTCTAGGGGTTCCTGGGGCCCATCGGTTTTGAACCGTCTGTGTATCAGGGTCATATTTTTGTGCAGCAAGATAATTCAAAGCTGTGACAACATCAGCTATGACTGGTCGCATACTAGGCTGCTCCTGTACACACATTGATGCAACAGCAAGAGCTTGGTATAAACCCCTCGGAGGATACTGACCTTGAAGCGTTGGATCAGCCATCTGAGAACATTTTTTCCGGTCTTTAAACAAGGGTCTTGCCTGCAACAAAAGTCAAAGACTAAATCAGCAACAAGTCACTAATTATACATGTTTTAAAATATAACAAAAGCAAATGCATGTTTTAGCTACATAACGAACACTTTGGGAACTCAAAATGAGAGTGGCTAGGTGCTTAAATATGATATTAGACAAATATGAAGCAATATAAGACTATACATACGTGATCGACTTGCAACCCATAGAGGCTCAAGCTTCTGAATTAAAATGTGATGCCTAAGTTGTATATTTGAAGCAGCTTCTCCTATTCTTAGTAGTTCACTCATTCCCAATATTTTGCAACACAGCCTACCAGACTATTCATGCAGCTCAAAATCAAAAGTGGCAATTTTACTGAAATAGATGCCTTTAATCTGCATATAGTACATACTGGATTCTTATATTTACTTATCAGAACTATACAAGTAGATCATCCCTTGAGTGCGTGACATTGTTTAGAAAACTGACCCACAAGCATTTTACTCATCCTGCTGACTCATGAAATTGTAGTTGACATTTCACACGAGGATTGCTGGCATAGATTTTAGCAAAACCAAGCACGATTTTAAAACTAATTTGCCAGATTATAATATGAAAGGCTTAAAAGAGGCTTAGCTCTCTTACCCAAGCAACCAGATTCTGCTCTCCAGTAGCTTTTGAGTTGTCTATTGCCCTCCGCCCAGTAATGATTTCCAAAAGAACAACGCCAAAGCTATAAACATCTGACTTGAGTGTCAACTGTCCTGTCATTGCATACTCTGGAGCACAGTATCCGTAGGTTCCCATGACCCTAGTAGATACATGAGTGTTATCTCCAACGGGTCCAAGTTTAGCCAAGCCAAAATCAGATAGCTTGGGATGATAACCGCCATCAAGCAAAATGTTGGAGCATTTTAAATCTCGGTATATGACAGGGGGATTAGCTTTAACATGTAAATATTCCAATCCCCTTGCTGCCCCAGCTGCTATTTTCATTCTTGTGTTCCAATCAAGTCGTTTCATGCCTGGTGAAATCTCTGTAAAAAGAAGTAAGATTGACAGCCAAAGGAAGAAAAAGACTTGCAAGAAATGAAACATATTGATGAAATATATATACCATATAAATGGTCTTCCAAAGACCCTAGAGGCATGTATTCATAAACCAGAAGCCTTTGATCTCCATCAGCACAATAACCAATGAGATTAACAAGGTTAGGGTGGTGAAGTAGACTTAACATTAACACTTCAACAAGGAATTCTCTGTTCCCTTGCAAACCATTACGATTCAGTTGCTTTATCGCTACTACCTGCAATAAACTCAATCAGTTTTGACTTTCAGAAGCTTCATTTCCTTTTAGGAAAAACACATCATTTGACTCCTCAATTTATGATTTTATTTTATCAGCTTCTCATTTTTCAATTGTGTTGTATTGAACCTTCACCATTATTGTTTTTCTAAACGTTAGTAACCCATTTAACTAATCAATTGCTCAATAAAAAACAATTGCCTGATAAATTGTTTTACAATTTCAGTTAAGAAAAGTCCTTACTATTAGCAAGAAAAATATTATTAATGCACACTAGAAATACATATGGGGACTTTATAGAACAAATTGATAAAGGAGCCAATATAGCATTTTGCCTTATTTTTCATAATACAAAATTGTAATTTCAAGCTCAAAGAATCCTGCAATACTCCTTGATTCAAAAAGCAAAACTTAGCTTTGAAAAAAAAAAAAGAAAAAACCATAAAATATTGGCAGAACAATATATATATATACACACACAGAGCTAACACAAGTTGCTTGTAATTTTATCTCATGTCCAGTATAAATTGATTTTTTTTATACAACAGTAAAAATTGATTAGTTAACACTATTAAAAAAAAAAAACCTGATTAGTGCTTTCTAATCGGCCTTTGTACACCCTTCCAAATCCTCCCTCACCCAAAAAAGATTCTGCCCTAAAGTTTTTAGCAGCTGTTGCCAATTCACGAAATGTAAATGTATGTGCTGTAATGTTATTTGACCCTCCATGTTTAGAACCCTCCTTAACATTCAAAGAGGAATCTTTCTTCAATATCTCTGCATAAAAGAATATGGGAGTAAAGAAAGTTGGTAGACCACAGAGAATTAGGAAACTTCTGGAGGAAGGTTTGGACAAGATCCTCCCAAAAGAAGAAAACAAAACTACAGTTATTGGCATCGTCTTAAAATCATCAACTGAATTGGAAGTTTGTTTATGAAGCAAAGCAAACAAAATTTTTAAGTGCTACTACCAGTGTCCAATAAAAACAGCAAACCTACTCAAGATTAACCCCTGTTCATTTTGGACATAAGCATCATATATATGGTCTATTGACATATTCCAGAAATCACCCACACGCACGAGATGCCACAAAAAACCTTTGAGCCGCATTTTAACATGAATACCAAAAGATTAAGCTTCATTAATATCATATGGATAACATACTGATTGCTAAAATAGTAGATTATCCATGATAACTACTCAACTTCTTATTTGGTAAAGATTCCTATTTAATAAAGAATTGAACATTCAAATATAGGAAGATTTGAGTACCCAGAATCGGAAGAATGGAGTATCCTAAATCGAAAATAACTTATATACCTATCCTTATATGAAATTGGAAAGAACAAATTATAGATAACTCCTTGGAGGTTTTAATTTTGATAGGCAGAAACACACTTTTAAAAACTATCAGTGCACCATCTGTCTTTTAATAAAAAAGTCGTTTCATATAACAATTAGAAAACCTGAAACTTAAAATTACTCTAATTACAATATTTGGAATCGAGCATAAATTCTAAACCGTTACAAAAAAACTATTAAACTATAAATGAAATTCTAAAAAATTTACATAAAAATATCATAAACATAAAAAAATCAATTAGTATATTACACATACAGTATAGAATGAATATCAAATGAATCAGTTAATTTTTTAAAAGTTGTTTTCTGACAGTAATTTATTAAAATCTTAAGGTTGTAATTTGTTCAATCGGAAAAGATAAGCCTCTGCATAGGGATTCATGCTCATTAACAAGGAACTCAATCTCAATCACATTTTTTTCTTATAAAAATTCATATCCTCGCCTAACTTAGGCATCGGAGTGGAGAAGCCCAAAGTTTTGTTCTTGTGTTTGCAGGTTTTGATCATTAGTTTATCAATCCACTACTGTGACTTCAAGTTTAATTAATATCATGCAAGTCTGTCAGCTAGGAACACCAAAATTTCAAAACTTAGCGATTAAATCATAAAACAGAAATAAGAATTGAGGCATAACAAAACCCAGATAAGAAAACAGCAAAAAGAAAGGAATAATAAGGGAAAAAAAGAAAGAAAGAAAGAAAGAAACCTGAAGTGGGTTTGATGTGATTAAGTGGCTTTTGGTTAAAGATCAAGCTTTTATTCTTGTTCTTTGTTTTGTTGAGTCTTGATATACCATAACAGGGAATCCATCCCATCCCTTGAATGGTCTCTTTATATAATCTTTTTTCTTTCTTGATTTCTGTTATCACTGTGATAGAAATTCAAGGATTCAGGCCATAAGCTATCACTAATATATAATGGGCATGGATGGATGAATATGATTGAATTTGAATAATAGATAGATAAATAGAGAGACACGTTTTAGGAGTTGAAATGGTAAAGGACGAATCAACCAACCAACCAACCAATTCTCTCTCCTTTTCCTACTTTGCTCTTTATTTTTATTTTATTTTTTCTCTCAGATATGGTGATTGGCTGGAACTATAGTACTGGGCCACCATCAAAGGAACGGTATCGTTTTTTGTACAAAATATCGGAAATCCATATTTAGATGATAAGATCCAGAAACTCTTATCTTCTCGATGCTAAGAAGTCAACATTCAGGTGAAAAGTCACAGCTTCTATGTGATACATCTAAGACTTACTCTGCTCTGTGATATTTACCTTTTAACCAACCAACCCGCCATTTTTTACTTACCTCCATACTAATTATACCTTATAGCAGAAAACACTTAAAACCAAATTGAAAATCAAATTAAATCAAACTGAATTTAGTTATTCAGTTTTCGATTCAATTATTCATAAAAAATTTAGTTTATTTTATTCAATTCGGTTGAAAATATTGAAAAATCTACTACATACCAATTTAATAATGTTTTGTCTAATTATTATTACTTTACGTATTCAATAAATTAGGTTTATGATAAACTCATTTTTGGGGAAAAAATTGGAAATTACTCTTGATTTTCATTGCTCTCCACCTAACATTTGTGTGTGTATATATATATATATATACACTTTCCTAGATTCGAAAAATATATGCTTTTCTAAAAAAAAAAATAAATAAATAATTTTTTTTGTATATGCGGTAAACTGTCCATCCTATTTAAATTCAATCAATTCATACCAATACACAGTCAAATCATATTCTAATAAATGTAGTAAATTGGATTGATTTGTATTTTTTTTCAAACAATATTTTGTGGATTTGATTAAATTTTTTATATTTTAATTTGTAAATCGATATGTAATCTACACAATTTGGTATAAATGACCAGTATTATAAATATGAATTTATAAATAACTAACACCATAATTCCAATTTTACCTTTTATTTATTTTAGTGTCCACACTTAGTCTATTTGCAAATTAGGTCTCTTTGTTCTTAATTTCTCATACTAAGTTGCTGTATAACCACACATAAAAGACAAAATAACTAATTTCAATAGCATACCGATTTAGCATTGTAAATCCACAAAACATAAATTGGTACTCATTTTCTTTACTTGGTATATATTCTTCTTCTTTTGCATTATTGTTTTATTTTAATTTAACAGTAAAGTAAAGTGTGGTTTGATTTATTATTATTATTATTATTAAATAAAAATAAAAAAGTATGTAAAATTAAACCGTAAACTGATTTAATCCGATTCGTAATTGTGGTTTGAATTGTATTGATTTTTTTATATTAGTAGATTGAATTGAATTAATAAATTTTTAATCTGTAAATTGTCGATTAGATTAAATGTTATATCTAATCTGCATACTCTCCTAGGCATTAATATGTATTATGAAGGGAGTGTTAGGGATAAATGTAATGTGAATAAGCTGGATAGTGAGTTTGTAAGGCTTAGGACTAGTTTCATTTCACATCCAATCCATGGTGAATAAAAGATTAAGCTTGGTGAAGGGGACAAATCAGAGCTAACTTGCAACTTGGTACAAAGACTAATTCTTTTGCGTGAATATGAGGGCCACTAATTTTACATTAAACATAGAAGACAGGAAAACATATATTTCCATAGTCAACTCACTTTCTGGTTCATGGTCCATATTAATTAGGTCTTGCTCTTCTACTTTGGATTGTATCAAAACACCCCGGATCTCTTTTGATTTTATTTTTCAACTTTTATGTATTTATCTCCATAACCAAAAGATTATTTGATCAATGCTAAGTAGCCATTAATTATTTAACAATGCTTATCCATGCCATTAGCATTTTTTAACTTTAGAAACGTAGCCGATCCCAAATTTGTAGGATGATATTATGAATATATACTAGTTTTCCAGAGAGAAGAAAACAAAAGTAAGGGCTTCACTAATCACTGCTGTTATATCAACCAACCAAGAAATTTTAAAGAAGGAATTAAAATTTCCTAAAAATTGTTATCAAGCAAATGGAAGTTAAAATGAACTGAAAATATTTAATAAAGTTATTACAATTGTTATACATAATGGATTGTGTAATGTATATTATTTGTAATATATAATATTTAACAGATACAAGAGTTGAGCAGAAAATAACATCACTTTAGTCGGAAAGGTAAGAGGGTGTTATTTAGAATTACTTACATATTACACATAGATTATCCAAAGCAAGTCATCACTTCAATTCAAAAAAATAATTTGGAGAGAACAAAATTTTGTACGCAGTGATAAAGCTAAGAGCCACAAGTACACGCTAAAGATTGGGCAGGAATTCATCTTGTAAAGCTACTGGATGTGAAAATCATGGTTTGGCTGTGGTAAGAGTACGAGGATTTGAAGTAGGTTCTGAGATTGTGGGGGCCCTTACAGGCATATCATGGTTATGTTTGCCCTCATATGTTGTAATGAAAGCTCCAGCTGGATCATCTAATACTCTCTCCACGTACTTGCGCACATTACATTTGGGCCCTGTACACCTATAGTAACTTCTGCAACACAACACAGGATTGATTGTGACTATTGGGTATCTTTAAGATAGACAAAAATTGAATCTTGAACCAACCAGTAGAGTACACAATAAAGTACTCAAGTCCGAAGGCTAACCTGGGATATAGATTTCCCTTCACAACCTTCTGCCCATATTTTCTCCACCGAAAACCATCACCTACCACATTCTCGGTATCTGGTTGACTACCTTGAACAGCAGCTTCCCCTGATAACCCTGCTGCTGCTTCATTTGATTGATTCTCACTTTTCCTGAACACATTAATTAAAAACATCCCAGCCATCACTCTATTCAAAAATCATTTAGCTACCATATAATATAATAGCAGTGTCTATATATATATATATATATATATATGTATATGTATATATATATTCTTACTTACCTTCGTTTAGTTTTGGGTTCCTGATCTTCATCTCCCTCCATTAACGCCTTACTTCCTTGTTCACATTCCGCGGTAACACCACATGAGTTATGAGAAGTCATACCACCCACATTATTCATTGATCCTGTTCCAACAGCAGCATCATGTTCATGGGACATTCCTACTTCACTCTCATTCTCAACTCTACCTTCACAACCTTCATTCCTTTCATTTACCACCTGATTACTACTACTCCATAATGGGGTGCTTGCATCGTCACCACCACCCCCTGGACCTGATGATGAGTTTCGTTTGGGAGCTGGCTGCGGCTTTGAATGGTTGTGTTCCCCCCTGTATACGATTTCTGCAATCTGCCCATCCCATGATCTTTCCACCTTCTTCTTCACCGGACAAGTTGGATGTGTGCACTTGTAGTAACTTCGTGGGTACTCACTTCCTTTCACTTGCTTTTGCCCATATTTTCTCCAGTTATATCCATCATAAGAAGGCCGATCCCTGCTTGATGCTGCCGCAGCAACCAAGGATTTTATATCCTCCTCTACTTGGTGGTTTTGAGTAGTCTCATCTGTTTGTAACTGAGATGGAATAATGGGCTCAAAAATTGAACCTTGAACTCCAGCCTCCACTGATGTTGGTGTTTTTTGTTGATCATGGCTAACATTGAAGTTTCCCTGGTAAGAATAAGAATATTTTTAAAATTCTTGCTCTTCAATTAATTTGTCAAAAATGTAGAGCAAACAACTAATTAAGATATTCTGCAAATTCAGCCATCATACCGTATGTATACATGAATTCCACCACAACATGACTAGACTAGCTCCCTCTCACATAACCGACTAATATAATATGTACTGCCAATTGAGTAATAGCTCCTTACCATATTTGCCAAAAGAGAAACAGTTGCCTTTGACACCAGTTTGGCCTGTGGTTTATATATAGTAGGTTTACTATCCGATTTTGAAACTTTTTCAGATGGATTGTCAGCCTGAAATCATCCCAAGTACCATAGAGTTCAGAGGGAACAACTCTTAAACAAGGAGGATACTCTATACAGAGGAATTAAGTGATTGGATTACCTGAGAAGAAATTGATGCAGGCGGAGCACGATTCGGATTCATTATTGGCTTGAACCTCACTGTCTTGGGTCTAATAGCAGCAACTGTGTTCTCCGAAGATACATTAGCAGCTGACATGTTAATAGCACCTGAAAGAAGCTCCGAGAAAGACCTAAAATTGGAGCAACTAGGCCTGGAAGCTACTGGCTTTGCTACAATTACCCTCTGCTTCCGTCATCTCCATGTTTTCAAAGAATAATATCTGGAAATATTGTCAATTACACTTTATTGGTGAAATATATGCCGATTCAGCATGGAACTCCAATCTTCTTCCCACTTTTAACTGAATGGAAGAAGAATCTAAGCAAGCATTAGATAGGGAAAACTGATCGCTCTATGGAAATTATTGTTCTTGGTATTGGATTCAGCAGTGCAAGGATCAAATCAGCATTATAGATAAAGTATGTCAATATTTCTATTATGCTACTAGCTGCAGCATATATTTATTAGGCCATATGCTGGATATTTAATGGGAAAAAATCAAAAGTAAATATTGTTGGGAGACGGTGGAAGAAATTGCAGAGAGGAAAGTGATGAGCATAGCATATCCTTAAAATCTCCTCCACGCCAATATGTAAAGAACAGCAAAGGCAGTTATAATAAGGTCATTGGTAAAGACAAAGAATATTCGATTAATTCCACCATAATAACCATTCACAAATGATGTTAAATACCAGTAAGTAAGAAGAGAAGCAGACAGATAAGAAAGAAAACATGACATATGCGACTTCATTTGTCTATGCATCTATCAGCAATTTCAAAAAGCTTCTTTAGGTAAGTTATCAAGAAAAATGCAACCAACGCCCTCAAATAAAATTAAACACAAGAATTTGTGTACTAACAATTATGATAAATTTGATTTATGTAGTTGGAAATCTTTGAAAAATCCTTCTGTGACTACATCCAGAACAAAGAAAACTTGGAGAACTTCATCTCCACGTTCTTAGAAGAAAGAGCATCCACAATTCCATTCTCTCCATCAATTTAAATACGGATGACACACAATAAAATAAAATAAAAGAAAGAGGGACAGAATCTCTGCAGTAACTTCCCAATTGTCACAGCACTAGAAATCAAGTGGCAATCCCAACTCCTACTCACCACTATCAAGCATTACTCTACCACAATCATGGTATAAATACTCAATTAACTAAAGTTGATTTTTATTATTTTCTGGAAGGGGAGAAATATACACCTTTTAGTAAAATTTACCATAAAAATAATTTCAAGTGATAGAATTGGTTAATCAACATGGTTTTTCTAAAAATAATAAACTCTTTTGTTTCTTAAAAAAAAAGGGTTAAAATAGTAGAATAAAAAACGAAAGATTGTTTAGAAATTACTTTAGACCCTAGAAATCCAAACAACTGGAGCACATGAACAATCATATAAACATATACATAGCTAACAAGAATCAGAAAAAAACAAATACAGGGACAGAGAAGGTGATGAAAACTAACCAAAATGTCAGTAAGAGAGTGAGATAGGAATGATTTCGGTGACACAAAATCTCATATACTATCAGTCTGAGTCAATATAACCAGCATTGCCGAAGCAGCAACAGCAACAGCAACCCACATAAGAAACAAAGGAAAGGAGATAACTTTGATAAAGGAACAAATAATTAAGGAAATCAAAAGTGAAATAAGTGTAGCGGTTTCAGCACATGAACACAGCAACTGGATGAATTCCGATTGTGTAAAGAGTAAAGTTATTGACTTTATGTTTCTTACAGCAAAAATGAAAAGAAAGTTGAAAGAAAGACAGTCTTGAGTGGTTCTTAAGACATGTTTTAAAGTTCTTGAGACTAAAACATAAAAAGAAAAACCAAAAGGAAGAGGGTGTGTGTTTTCTCTATTAAAAAAAAAAAAAAGCTTCTTTCTGCAGCCAAGTAAGAAGTAAGAACTAGGAAACAAGAAATTTTGCAGAGAGGAAAAAGGAGGAAATCCCAACAAACAGATTTTTAATTTTATTTTATTATTTCCATGACAAGAAAGAACTTAGATTTTTTTGGGGAGCAATAAGAATAATAAATAAATAAATAAAAAGAAAGAAGAAGATGAAGGTGCTAGTGGTTCATATTTGTAGGGAGAAAGAAGAGAGAGAAAGACAAGTAAATAGGTACGGCGAAGGGCCACCTAACTCTCTCTTTGGGAAATTTCGCTCTCTCATAGTCATTGATGATATATATGCGTGGACAGTGGCGATTACAGTCTAAATAATACAATTAACATTTCATTGCTAGCAGATTTTTCTTGCTTTTTTCTCACAGCAATTTCATAGATTCATATTCAATAATAAAAATTAATAAGGCACTAACTAAAGACATATTTAAAAAAAAATCCAGTACACTCTTAAAAAGGAAATTAATTATAATTTGAAACATATTAAAAATAAATGTAAATCTGATTTTATGGGATAAGGGATTAGTTAGTTTGAAATGTTATACTGTTTTATGAGACAGAGTTGCATGAAAGTAAAAATAAGAGTATATTTGGTTTAATGGTAGTAATCAATTGTTAATGACCAATAATGACACTTAACTATTAATAATTAATTGTATTGGCCAATAAAATATAATTTTTTAGTCAATAAAAATTATTAGAAATATAAATAAAAATAAAAAAATAATAATATTTAAAATCTAAATGCTAGCTTTTCATATAAAAACTGAAATTTTTGGTATTTTATAAAAAAAATAATTTTAATTTTAAATACAATTCTAAAATTCAAACTGTTGCTCTTTTAATTTTTATTTTATCAAATGGTCAATTAAGTTTTTGATTTGTTGGACTATTGAATTAATCAAATATAGGCCATTGAAAATCAAAAGCAAAAATTTAACCAAATAGATAGTAAGTTATTTTTATGAAACAAAAAATATATAATATCCACGAATGGAACTTATTATGGTATTAAAAAAAGTAATTTTATTAATAAAATAAAAAGTAATTTTCTTATATATTAATATATTACTAATTTTGTTCATAAAATAAATACATTGATGGACTATACTTGCTTATAGAACCAATCCATAGTATATAGACTGTCAATGCTGAATTAAAGCATAAATATATAACATTAATTATGAACTTGATTTACAATTAACCAAATCTCGACAATAATTCATAAATGCATATAATTATTCTAATTTCTAAACAAAAAATATTCCGCGTATATATGAATATGGTGGTCAACAAGCTAAGCCGCCTCATAATGTAGGTTTGAAATTAACTACACATACTCTCACACTCACATCACATCACATGATTAAACTAAAGATTTAGACTTTGCAATAAGATTACCCCCCATTCATTTTTACAAAAAAAAAAGAAAAAAAAAAGAAAGATTACCTCATTCATATCATATTTAATTATTTTTCTTACCAAGTGATTTACTTTGGACCACTTTCTTTATTTTTTTTGTCTTATAAATAAGACAACAAATTAGACTAAGTGAATAAGTTTAAAACAGCAATTAAGCGCATCTTGTTAAAGAAATTGAGCTATACACACACACATACTTACAGGGAATGATCAAACTAAATGGAAATAATAATAATCTTTTCTAGCTTTTTGAACATATCAAATTATAACCATTTAGCAATATTTAATTTATTTAACCTCTTTTTTTTTATTATGGAAGATATAAATTATTTATATTTAAACTTCTAATTAATTAATTTTCACCCCATTTAATTTCATATTGTAGTATAATACTCTCAATACTAAAAAAACAAACAAACAGCTATAAATTAAGGCTTACTATTAAAATATAACTACACAAAAAATCAAAAGATTGATTTTAAGGAGTTAGAAGGTAATAAAATTAATTTTAATATTGTACGAGTCCATGTGTTAGTTATATATTGATAATTACGAACCATGTAGACTAATGAGGTTTTAAAAAATAAAATAGAAAATATAAATAGTAAAAATGTATGTATTAGTTTTTTTTAATTAAAAAAAAGAAGAAAATAGAATTAAGAAAATTGGAAAATAATAATTATATAAAGACTAAAGAGGATTAGTCGAGGCATGGAATTATGGAAAGTTAGTTGGGAAGATGAAAGGCACTCCAAAACCTCAAAACCCCAACTTCCAAACTGACATTCTATGCTTATGCCTGCGAGTATGACTGGTAGTTGGAAAATGCATCGCCCGTACCAATCAATATTTCCTTCTTTTTTTTTTTGCAAAAAGTGGTCCTTGCATTAATATTTCCTTGTATTTTGGTTTTTAAATTTCTATGGTATTTTGTTAAGGTCCTTAAACAATAGCTTTAACATATAATGATATATTGAATCTAAATTTGACAGAATTAATGAAATTTAATAACAAATTGGATCTCTCAACAATTCTTCAATCTGTCGCAATCAATTTTTTTATTTTAAGTTTTCGACTTTCAAGCTGATTGGAAATTGAGTTTCAAAATTTTGTTAGAAGCTAAATGTAAAGAGTTTAGACAGTTGAATATCACAAAATTGTAGGAAAAGTGAATGTGCTATTTAATTGGTAAGCTTAAGCTAGGAAGGAGTTGCAAAAATGAATTCCATGCAATGTTAAGATGGATATAAATAAGGGATATGCAAAGTTATTAAATATCAAAGTTATATATATATATATATAAGTAATAAAAATATCACAGTTGCTTCTCAAAATATAGAAATAAATTATCAAAACTTTCTTTTGTACTTCCCATATGTTAGTTAGAAAAATCTTACATGTGTTATATTAGGTGTAATTGATATTCTTACAAAATGTGTGTAATAATTAATATAAAATATTATTTGTTGTATATCCTATATAATGTGGGCAACTGTGATTATAATGCTCTCATAATCTTCTTTTTGTCTTAATAGATATTTGATTAGGTCGTTTATATAAGTTTATGTTTGTTCAACTCCATTAAAACAAACATGCAAAAGAACAACTAAATCATTCACCAGAAATTCTAATTCCCACCTCATTATGCAACCCCAAGTCAATGGTACAAACTCTGTTATGACCCCCAACCCAATTCCTCTATCATATTAGAAACTCAAATTTCATATCAGTTTGTAAAACTACCATATCATTACAAATCTAAAATGTAAAACTACCATATTATTACAAATCATAACTAACTAGTTTTTTTAAATCAGTTTTAAAATATTCGACTAGAATTTAAATTCAAAATTTTATAAGCCTAAAACAAGACTAGTACCGTTCAATTTAAATTTACTCGTGGGGTTGGTTGTAGTTCGCTAGCCTGCTCCCGGTTGGAATAAACTTGAGTTCATAAAAGCAGAAGGGATGATTTGCACCAAAAAATAAAAGAAGAGATGATACTAATATCTCAAGCTGCTTATGCACCAAATAACTCCATATGTAACATTAACTATCAGATCATGGAGGCCAACCAACTAGCTTTCTGTCGTTCTGCTTGTGCTCTCATTTGTTGTCTGCTGCTATATTACTTGGATACTTCAAATATGAAGAAGTATCATATTTGAAGTATCGACACGGGTACTTCTTCATATTTAAAGTGTCCGAATAACATAGGTCTGTCCCCGTACATGTAGTCGTTGTTCTGCCAATCTCTTCCTGCTTTGGTACCGAACCCAAAACATACAACCATTGTGAGAGAAAAAAACTGAGCTTTTTCCTTCACTGAACACGGAAGTTAAAACAATTACAGATTAAAGGAGGTAAAACACCTTTTGATAAAACAAGATTTAAATGATTTATACCAATAATGGACTACTAGAACTTAATAATGAAGCAAATTCTGAAACACTTGTGCAATCAAATAATGACAGCAGAAGTGTTTGAGCAAACTGAACTTTTATGTAGGTTCAGAACTTAAAATATTTTTGCAAGGAAGGATGAATGAATAAGATTAAGTGCATTTGGCAGCTTAAGCTTATCATAATGATTATAGACATGGACGTGCCCCTTTTTCCAAGATTCCCAGTGAGTAGAGAAAAAATATTCCCAGCTGGGTAGGGACAGAGAACTACATATGCAGCAAAAATGTAAAACCTTCCAAGCAGTAGAGCTTAAAGCGAGAGAGAGTTATTAAACAAGTGAATATGAAATGCCCATCCAATGAGATTATCTTTTTTAACGACTGACATTAGTTTTAAAGAAAAAAGAGCCCTAATGTCCATGTACAAATTCTAGTGGCAGTAAACAAGTAGATTTACTTGATTTAAAAAAATTTCTGTATTCATGCATCTGATTGTAAAATTTAAAGTTCAAACACTTTAAATTTTACCAAAATGGGTATTGGAGGGAAAGCCATTCCCCCTACTATTGACAGGGTTGGGGATATGCAAAGCGATGCTCTCTTCATACTATTGGTGGAAAAGGATGCAGCTTATATTAGGCTAGCAGAGGATAGTTTCTATAACGGATTTCCCTGCATCATTGTGACGGCCAAGGGCCAACCGGATGTAGAACTAGGTTGTTCTTAAGAAAGATGAGAATGGAGTTAAAGTTACCAGTTTTAACATTGGTGGACAGTGATCCAAATGGGTTGAAGAATTTTGAGTTTCTATGGCTGTGGATCCAAGAATACGTCCTATGATAGTGTTAACTTGACCACTCCTGATATCAAGTGGCTCGGTGTTAGGCCTAGCGACTTGGACAAGTATAAAGTGTCTGATCAGTGCAGGTTGCCGATGAACGAGCAGGATAGACTGGAAAAAGGATTTGTTGAAAAAGAAAAAGAAGAAGAAAATGATGATGAAAAAATAATGATATAATAATTATTTTTATCTACAATATATAATAAATATATGCAATTTATTTAACTTAAAAAATAATATAATATCATTTTAAAATTGAGACTATGATATAATTTGTAGTATTTTATACCGGTGTGGATGTTGTTTTTTCGGGCTTAATGATGGGCCGGAAATCAAAAAAATAATCCTGTCATCTTTGGGTGTAGAAGAGGATTATCCATTCATCTTTACTTATTTAAGATTTTTTTTTTTACCAAGACCCTAGAGTTTTATGTGATAATTAATTTGCTTTGAAATCGATCTTAAAATTTTATTATTATTTTTTAAGATGCTTTTTAGTTTTAACTTATAAAAATGTAAACATATTATAAAAAGAATATATTTTAATTAAAAAACTCAATAGTTAAGGTATTTAGAATATACACAGAATGGAAAAATATATTCTCCATAACAGATAACACCGTTGATCCTATAGATAATACTTGTCCTTATGAGTATATGTTTGGGTCAGCGAAATATTTCCAATAATAAACTATAAAGTTTGGGTGGATAATAATGTTACAACAGTACTGCATTTCAAAATGATGAAAATTCTTATTGTTTACTATATGTTGAAATTAGTCAACACTGATACTACATGTGATTACAATTAAAAAAAAAAAAAAAAGCATTGCATCCTAAAATTTTTATAATGCAAGATCATAATATAATTATAGACTTTAATTCTTCATGGAGGATGTGGAAGGAAGCTGATCATTTTTCTTTTTTTTTTTTAGTTGGCTTGGTGAAGCATACGCCAGCCATTAGGCAACCAATTCTCCAGTGTTTTTATCATTGCATTGTTCAAGCTCTTGATGCTTCACAACATCCACCTTCAAACACATTACTCTTACTTATTATACATACTATTTTGCATTTGATGAAAACTTTTAGTACTTCTGTTTCTTTTTTATTATGGGAGTTGAAATATCCAAACGCTGGTTGATTGTTTTAACTAAATTGGTTAAGAAGATTAAAGAATCCATCAGTCACCACCCCATTGCTATCTCGCATTCACACTGACCTTTTGTTTAATAGATATTAGATAGACAGGTTTCTTCAATTAAATAAATAAGTAAGTAAAAATTGCAATATTTTTTTAGGAGCTAAATTGAAAAAATAAAAAATAAAACAGCTTTCAAAGCAACTCGAGTTGGCCCAAACTCTACCTAATAAATATTAAATACATCACCCACTTTAAGCCCAGCCCAGCCCCTCATGAACGCACTTTCTAGTTTCTAGAATTTCATCTCCATATGGCCCTTCCAAGAAACCAAACACCTCACCATCATCTGCATCGCTGCCCCGCCGCCAGTCCTGCTCTCGGCCACCACCGGTCCTATATATATATATACAGTAACGCCAATATCAGGCCATAGCTTCTTTCATCTCATCCAATTGCTTCTGTTAACTGCATACGAATAAGGGATGCCTCCGAAGCAGCAATTGAAAACCGATTTAGCAAAGAAGCAGAAGATCGTCGAAGACAAGACCTTCGGTCTGAAGAACAAAAACAAGAGCAAAAATGTCCAGAAATATGTTCAGAGTCTCAAACAATCCGTACAGCCCAAACCTGACCCCACTAAAATCGCCGCTAAGGTCAGCTTTCCCTTATTTTCCTCTTCGTTTCTTTTTTAACCTAAGTATCTATTCGAATTTCATGTTTATTTTGCTAAGAAGAATCAACTCTAATTTAGAGAGCTTGTGAATTTCTTCACTGTAACAGAAAAAGAAAGACGAAGACAAGGCCAAAGAGAAGGAGTTGAACGAATTGTTCAAGGTTGCTGTAAGCCAGCCCAAAGTTCCCGTTGGTAATTATATCTCTTTAATAGAATGAATTATGTTCCCGTTGGTAATTATATCTCTTTAATAGAATGAATTATTTAAAAATTTGTTTGATTTTGTTCTCAATTGTGCGTATTTTGGTTGGATGTGATATCAACTAATAGCCCATGTGATCAGGTGTTGATCCCAAGTCTATACTGTGCGAGTTCTTTAAAGCGGGACAGTGCACGAAAGGTTTCAAATGCAAGTTTTCCCATGATTTGAATGTTCAGAGGAAAGGAGAAAAGATTGATCTTTATAGTGATAAACGTGACCAAGGTTATTGCACGATGACTCTTGGTTGTTTTTCATTATTGTCTTATGAGCTTTCTTCCAGTTATGTTTGAGATGTTGTTCTCATGTGTGTTTGAAATTTTCTCTTAAGAAACCATGGAGGATTGGGATCAAGAGACCTTGGAAAAGGTTGTGGAGTCGAAGAAAGAGGAGTATAATCAGAATAAGCCTACTGACATTGTAAGTTTTCTTCTTAGCGAGGGTAAAAATCCGTGTTTTATGGAGGAAAAATACATTTAAATTTTATGACCACTGTTTCATGCAAAGTATAGCCTACTCATCACCCTCACATTTATCTGTTGAACTTGAATGTTGAGGTCTCTCTATACTTTTTCCTTGCTAATTGTGCTAACCTAGAATATGTCATTTTGTTGTGAGGTGTTGGTACTTTGGTGGATGAGATTATAAATCTCTGACCTTTGCCAAAAATGTGGAAGACAAAAATTGACTTGTTTGCGGATATAGTAATTCTTCCCTGTAGGAAATTAAGATTTGATGCTCTTTATGATATTCGGAGATAAATGTCTATATTTTTGTTTCTATTTGATTTTCGAATTTTACATGTTTGGTGAATTCTGAATTGTATTTATTTGGCTTCAATACTCAATAATCTCTTGACCTTTCAAAAGAAGTGGAAGGGAAAAATGGCTTTTAAACTGATATAGCAATTCTCGCCATTAGGATTTAAAGAATTGATACTGTATTTAATGTTCTGACGTAAGGGTTTATCGCTTTTTTTTATTTGATATTGTGGAATTTACACCCTTAGCTAATTCTGAACTGTTTTTATTTGGGTTTCATACTCAACTTCTAATAGATGATCAAACATATATTGTGGAGTGAGGGTGGGAATGGGAGATGTCCTGGGAAATGTAAAATGGAAACATATACGTGTATTCACATATTGATATTGTGGCTTTGAATATGTCTGTTATGGAATGCAACAGTTATATCGCTGGTTTCATTCGTGTGTGTCCTTTATAACCAACAATTTTGTTTTGTTTGGGTCCACATTTCAATATCATGGTTTTTTAATAACGATAATTACGTGGCATAAAAGCCTTTATATAATGGGTTTTGGGCTTGTGTGCCCTGTTATGTAATTGGCAATTTCTGGTAATATTTCTTTTTTGCTTGGATGACAGTCTTGATTTTGTTACCAATTAAAGTAATTTCTGTTACCATTTAAAAGGAGGTTGATCCTCTAGAATGCTCCTAAATTCTCTGTTCCAACCATGATTATCCTTTCATCTCAATTTCCTCAACTAAATTCCCTTAAGACACTCTACCCACTTTTACAACACATTCAATTTCACTTATGAAATCAAAATCAAGCAAGGTCAGTTAATTTTGAAATTTATTTTTCTTTTTTGGTTGACTTTGCAAATTTGTTTGTGTTACTTACTCATTGTTCCTAGTGATGACTGTATGGCATAGATTTGATGTTTTTATGATGTATTTGTACTCATTTTATAGATTTGCATTTCTTAATATTAGTAATTTTGTTTCATATTTATTAGTTCTATTATATGTTTTGAATTTTTGTTTCCTTAAAAATTTACTCAGTGTTATGACAACACTGTTATGTTACAGCTGTGGCAACCCCATTTTTGTTACTTGTGACTACGACTGCCATCATAGTCGTGGCTGGAATATAAATCTATGGGCCATATTGGGTCTTGGAAAGATAACATGTGCATGCAACATGGATCTAACTTGTGTTAGTTAGAGTGGAAGCATCTGTTTTCTTTTAGAAATCACAAAATGCTTTAAATTGATAGATATAAAATGAGTCAAGTAAATTAAAAAGAGCAACTATAATAAGTATGGATACATTAAACTTGGTCATTAAGACATTGATTTGTGTTTATGATTGTGAATACACAATTTAGCTCTCTTGTTCACTAATTTGTATATTAGTAAGACTAGTTGAACACTGCTATTGTTTTATTAATTTTTATGTGTATCATAATTTATTGGATATAATTTTGGAAATAGCTTAAAAATCATCATGAAAATTGTGGATCTACAAACTAAATGTAGGGTATTGGTGGACGCTATTCAATATAGCATAAATTAGATGTTTCATGACAAATTTGCAAAAGCAACGTTGAATAATACACTCTTTTTTCTAATTTTTGCCTTAATATTAAGTGAAATCCAGCTAGATTTCATGTTGTAGGAGTTTTGACAAATTTAGGTTGATGTCATTGCAAAAAATGGTGGCTGGAGAATTCGATTATTAAGGGAAATGCAATCTGGATCACAGCAAAAAAATCTGGTCATTATGCATGTTATTGCTGTAACCGCTATTGTCTAACAGCAACTAATGGTAAATAGTAAGGGTATTTACTGAGGGAAAAAAAATCCCATTGCTCATTGGTAGGAACTTAAGAAGGCCCTTGAAAAATCATTCAATAATGGCTGTTATGTCTTTTCCCTTGTAAGGGCCATTATTTGAAATCACTTAATGCATTTTCAAAAATGCTATTGAGAGTTGTTGTTAACTCTGGAAAGGAATAAAAGAGGGCTAGATAATTTATTTTGTATAGATGTGAAAATAATAGTGAAGAGATAAAGCTAGAGAGAAGTGATTACATGGTATTATTGGAGCTATGACATTAGAAAAAAGTAACAATTTCAAGGAAGAAAAAAAGTTCATCTGATACTTTTTAAAAAAAAAAAATAAAAGAGAGAGAGATATTGGACCTTTTCTCTCAATGAGTTTGGTGTAAGCTCATCGCATGTACACATTCAAGCATATGATTACATACATACATTTGAAAGTGAATCAGATTAACTAAGTACAAAAAAAAAAGATGTACCTTCTTGCCTGGAGAATTGACACTGTTTTGTATGATTTAACTTAAATTGTGGCCATAATTAAGGTTGATATGATAAGATAGAGTTGTCCTATCAAGATTGAACATTAAATTTATTACTTTGTTGGTGCAGGTTTGCAAATACTTTTTGGATGCTGTGGAAAAGAAACAGTATGGCTGGTTTTGGGTATGCCCAAATGGCGGTAAAGATTGTCATTATCGGCATGCTCTTCCTGCAGGATATGTATTAAAATCTCAGATGAAGGCTCTGTTAGAGGAAGAGGCTGACAAGATACCCATTGAGGAAGAGATTGAAAATCAGGTGATAATATATTTGCCAAAGTTATCTGCCTTGTTCTTTTATGTGCAGAACAAATTATTTTTTTTGTTTGTTATGATCAATACTTGTACCATTCAGTAGCATTTAACTAAACAGCTGTTCTGTGTTTTAGCGTTCTAAATTAACAACTTCAACACCTATGACTCCTGAGCTGTTCCTGCAATGGAAGAGAAAAAAGATAGAAGAGAGAGATGCTGGTTTGGCAGCACAGCGGGCAGACAGGGCTAAGAATGATCGAATGAGGTAAATCATCCTTCCCTTTTTTTGCTCTTCCTTCTTGGCTCACACTCTCATATGGGTAAATGGATGCTAAATACGTTTGTATCTTTGATTCCCTTCCAGTGGTCGGGAGCTATTTCTATCAGATGCTAGTGTGTTTGTGGATGATGCTGAAGCATATGAGGAATATCAAAGAGAGGATCAATCTGAGGTCACTGAACAGAAGGTAAATTATCTAAAAAGAGAGTGTCGCTCCTGCATCATTTAGCAAAATCTAGGTTATGGAGCTTGTTAATTAGTATATTATAGCCAAAATATAGCTGTTTGATTATTTTATGGGTCTGTGGATCTGTCGATTGGTCTTGTATGGTTTCTGTAATCATTTCTATCCTCTGCTCTTATTCTAGTCTGTAAAACTGGTAAATACTTACAAAATGAAGCTCACTCATGAACTGTGGATTAAACATACATGATTTTGCTCTGCCTATTCAGGATAATGTTAATTCTGCTCGTGATGGGCCAAGTTCATCTGCAACGTCTGCCAGCAATGTAGAAGATCCTCATGGATGTGATGGTGGTGGTGTTGATGATGACGATGAACTAGACATGGATGAATTAAATGAGCTAGAAGCAAGTTTAGCAAAAACGTCAATCCAAATTCAGGAGCCAGGCAGCGTCAATTAATTCAAAGAAGCAGAGTCTGTTGTCTACATGCCTTTTAAAATGTTGACTCCATGATCCTGCCGCAGAAGGATGACCCTGACCTGCGACAACTCATGAGCAGTAGCAGTTGGTATTTCGCGAGATCATTCCAAAGTTATGATCCTTTCCTGGTTTTGGCACTACATGTTGACATGATACCTCCAATTTTTTTTTTTTTAAAATAAGAATTTCGGGATCTTTTTTGCAAGTTTGGGCCAAGACTGTCCTTGCGCAATTTGTGTTTAGTGATGATGCTAGGTCTCCCCCCTAGTAAGCAAATAAATTACTAGGAAGAGGATCATAAATGTGGTTTCAGGTCTTTGATATGCTTCTTGAGCCATGAAATACATGGCGATGCTATGTTTGGTGTCAAATATTCGAGGTTAATTAGATCGATTTATGTAGTTCTGGGCTCAATGTTTGATGTCAAATAAACAGGGTTGATGACTTGATGTTTCTGCCCTTGTCCTTTTTGACGGCAGTTGCTGTAGATCAATTGCTCATAGTCATGGGGATCTTTTAGAATTGGGAAAACAGAAATGTCATATAGGAACAAATGCAATGCTTAAGAAATTTTTGAATGAGAAAAGAAGTGACTAGTCAAATTTTACTCGAGAATTAATGGTAATATCGAGGCCCCGTATTCAAATCCATTATAGAATTTGAAAAAATGGAGTACCGCACGCTCTTCCATTGGATGCTTAATTTATTTTCAACGTTCTTGCTTATCGTCATCATATGGTCGTATCCTCTTAGTTGGTGCATTTGCACATTGTCTTAGCAAGTAAAATCAATTGATCATAAGTCTAGTTGTATACTTAGAAAATATAATTTTAAAGTCTGAATTTCCTCTTTATGGATGAAAAGCATTAAAAAAACAACTAATGAATAAATAGATTTTTTTACTTGTTTAAATTTATATTATGATTTTATTTACAAATCAAGGCGTTTGTAAGAAGTATGCAAGAATAATGGAAATCGTTTTTTTTTCTTATTTAACATTGTATTCTCTCATTGGTTACTTTACGAATAAAATTACAAATGATTTAATTTAGGTAAATTAGGAACCCTTTTGATCAATGGCAAAGAACATAAAGCAAGTGTTTTTTTGTCAAAGGTAGGAATCAAGATTAGTAGGAGTCGTCTTACATCAAATGCAAGTATTTGTTATTCTCAATCATTCAATTAGGACACGTAATGAGACTAATCCTGCTCGTGCATGATAGGATTTCAAAGCAGCAAAACATTTTTCATGAATTTTAAGATAGTTATACACCGAGAATTTGAATTCGAAATCTATAATTAAGCTGGAAAAAACTCATATTATTTTATTTACACCTTCATGGATAGTCCTTGCCTAATGTTATGGTAGCAAAACCTGTTTTAGTGATAACCTTTTAAAAATTAACATTTTTCTCTTTCAAACACCCCGCCATTATATTTGGAGAGAAAGTATTGCAAACCAAAAAATTTATTATAATTATATATTCATTTGTTTAATAATTTATTACTATCACAATTAGTTTTCATCATTTATTTTTTTCAAAAGTGTTACTTTGAATCATTAATAAGTCTTAGTTATAATTTGGGAATTTTTTAGTTGTGAATAGTTTTGATTTTTATCGCGCATGTAACATGTTTAAAAAAAAAAAGGATACTCAATATTTTTTAAAATCAAATCAAATTAAAGTGTATAGAGATTACAAATCTCTTTATCCTTTAATTAGAAACTCAAATAAAATTGGTTGATGAACTATTTTATAAATATATTTTTGGTGTCAATATCAGTAGGGGCAACCACCCACCAAGCCTCTCCTCCCTTTAATGTGTTCAAAGTTAACTCCCATGCATGCCTGCGAACTTATGATTACAAATCACAAGTAGCAATTTCATTAAGGAGGCGAAGAGACCTCAGATAACAGTGCATTCATAAGTTGAATGGTGGGGGGGTAAGGGTCTGCCCAAACCCACTACACCCATAGGATCTGCCTATCTTAGCTAATTAAACGGTCTGCAGCCTGATTACAAAGGAAAAAGAAACAGAAACAAATTAAAGAAGCTGCAGCACGACGAATATCGATCATCCACAGCAGCTTGGGCGGGATCATGGACAGCATCAATTAAAGACTTAATTAATTATTATCACTTCCAAAGCACACTTTACTAAAACCTTAAGGTACGATCAAGCATGATAAAGCCAAGGAGTGAGTAGATACAGCATTCTGGTATTCACAGAAAAAGATAATTGGCACTGGGAATGCTGAAAAACACTTGAAAATTTTTTATTCACAAAAAATGATAATTTTTCGATTAACAATATTTAATTTTAATATTTTATATTATTTTTGAATAATTTGAAGAATTATTTTAATTTGGATGTGTTAGAATTAAATTTTATGCTTTATGTTTGTTTTATTAAATTTTACAATAATTTATGATAGATTATTCATACATTTTTAGAATTTTAATTATTTTGTAAGTTTAAATTTTAATTTATTATAAAAAAATAATTATTCAGAATCGAAAATTAATATGATAATATTAATTGTTTTTTTTTTTAATAAATAAGGATAAAGATATTATAATATTAAATGGATTCGGGGGAAGAGAATGGATAATAGTTTTGGCAGGTATTCTGCCACTACAAAACTTGTCACTTGATATAATATTTCCGCATGATAAAATACGTCGAAATTTCAGCCATTTGATCCACCCAAGTAATTTGTGGACTACAAACATGCACACATATCTTTCGCAAATCTCACCTCAGGCCCACTTCCCGCTTTCCCTATTTTTCACGATTTATTTTTATGAAACAAAAAAAAACATTGTATTAAACATGTATAAATAATATGACGAATCACAGTCTCCCTTATTCCTCTAGATTTCCTTTTTCTCACCTCAACAACTACTTACTACATTTTTTTTTTTAATTGTGTGTAGTTGTGTAGTGTAGTCGAGTCGAGTCGATACAGTGTCAGATTCGAGCTCGACTTGATTAAAATATTCGAAGCTCGAGTTCGATAGAGTTTTTTTTTAAATGTTCAAAATTCGACTCGACAAAAATTCGAACTACTCGAACTCGACTTGATAAAGTTCGATTTAATAAAAAATTAATAAATAATATACTCGATTAAACTCGATTAAGATCGATTAAGCTCGAATATAAGGGTATAAATGTAATTTAATTGAGCTCGATTAAGCTCGCGAGTCTTACGAGCTGAGTATTATGATACTCGAACTCGACTCGACTAACTACTCGAGCTCGACTCGATTGACTCCGAATCGAATTCGAGTATTTTTCGAGTCGATCTCGAATATCTTACGAGTAGTTTGACTCGTTTATACCCTACACGTGTGTGTCATTATATTTCCATAGAAATTAATTTATTTTTTTATTTTTGGTAATGGAGTTTATCTTTCTAAAATATTATATATATAGTTAATCATGTTATCAATGCGTGCAAAAATAAGGTGACAATTTGGACAAAATATTTCCATTGAAAGACATTTACCCCGAGACCGCCAGAAAGATTTCCGCCATTCGGGGTTACGCCCAGTCGCAAGTCACCACACAAAGCTCCGCTCTCTTTCCTTGCGCACAATTTCTATTTCAAATTTCCAATTTCAAATCTATGTTTCTCTTTGGAATCGGATTATCACTGAGAAATGGTAAACGCTAACTCTTCCTCTTCATCAGCGAAGCAGCCGCCGCAATCAATGGCCACGTCATCATCTACATCAACCGCTGATGCCTCGGGCAAGAAGGTTAGAAAGCACTATACCATCACTAAGTCCCGGGAGATCTGGACCGAAGAAGAGCACGATAAGTTTCTTGAAGCTCTTCAGCTGTATGGTCCTTGTCTTTCAGTATTTATTGTTTTCAGTACTATTAGTCACTATTTTTATAATTCTATTTATTTGTGAACTTCGAATTTTGAGTGTTTTTGTTTGCTTGTTTAGTCTATGTCTGTCCGTTTCGCTTTGTCAATCGATTTGTGTATATGTAAACAATGAGAGAAATCTTGACAGGGAAAGTAATTTCGATTATGATAATAATAATAATAATGATAATAAATAACTGGAACAAACTTATTTTATACAAGCTTAACATGTAAAAAAATAAGCCTAATTAATTCCCAAAGAATGTGCCTAAAGAGGTGCTTAAGTTATAACAGACAGAGTTGGATGATGCTGGGTTCGGGCATTCTCACGCTGTGCTCAGCTCGGTGTTGTCTCATATTCAAGCATTCAGCTTCTTTGCCCAATCAGTCAAGTAATCTGCATCTCTTTCGATGCTCAAGCTTGGTAACACCCACCATCTTTCATTCTTTCATTCTTGTTCCCAATCAATGCTCGAGCTTGGTTTCCTGAGCTCTTTCCATCTGACTATCATCAACAGAGTTCAATTAGAAAGTCCAATTGAAGATTTTTTTTTCTTTTTGAACTGAGTCGCAGACTTCCAGTATATATCTTAAAAGTTGCTGGACACAGACACATTAGATAACTAAGACTATTACTAAATAGTTGGGAGTTAACTAAGACTTAATTTTGATTTAAGTTCCTGATTACTGTGAGCCATGGGTCAGATTTTGTATCTTGCGTTTCATGATTCAGGAATTCTTGATCCCTTAATTTAGTTTGAATGGTTCCTGAATTGCCGTTAGCATTTTGACAGATTGGATTGCCAGTAGAATGTTTTCTAATGGAACTGGATCCTGAATTTAATAGCACTGTCTTTTCATTTAGGTTTCATCGTGACTGGAAAAAGATAGAAGATTTTGTGGGTTCAAAGACAGTGATCCAGGTTTGTGTATGCTGCTTTTCTTGTTTGCTGGTTATCTTTTTCGGAGGACTTTAACTGATCATTTCCCTTTTTAGATTCGGAGTCATGCTCAGAAATACTTTCTGAAAGTCCAAAAGAATGGGACAATTGCTCATGTGCCACCTCCTCGCCCTAAGCGCAAAGCTGCTCATCCTTATCCACAAAAGACATCCAAAAATGGTTAGGCTATCTCATTAACTTGATGGTGTGTTGCAGCTTCAAAAGGTCGCATTATTCACATTCCAACATTGTATCTGAATATTGCAGTTTTAGTGCCACTTGTGGCAACCATGGCTTACCCTCTTGCACCTGGATATGCTCTGTGGGATGACACTTCCACACTACTCAACACTGCAACAAGCAATATCATGCCATCACAGGATGAATTTACTTATCTTCATGGAGCTGAAGGCATGCATGCTTGTTTCATTTTATTTTACTGTTGTTATATTTGTAGACTATCTTCATTAGAGGGAACTTTCCAGCATTTCTTATGCCATACTTTACTGATTCAGCTGATGTTGAATCAAAGGGGATCACGAGGATAAGTGACAACAGTGCTGGCAGCCTGGGGAATTTAAGTAGAACACTAGCAAGTTATGAGATAACAAAACAAGGGAAACAAGCAGCTATTCTTCATGGTAATCTTCAAGACTATCTTCTCTTCTCTACCCATTAGAAGAAAAAGGTCCTTTCATTTTCTCCTGTGGTTTGCAGGTTTACCAGATTTTGCTGAGGTATATAACTTCATTGGGAGTGTCTTTGATCCAGATTCCTCAGGTCATTTGCAAAAGCTCAAGGAAATGGATCCAATAAATTTTGAAATGGTGAGATATGTTGAAACTAATGAAGATTGCTTCCATTACCTATGGACTCGTATATTATTGCTGTATCGTGCAGTGCACTATACTCTTGTATTTTGTTTAAAGCAGAGTCAAACTTTGAAGGTTAGTTTCTAAATGATTTGGTGAATAGACATTCAAGGGCTTGCAAGGTTTTCTATTTTCAACTTTAAGAAGTGGCATTCATTTGGAGGGAGCACGCTAAGCTAAGTTTGGGTATAGTTAATGGTAAACAAAAAAAGGTTCTATTAGAGACCTGACTTGGAAGTATTTATGACTTCCACACATAATTCAGCTCAAGCATGATTTAGAATAGTTGCCTTGGTTGAGTTTGACTAGTTGTTTTGTTTCACAAAAGTTATCCTGTTTTGTCAACCTAGCATTGTGGTTGTTACAGTATGATATACAATACCTTCCATTTGTTGCGTTAGATTTTGGATCAATGACATCCAGATCTCATAATTGAAGCTTCCATAGGTGTTACATGGCATAAAGCTTCTTTTTCTTTTTCTTTTCCTTTTTGGAATTTTACATAAGCAGATCACATTTGAATTTAAGCACTGTAATTTTGTGAAATTTAGTTTGGTGGCTGATGTGTTTCTATTATTTTTTTTGTTCCAAACATATGTGCGCATAATGGCATGTGCGTTCTTGCAGGTTTTATTATTGATGAGGAACCTCACTGTTAACTTGTCTAGCCCTGATTTTGTGCCAATTGTAAGTATTGATGTTCTTTTTTCTCCATAAATTTATCAATATCGCAGACCTTGTTAGGTATAAAATTATACCGCAACTTTGTACGTTATAAAAATCCCAAAACTTCCTTACTACTCAACAGAGAGAGCTGAGTAGGTCTTCAACGAAAATTGAGTATAAGCTGCGAGAGTTCAGCTCGCTTGTTGGTTAATTTAACCATTCGTTATTTTATATATATATATAAAAGGGGGAAAAAAAGAAAACAAAAACTAGCGTAACACAGTCCTAGCGTGAGAGAAACACGAGACATCGTCAAGCAAGGACAAATGAACACCAGCAGGAGGACAAGCGTGCCAAACATGTTATTGAAATGGGATTAGTTTTGCCAAGGTGGTATAATTATATGAATTTGAAAACAATACAAATTGCCTCTTGACCTGTTAATCTAGGAAATTTATGTACTCAAAAGTGGAAATTCCTATTTAGCCTCAGACATTTAATTTAATCCAAAATCAATTTTTCAGTATTTTGTCTTTTTTTATTTTTTTATTTTTTATTTTTCTTATAAAATTTTTGTTTGTTTGTTTGTTTGTTTTTTCCTATACAAAGGGTTTCATTGAAGGATTCCAATATCTCATATACCACCAAGTATGTTTATTGGCTTTCAAATGTGACATTTGCAAATACAATTGCATGGATGCAATTGTAAATTTGAAAGCTTGCAAATATAGAAATAGGAGAAATAATTTTGAATGAATAAAATAATGTTATGGGCTTCATTTTTTATTTTATAATAAATTTTAATAAAATAAATAAATAATATATATTTTATAAATTAATATAGTTATTACTAATTAATATGTAATTATTATAAAATTATCATTCTTAATAAAGTTAATAATAATAATAATAATAATAATACACTATAAAATGAAACATTGTTTCTAGGTTCTTTGGATATTAGTTATATATTTTTTAATTTTCTATGTTCGTTTTAATTAATTTTGTGAAATTTTGTTATGGTGAATTATTGCGTGCTTCTTTTATTTTTCATTAAGTTTCATAATTATTTTAGTGAAATTTTATTATAATTAAATGTTGCTTGCTTCCCTTATTTTTCATTAAGTATAATAATTATTTTTAAATTTTGTTACTAACGATGATAATATAAATATAATAAAAGCGTATCATGAGTAAAAATATTTGATAAAGTACATACACTTAAATAATAAGTAAAAATCTTTTCTTAATTTTTAAATAAATTTTTTATTTTTTTGATAATTTTAATTAATTTTAACAATAAAATTCAATTTATTATTTAACCATTATAATATAAATACAATAATCTAAATATATAAAATTTTAATGTAAATATGAATAGAATATATTAAAAGATTAAATAAGTTTCACAAATTGAAATTGATGTTAATTGGATAAATAAAGATGGTTTAATAGAGTAATTATAAATTTGTTAGATGTAGAACTAGAGACCAGACCACACCTGCAATTACAAAACAATTGCATAGACAAATATGCTCCCAATGATTTCCATTGGAATAGTCGCTACTGAAAAAAAAATAATAATAATTTTTTTAAAAAACAATGAAATGAACTAAAATGGCTGTAATTAAAAAATTCCGTGATAATTAACTGCAGAAAAAGAAAAATTAGTGGATTTTTTTTTTTAATAATACCAGTAAATGTAATCCACTAATTTCTTTGAATGCTCTCCATACGAGGGTCATTGAAGGAGCGAATGGAGTTCTGTTGGAATTGCGATATGGTCAAATTGGGAATGATCTCCTCAATTTCTAGGGTTCCTCCATTTCAACTATAGAAGAAGAAGAGAAGATTTTGTTACTTCAAAATGCTTCAACACCAAAGAGTACAATCTCCGGCGAGGCTAGGGCTTACAAACCCCAACTCACCTTCGCTTCAAAACCCTACTCCTCCCAAATTTCCCTCTTCATCCTCTCAACAGCAACTACCACCTCTCCACCATCAACAGCAGCAAGTGCATCCCCCAAATTCCTCCGCCGCCGCCGCTCCCACTACCACCACCACATCCTCTGCTCTCCTCTCTCTTCTCCCTCCTCTGCGCCGAGCCCAATCTCTTCTTCTCCAGATGGCCTCCTTAGCCTCCAAGCTCTTTGAAGTCTCCTCCAATCGACCCATTTGGCTCTCCGCCTTTCGCGGATCGCTTCCTACGTTTCTCTCCTTCCAGGCTCAATCAATGGCTCCACCGCCCTTCGAATCCACTCCGTCCTCCCATAAGGAAATTCTCTCTATTTTCACTTCGCTCCAGACCCAACTCTTTGAAGCCGTAGCTGATCTCCAGGAAATCCTTGACCTTCAAGATGCCAAGCAAAGACTCGCCCGAGAAATCAATACTAAAGACTCGGCGCTCCTCAACTTCGCCAATAAGCTCAAGGAAGCTGAAAGAGTTCTCGATATTCTAGTTGATGATTACTCTGATTATCGCCGTCCCAAAAGAGCAAAGTCAAAATCTTTAGAGGACGATGAGGATGTGAGCAATACGACTATCGCTTCTCAGCTCAACTTGTCTGATATTTTATCTTATGCTCACCGGATAAGTTACACCACCTTTGCACCTCCCGAATTTGGTGCTGGACAAGCACCGCTTCGTGGGGCTTTTCCTCCTGCTCCGCAAGAGGAGCAAATCCGAGCTTCTCAGTTGTACGCGTTTGCTGACCTTAATGTGGGCTTGCCTAAAAGGGACGAAGCTAAGGAGAAAACCATTGAGGCAATCATTGAGCCTCCCCCACCGCCACAACCCGTGGAGACCAATCCGCTTGCCAGTTTGGCTGGCTTGCTTCCCCCCAATTTCACGGTTCCTTCAGGTTGGAAACCAGGGATGCCGGTGGTGTTGCCAACAGATTTACCCCCGCCTCCACCAGGGTGGAAGCCTGGGGACCCATTGCCTCCATTGGAGTCCCTTCCCGTGCCTGGGATGGTGGAGCAACAATTGCAGCCTGTTGCTCCTCAGGGATTGCATAAGCCCCCTGGGACAATACAGGTTCGACATGTGCAGATTGATATTCTTGATCAGGATGATGATAGTAGTGATTATAGTAGTGATGAGGGGAGCTCAGATGATGAAGATTGATAGGGTAATATGATGGATTGTTTGATATTACGAAGTACTCCAGGTAAGTGTACTCTGCTTAAAGTCAATATACTGAAATTTTTGCAGTCACATTTGATGTACCCTTTTGTTTCCATGGTGCAATTTTATAGTCCTGTTTTCTTTCTAGACTTTGGAATGCCAAATAACATAATGGTTTTACTTTATACTCTTTGACTGCATATGTAATGTGTATGGATACAATGGGAAAGTTGTGTTATGATATAAGAATCTAGAGATGCAAACTTTTTTCCTAGGAATACAGATCTTTCAGTTAATATTTTACCTTAGATATAATTAGATTTGTAGTTGGTGTTTTCTATTCATTAGTTGAATAGATTCTTCAGTAAATGACTTAATGGAATCCATGTATGCAAAACTGCAGCACCTGGGAAAGATGAGAATCTGGAATATCTGATTTTGTTTCATTCCACCCACTTAATTTAGTCATGAGTATGAAGAATTTGGCTGTGGCTGACCTACAAACCAATGAATATGTAGAATTTGTTTCACTGAGTTTGTGTTAAGCTTGTTGACATAGTATTGCAAAAAGTTTTTTCTGAAATATTTGGCTCCAGAGTCCAGTATCAAGTGAATAGGTGTGATTAGGGTGACCCTTGAGTTAATATATGTGTATGCATAGAACTTCTCTTGAATGATTTATAACCATAATGACATGTATATTTGGTCATACTCATGAATAACGAATTTTAATAAGTGATGCAGACATTATGGAGTGCCTTTTTTTTCGCTCTTAATCCACTCTATTTATATTGTGAGGTGCCTTTAGAAATCCTACTGAGTCTCCCGGTCAAATAAAAGAGGGTGTTTAGTCCTTTTTAGGGCTAAGATGGATACAAGTCCAAGTACTTTTGAACTTTTAAGTTATATACCTCTATATTGTAGTGGATAGAATTCTAATATCTACCAGTTATGTTTCCTGAGTTGTGATGCATTTCTTCCTGGAAAATGAGGCTTTCTTAAGGGGAGTTGTTGTTAGATCCTAGTAGTGAGCTCTAATTACTGTAATTCTATCTAATCTCTAACCCTAATTTCAAACCAAACAAGTTTTCCCCCTGAATTGCTGCGTCATTAAGTTATACCATCATGCTGCACAAGAATATGTGCACCCTGGAATTTGTAATGCAAGAAATTTGTTTTGTATCACTATTTCAAGGGGTGTGAATTTATCAGATTAAATGGGGAAAATGCTTCTCAAATATGATTACGTTAACTGGGTTACTGCTTCCCTTAAAGAAAAGATAAAGAAAGAAAAAGAATTTCATGCCATGTTTGGATTAGTAATGAGGGATTGATGAACTTTGCTTAAGGTGACAAAATAGAATCACGTCAACCTAATCATGTTTT
This sequence comes from Triadica sebifera, assembly GCA_023653625.1. NCBI lineage: Eukaryota > Viridiplantae > Streptophyta > Magnoliopsida > Malpighiales > Euphorbiaceae > Triadica > Triadica sebifera. The sequence goes on along the minus strand of CM042908.1, from coordinate 29,072,399 downwards.
TAGTTCCTATTGTCTTATCCACGTTGTATGAGTTGTGATATTCTAGATGAGTCACTAGCCTGTAACGATTTCTATCAAAGTTTTACTCATATTGGTTAACTTTTGTCTCGCATGTAATCAATTAGAGTAAGGGCTTGAACTAACATTTGACTTCAAGTTACTTCTATGTCTGTTCGTTGATGTCCTGTAAACCTGTGATTAGCAGCTTCAAGCATAGAAAAATACCAGGAAGGTAAATTCGTGTCAGATCCATGTTGAGAGTTTAACTTGTAATATTGATGTGTGGCTGGTTTCATAACATATTGTCACTATGCCTGACTAAATTGGAGACTGAATAGAGGCCAAGAGATTTGTGTGATGCATTTCATACCATCACTATGCCTGACTCGGATCAGTCTTTGTGGATGCATACCTAAGCTTGGTTCGGGGGGTAGGTAAGTTAGGTAAGTTATATTGATTATTCTCCCCAAAGCTATTTACATTAGTTACTTTGATAAATTTATTTACCTCTACTGCATCTTTTCTATAGTTCTATGTTTCTGAAGCAGAGCTTGTATGATAATTAAGTATTAATTTTCCAGGAAGTTGGATATAATGACTTGATTTTCCAAGGGACTCTTAAATTTTTGCTGCTTCAGTGAGGTTAGAGGGGTTCATTTACTGGTTGTGGATTCATATTTCAAATAGAATCATTAGATTTTCATTAAGTTTTATTTTAATATTTGGTGATTGATGTTTATAATTATGCCATTAAGATTAAAAATGCATCATAATATTATAAATAAGACGTCAATTTCAAATCTCTTGCTGGCTTAAGACTTAATAGCCCATTTGGTTCACAGATTGTTTAAGTCATAGGATTAGTTAAATTAACCATTGTCTGGTAGAAATATTTTAATCATAATATTAACTAATCCAAATTTATAATCTGTGTTTGGTACGATACTTTTAAGTAATGGAATAAATTTGTGAAACAAGTAAATTACTTAAATATTCTTTATCATATATTTAAAAATTGTGGAGTTCCTATTTTCTTTTTTTATCATTCTCAATCTTTTTTATATTGATTTTACGTTTGGGTTAAACCGCCATATTTTATGTAAGTTTTTTTTTGTAATGTTATTTTTTATGTTTCATATAATCACATTTTTTTTAATTTGAGTTTATTGATTTCAATATTTTGGCTTGTGGCTTTGTGCTGGTATTTTAACTTACATTGACATAGAAGACAAAAAAATGTAAACTTTTACATTCCATAATTATTCACTGTATGAAAAAAAAAATCTTTTGTTGGGTCTTTTTAAGTCTAATTAAGTCAAAATAAAAATGACGAAAATGTAATAGTAAAATTTCTTTTTACAAAGACTATTTTTGAGAAAAATGTAAGAAAACTAAGGCTAATTTAGGGTTTATAATTTTATATATATATGAATTAGTAATCTCATTAGAAAATGATTAGTAAAAACATGCGGGGTGAGTATTAGTTAAGATCAATTCTATGAGTTTAATTAACTTACATTGACATAGAAGACAAAAAAAATGTAAACTTTTACATTCCATAATTATTCACCATATGAAAAAAAATCATTTGTTGGGTCTTTTTAAGTCTAATTAAATCAAAATAAAAATGACAAAAATGCAATAGTGAAATTTCTTTTTACAAAGGCTATTTTTGAGAAAGAAAAATGTAAAAAACTAAGGCTGATTTAGGGTTTATAATTTTATAAATATATAGATTAGTAATCTCATTAGAAAATAATTAGAAAAAACATGGGGAATGGGTATTAGTTAAGATCAATTCTATGAGTTTAGTAAGTCATTGGAATTATTAAGTTATACTTAATTTTTTGAACAAAATGTAATATTAATGACTAATTCTATAACTTAATTAAGCAGTCACATATACCAAACAGGTTGTAACTATTTTGCAAAGTGTTTAAATCAACAATCCATTGATAGATTCTCGGTCTTGTACCGACTGATAATTCTTTCGTTTTCTTCGGCACTTTTGTGGGGATGTTTTATATTCTCTTAAGTTCTAAATCTAATAATAGTGTTTGGAATTGTTGTTTCGTGTTAAAAAATAATTTTTAATTTAATTAACTGATTTTTTAATTTTTTATAAATTTTTTTCTCAAATATACTTTTTTAAAAAATATTTATTTATCTGTTTTTGTCCAAAACTGTTTCTATACAAAATCAGTTTTCAAAACACAATGTCAAACAAGATCATAATCAATAAATCTCACAAGTTTAGCATTTTTTTTCTCATCATGTATTTCTTTTTGGCGATATAGTTGATTTGTCAACTTTTTTTTTTTTTTAATAATCTGGCAATTTCATTAAAGAACAAGGGAAGCTACATCATTCAAAACTGCTAGTTCAGCAAAAGGGGCACTTACTCCATCAAATTTTGAACATCATTCAGAGGCAAGGCCCAGTGTGTTATTTCATTAGCTAATTTATTACATATTCTACTACCAAAGGAAAACGACACACTTCTAAAGCTACAACTCTTAAACAAAATGTCATCAACAATGTTTTTTAGCAAATTACTGGGAAATGAATCATGGAAATAACAACGCAAGCATCATATTCCACTTCTATGGAATGGAAGTCACAATCCCAAGCAACTGAAAGGCCAAACAAAATATCAGTGACTTCTAATGTTTCAACGTCCCAAATTTCACTGATAAACTTGCCTCCAGATAACAACACTCAACTCTCCCCATCTTTGATAACCACTTCTTACCCAACTTTGCACGAGCTATTTGAAATGGTTGCATTAACATTAAGCTTTACAAAACTAGAAACAAATAGCTAATAGACACTACATCAACGTTGGCCTTAGCACCTTCACGAGCTTTAAAAAATTCAGTACATAAATTAACAATGAAATTTACAGTCAGAGATTGAGATTTACTCGGCTATCCACTAAAAAATGGAAGCACAAGGGATCAAATCACTCTTAAAGTTGAGATTGCTACAGAGCCATAAACTTCTAACTCTATGGCACTCTTTAAACACATGCAAATGGGTTTCATTTGAAGTCTTGCAACGAGGGCGGAGATTTGGTTGCATAAGATGCCCTTTTTAGCTAGGTTATTCATAGTTGGGAGAGATCCATTAATCATTCTCCAACAAAAAAGTTTAATTTTTTTTTTTTATTATAGAATAGCAGTTTTCTAGATAACACCCCAATTGTTATTCCTAACACTTAAAGAGCTAGGATAGTCACTAACCTCATAGCTGTTGAAATGCTAAATGGCAACCAAATCTTACCGAATAGACTCCATTTTTCTCAGCCAGCTAGAATTTGACATCATTGGGAAACTGAAAACTAAGAAGAATTTTTAAAATGCTCTCAGCTTCAAACGGGAGGAACACTATCTTCAATCATGTTCCTTTAGGGGTGTCAAGATAAGTCATAATATGTAAATTCGATACGTGAAATATGTAAAATTAGTGGATTAATGTTGAGCATATATGAGTTCGTATCATAATTGGGTCAACCCATTTATGACACGATTCAGAATAAGTTGTGACACAATAATCTATTACAACTCATTTAATTTTTACATATTAGGTCAAATCGTATCAATCAACCCAACTTATTTTATGACATATGTAATTTTATAGTAATGTCAATGCTAATATTGTAATTTCACAAAAAATAAATATTTATATGAATTGATTTATTGATATTCGGATCAGGTCGCAAATGATATATTAATATATAAATTATGTCATATCATATTTTATAACATTAACATGATACGAAAATTAAACTTGTTTACACTTGTCCTATTCATGTAATCTATTTAATTTTTATGTTATGTTCGTGTTAACACAATTAGTAAATAAATCGTATTCGTATTAACTTTAATCGTATCACTAAAGTAGATCGACATGAACACAACTCGTCAACCTATTTTGACATCTTTAGGATTCCTTTTCCAAGATTTAAGCTAAGGGTCAATAAGACAATTAACACAAGCATCCTTAGGAAGAACCCCGTGAACTAGTGTCTTTCAGGTAAAACAATCCAATAACCATTTGTCATTCCAAATACTAACTAGAGACCTATCACTAATTCTCCATCCCATACATAATCCATTTTGCTTTTTGAATGCTACGCCAAATTTTTTTAAAACTGTCATTCCATAAATTTCGCCTCGTTTGATTAAAGCAAAAAATCTTTTGCACAAGAATAAATAAGTATAGCGAAATAGGATCGCCTTGTTTGAGTCCTTTATTAGGCTTGTAGAAACCTTTGAGAACCATTAATCTTAAAACTACAGGAAATAGAAGACAAGCAAAGCATAACAAGGTTGATAAAAGGGTGAAAAAAATCTTTATTTTAATCATGATTTGCTTTAGCCACTCAACTCTAGAAGTGTAATCGAGTCGAGTCGACACAGTGTCAGGTTCGAGCTCAACTCGATTAAAATACTCGAAACTCGAGCTTGACTCGAGCTCGATCGAGTTTTTTTTAATGTTCGAAACTCGACTCGATAAAAATTCGAACTTCTCGAACTCGACTCAATAAAGCTCGAATAAATAAAAAATTAATAAATAATATACTCGATTAAGCTCGAATATAAGGGTATAAATGTAATTTAATTGAGTTTGATTAAGCTCGCGAGTTTTACGAGCTGAGTATTATGATACTCGAACTCGACTCGACTAACTACTCGAGCTACTCGAGCTCGAGCTCGACTTGATTAACTCCGAGTAGAATTCGAGTATTTTTCGAGTCGATTTCGAGTATCTCACGAGTAGTTTGACTCGTTTACACCCCTGCTCAATTCTATCGTAGACTTTACTCATATCTAATTTAAGAGTAAAAAAGCCTTTATTGCTTGTAATTGGTCAACCTTTAATATCTCCTTATTTGAATTATTTTATGATTTGCAAAATATATTTTAGTTTTCTAATTACTTTAAAGGTTATAGAAAAGAATGCAAGCAAAATATATAGTCCTAACAATACGTGTAAACATATAACCTATATTTTGTATAGGGGAGGGAGTCTCAAATTTTTGTTAGAGTCTATTCTCTCTTTTATAGTTGATTTCTTAATTTTCTATTTTATATATATAAGGGGTGCATTGTTATTTTATTATTTTTAATTTTCTAATATATTTTTAATTAATATAGGTATATATATTTAACGGTGAAAACGAAATTGAACATCTCTTGCAATTTATTATTAAATTAAAATATAAAATCCATCTATTTTGTATTTTTTTCCCATACTCTTGTTTTGAGATGGGATAAAAAATTAAAAAAAAAAAAGCTAATTTGATATCTATAATCTTTTCCCAAAAAAAAATTTATTATGTAAAATAATTAATCTCTTATATCAATGTTATCATATTTAATTCCCTTTTTACTGTTTAATAAAGGCTTAATAAAGAAATATCAATGTTTCGAGGAACTTAATTATAACGAAATCAAAATTCATAGGAAATACAAAAAGTTCAAAGGCCTTGGAGAATAATTTGTCAAAATTATTAAATGTGCAATAATAATAATAATAATAATAATAACAACAACAACTTAATTTATAGGATTATTATTGAAATATTAAGCTAATTCGATATTGATATGTCAACTATCATGCATGAGCGGCTTAAAAAAAATACAAACCATGAGTAGGTAAAAACCTCATAAGTGCAAGGGTAAACTTGACATAACAAAACTTCAACCCTAGAAAATGAACTATAAATACTCACAAACGACGTAGATTTGTGCCTCTACACCCGAATTTCTAGTTTCCTTCACTACCGCACACAGAGCACAGAGATGGCCGCCGCCGCAGCTGCAGCACGTCCTCTTGTCACCGTGCAGTCCCTCCCATCTCTTAACGAGATGGCTACTGATTCCGCCGCTACCGTTTCTCTTCCCGACGTTATGAAAGCTTCCATACGTCCTGATATCGTTAATTTTGTGCACTCTAATATTTCCAAAAATAGCAGGCAGCCCTACGCAGTGTCGAAGCGGGCCGGACATCAAACTTCTGCCGAATCATGGGGAACTGGTCGTGCGGTTTCCCGTATCCCCCGTGTTCCTGGTGGCGGTACTCACCGTGCTGGCCAGGGTGCATTCGGAAATATGTGCCGTGGAGGGCGCATGTTTGCTCCTACCAAGATCTGGCGAAGGTGGCACCGTAAGATCAACGTTAATCAGAAAAGGTATGCCGTTGTTTCAGCTATTGCTGCCTCGGCTATTCCCTCTCTGGTGATGGCTCGTGGCCACAAGGTTGAATCTGTGCCGGAGCTGCCTCTTGTCATCAGCGATTCTGCGGAGGCAGTCGAGAAAACTTCGGCTGCGATCAAGGTGTTGAAGGAGATAGGAGCATATCCTGATGCCGAGAAGGCTAAGGACAGCCACGCGATCCGCCCAGGCAAGGGTAAAATGAGGAACCGCCGTTACATTTCCCGCAAGGGCCCACTGATTGTGTACGGAACTGAAGGAGCCAAATTGGTCAAAGCCTTCCGTAACATTCCAGGAGTGGAGGTAGTTAACGTTGAACGCCTCAATCTATTGAAGCTCGCACCTGGTGGCCATCTTGGTCGTTTTGTGATCTGGACCAAGACTGCTTTTGAGAAGCTGGACTCTATCTATGGATCATTCGAGAAGACCTCGGAAAAGAAGAAGGGTTATGTGCTACCGAGGTCGAAGATGGTGAATGCTGACCTTGCTAGGATCATTAACTCTGATGAAGTACAGTCAGTAGTGAAGCCTCTCAAGAAGGAGGTGAAGAGAGCTCCACTGAAGAAGAATCCTCTAAAGAATTTGAACGTCATGTTGAAATTGAATCCCTACGCCAAGACTGCTAGGAGGATGTCTCTATTGGCTGAAGCCCAGCGTGTCGAGGCTAAGAAGGAAAAGCTCGATAAGAAGAGGAAGACCGTCACTAAGGTATATCGTTTTTTATTCATGCTTCTATCTTTTTTCACAAGTTATGATTATCCTTGTTATGAAGATGTGCTGATACTGCTTGGCTTGTTGTGTGGTAGATGCATAATTTTCAATGACATGCTCTGGAAATTGTGAATTTGATTGAATGTTGATCTGTGAATGTGACTTTAATCCTTGAAAATCTGAAGTGTTGGAATGATTGATTGATGTGTTTTGTTGTTTGCCTTTTGCAATTGTGAATTGTACTCCTAACTTGTTTGCTTGATGCTATGTATTAATATGAATTGTAATCCTATCTTATTTAACCTTATGTGATGTGCTGAGGTTATTTTAATTAGTATTTTTTTTGTTTTTGCCTCTGCGTTTTATGTTAATATATATATATATATATATCCTTTTAATAGGTTTCCTTGTTGTATTTGAATTTGTTAGAGGAATGTAAAATGTAGTTCCTATGGTTGTTTGGGTGTAGAATGATTTCTATGGCATCCAATTTATTCTGTTACAATTTTGCCAGATATTGTATGTCTTTATATTTTTCTTCTGGTAAACCACATTGTCACATGGATCAATTTGATTTATCTCACATTAGTTGAGAAATGCTAATGATAATCATTGCCATTTCTTATTCTAGTGTTTGGTAGTTTAACTCCTTTGTTTCTATTTGGACCTTGAATTTTCAGGAGGAGGCAGCTGCGATCAAGGCTGCAGGCAAGGCCTGGTATCAAACTATGATTTCAGATAGCGACTACACCGAATTTGAAAATTTCTCAAAATGGCTTAATGTTACCCAGTGATTTAGCTTTCTCATTCCAAATTCTCTTGGACAATATTTTATCTGTTTTATTCCATTAGCTATTTTTTGTTTGTTTCTCAATTGGACATGGGTGAGAATTAGCGGGAAGGAAATGATTGGAGAGTGGATGTAGCTTTTTCCTTGCTGCTATTTTATCTTGTTTGCTTAGGTGAAAGATTTTCATTTACTATGAGTTCTAAAATAAAAATATTTTAGAATTTTTACTGGTTTGTTGCGGCATTATTTCTGTGCGCTTTGGCTTGAGGTGCAGACTATTATTACCCGCCCGTTCCCCCAGCCAACAATTTCTCTAAATCATGGACTTTGGTGTTATTGTTGAATAGGCTCGTGCTGTCTTCAAAGCCCGTTACGGGTTTTCTACCTCATGCTGCAGGTTTCAAAACTAGAGTTGGTTTCTATTGTTATTCTTTTGTATTTTTAGGGAGGATGATTTGATTTGCTAGGAAATTTCATGGCAGTGAGCGGGTGATCCCCCATGCTGCAGGTTTCAAAGCTAGAGTTGGTTTCTATTGTTCTTTTGTATTTTTAGGGTGGAAGATTTGATTTGCTAGGAAATTTCGTGGCAGTGAGCGAGTGATCCCTCAGTTTTGTGATCATTTAGTGAGTGGGAATGAGTTCCACAGTTTGGTTTCCTCAAGTCTATTTGTACATTCGATTCATCTTGTTTTTACTTGGGGATACGGCCAATATGATGACACCGAGCTATTGCAATTTTTGGCAATTTCAGGAGTTGCTTTAATTGTTGATGATTTGATAAATAAAAAATTGTTCGTTGTTGATTCTGAACTCCGCCGTTGGTGTAGGTAATGCCTTTTCTTCCCTTTGTGCTTTAGTGGCTCAAATATAGGTGTATGAAATTTTAGTTAAATTCTGTTGGATTCTAAAATAGAGTTTGTGCTTGTTGAGTTCTTTTGGATGCTTACTGAAGTGGTTTGGCCTTTTGAACTTGTGTGTGACAATCAATTTGCAATTGCCAAACTTTAGATGGACGAGCTGCTATTAGTACAAGTATTCAACCTATTAAAATGCTTTGTGATGATAATACATCTCTATGCTTTGTAGTAATAAAGTCGATAATAGAATATCACGTAAGTAATCTTTGTACTTTTCTTTCATATAGCATTAAATTTAACTTGTAATTTACTAATTTGGTATAATTACTTAATTATGATTAAATTTAACTTGTTTAGTTTGGTTAGATTTATGTATCATATTAAGATATTTGTTGTGCTATCATTTATAATAAATGTGTCTAATATAAGTCTGAATTATGTTTTTGTTGTATTCTTTAGACTTTTGAAGACTTCTTACAATATTTTTTTTTTTTTTGGTTGTGTCCTCATTTTGATCTTTCATCAATTATGTCGTCTCATAAGTGACACAATTCCATCATTCTCTCAATCTCACACACGCAAAAATGTATCTAAAACTGAGTTGAAGAGAGATGGCAATTGCAAATTGCTAATTTTGTAATTTGAATAAATTAAATTGTGAATCTAATACAAGTGTACAACCCAAGTTTGTCCCTTTAAAATTTGAATTATTATGATTTTTTTTTTGAATTTAAAGATATTCTACTCTATCACCGTAAAAATGATACCCACCATTACCAACACCAACTAAGATGATTCCATTTTGAAGTCTTCCAACTGTTAATATTAAAGATCCTATTAATATTAAAGATCTTCGCTGGTTATGGCTTTTGGCATATTGAGCCAGTGTCAGATATTGAAGCTCAACAGTCGGCCCTCATCTCTTCCCTTCTCCTGATTTTGCACATACTCAAACCTTCAATCCCTCCTCTCTCTATATACATATATACCCTCCACACCCCCACCATACGTCTTCATGTTGGATCTTAACCTCTCCCTTCTCTCTCCTGATTCCCCCTCCTCTTCTCTCGGACATCACAACCTCCTCCATGTTTCCACTTTCCACTTCCTCCCTCCTCAATGCCCCACACCACCACTCTTGCTCCTACGCCCCCCGAACCTTTCGGTTACTCTTTTCGCATTTTAAGCAACCCCCACACCACAGCTGACAATACAACCGCCGACCGTACCATCCGGCTTTTTCCTGTGGATAACCGTCATTCTTCGGATTCCATTATGAGGCACTGGTTGGATCTCGGGTGTAAAGGTCGCCCCTGAAGAAGAGTAGTAGGCGTGGCCCTTGGTCCACAAGCTTACATTATCGGGGTGTTACGTTTTACTGTAGAACTGGGCGATGGGAATCGCATATTTGGTTAGTTTTTTTTCATTTATTCCGAATTGCATAATTGTTTTTAAAATGTTCTTCTTCAATATTCTAGTTTTGATGTTTTTCTCTGCAGGGATTGTGGAAAACAAGTGTACTTGGGTAAGTGGATAGGACTGCTTTAGTTTTTTCTTCCCTATTTAAATGAACTTTGACGTTGTTTGTCAATTGGAGCATTATGTTGTGAATGTTTTTTTCCCTATTCTTGCAGGGGGATTTGACACTGCACATGCAGACATGCTGCAGCCAGGTTATCATGTCATGTCAATTTAAATCAGTGAGTAAACTGTGGTTTTGTGATCTAAATTCATTTTCTATTTGTTGAATTTCAGGGCATATGATCGAGCTGCAATCAAGTTTCGTGGGCTGGATGCGGATATTAACTTCAATGTGACTGACTATGCAGTTGATATTTAGCAGGTGAGGATTGATCGATGTAGATGTCACTGTTGTAGATTTGGTTTAATCTGTTTGGTCTGATTTTCCTGTTGTTATCTATGAGTAATTTGGATGTTCTGCAGATGAGTAATTTTACTGAAGAATAATTTGTGCATATCCTCTGTCGCCAGAGCACCGGATTCTCCAGAGGAAGCTCAAAATATAGAGGAGTTACGCTGCATAAATGCGGCCGATGGGAAGCTCGCATGGGCCAATTTCTGGGCAAGAAGTGAGTAACCCTTACCCATTTTTCACATATATCTTTTCTATTGCAAAGATTGCAGTTACTCTGAGTGATAAAGATACTACTGTAATTATCAGAAGATACTCAGATCTATATTTTTATGCTTTAAGGAGTGGAATGATCTAAGAATTTGAAATATGCAGGATTGTAGTAAGACTATGGAACCTGGGTTTTTATGGGGTTGTATTCATTGCTTCGCTGCAGGTACATCTATCTCGGCCTGTTCGATAGTGAGATAGAAGCCGCAATAGTTATTATGAATTGAGTCTTCTTTGCTTTAAATTTATTATGAATTCAGTCTTCATTTCTTTAAATTGAGAAGGGGTTACCAATTGGAGCTAGCTCAATTGGCATACCAACCATGAACTAGTCATGGAAAATGTGGGAGTTCTTGAGTTCAATATCCTGCTTCTACAAAATGTACCCAAAAAAAATTGAGAAGGGGGTTAGCTTATGACTCAAAATCGATTTCTCTTCGATTCACCCCAGATCTTCTTTGGTAACCAGGGCTTATGATAAAGCTGCCATAAAGTGCAATGGAAGAGAAGCAGTCACCAACTTCGAGCCAAGCACGTATGAAAGCCAAATAATTTCTGAGGCCAATAATGGAGGTACTAAATGTTATTCAAAACTCAGTCGATCTTGACCTCAACTTGAGAACTGCTTCAAATGTGAAAACTTCCTTGACTTGCTTTTGATACAGATGGCAATCAAATTCTTGACCAGAACCTTGGATTTGCTCCCCCCTGATATCTCTGATAGTCAAAAGATAAACTTAGACGCGGGTGGCTTTCATTACCAGAGTGACTGTGATGGAAGTTCTACTGATAGGGTACCAATGGTAATATTGATATTAATTTATGATCTCAAAATATCTGTGTTTCTGCATTGAAGATTTTGGTTGAGCTCTATAATTAGCTGAGCTTTTATTCTTCTTCTACAGATACTAAACCCAACTGCTGCAACATTGAAAAATGAATTGCCATATCACCTTGCAATGGCATTTGAGTGTCCTCCTTTATGGGGTAGATTAAGTTCCAATGTGTTCCCCTTCTATAAGGTAATTTTCTTCAATTTAGATTCATTTAAGTAACACGTTTAATCTTTTTTTTCTGGATGGGCTTTGCTGCGTTCCTGTGTTCTTAAGATGAGTCACATGCGTAGCATCCACAAGTGATTCTAGTACCATGCCAAGTAACCACCTGTAGGCTTCCTGCTGGTTGCTGTTGCACTTTTTCTCTCCGTGGATAAGTTTTTGCTATAAACACTTGCCGCACATATCTTGCAAGAGTTAAAAAGACATTTTCACAGTACCATGTTTTACAGTTTCCTATTTCCTATCATTAAAGCAACCGAAACAACCACTGAGAGCTTATTTTGGCTCGCCGATTTGTTAATTTGTCTTTGGTGATCACAGGAAAGAGCAATAGAGAAGAGGATAGAAGTAGATTCGTCCCAAAACTGTGCATGGAAAGCCCAAGGTTGTTATGATGGCAAATCCGCTGCCTCTCTTCTCTACTGCAGCATCATCAGGATTCACATCTTCAACAATTACAGCACCTTCAGCAGCCTCCGGTCAACTTTATTTTCAAAATTCATCTGTTCTCCACCACCATTTTTCTCCTTCTATCGCCAACCCAAGCAAAATCTCCCATTTCTTTTGCAGGACCTGAAAGGATCTGTAACATAGCCATAGACCAAACAAAAAAAAAAGATTGGGCGGGCAAATAAAGAGGCAGCAAGAATTGTTATCAGATTCAAAAACACGGATTGTTAGATTGAGCTTTATCTTTCTTGTAAGCTTCATTAAGCATATGTTACGATGTTCACCAGAAAAATCACTTGTAGCTCTGTCCTCTGGAGGAAAACAAGAAAGTGAAAAATGATTTCTAAGGGACGTGAGGAGCTCTGGAAAATTTTTTGGGAGTTGGGAGTTCTTCATGATGGATTCATAAGAATAGTAGCTGGTATCAAACTGTTTCTATATTACAATTGAAAGACCAGATTTATAATAGATCAGTCCTATCATATTTTATCAGTATACAAAATACTAACTATTTTTATATTAATGATAATATAATTAAATTGATTGATGCATATTCGTTCTTGGAAAAAAAATTGTTAGATTAGCAATACTAGTAAGGTATGTAGACTTATAGTATATACATTTTGACCATTTGTCTTCAATTGATTCAATAATAGCAATAATGATTATAGAGCTTTTGAACGAAAATCATTTATTTTTTCGAGTGATGGCATCATGTTTGCCAAATTACTGAAATAACTTAACATATTATAGCTAAGAAAAGAGAAGTTAATTTTTTTTTTATGAAACCACATATATTCTCAATTTATATATCAATAGAATAAGACTAATTATATTCGTATCGGATAGTATTCTAAAAGACGGTCGGTAAAATATTCTTTCAAGAGTTTTAAAGTAGCTAAATAGTCAGAACTCGAACTCGATAACTCTATTAAACTGGAAGAATTATATATAAACTTATTCACATACATACTTATTATTATTTTTAAAAGAAAGAAAATAAAAAAAAAAAAGTATTTTATTACATGTAGTATTTAAGTATTTTTCCTTAATAAGAGTTAAAGAGCATGATTAATTGGAAAGCAGGTGTACAAAATATAAGATAGATTCCCTCAGTTTCAAGTAAGAAAATTCATTTCCGCATTTCTGGGCTTTGCATTTCAGTAGTCCTTTTACCCACTGCGAAACAGAAACATTAAAAACAAAAATTTGATCACTGAATTATGAGCAGCATCAAAAGTCTGTCTAGTTGTACCTTTCTTTTCTTTCCTTTTCTTTTACGAAATACTGAATAGTAACTAGTAAACCAACTTTGTTTTATGTCTGCCTTTTCAACAACCTTCCCTATTTAACTATATAATCTCACCTCAAAATCTGCGATATAAAAAGTCTCATCTTATAAATTGAAATGAAATTAATAATGACCGACTTTTTTGCTTTATTTTCTTGCCTCAATAACCTCATTCAAAATCTTATATAGGCTAACACATAACGCATTTTTATATTAGCTTGCCAGAATTTGAATAGAGAATATATTCCCATACCGTATCAAAAATTTCAAAATTAATCTTAAAATAAAGAATCTCAACCTAAGAATGGTTAAGACTATATATTTAACAGATGCTTCCATTCTATGCCCAGACTATAAGGCTTTTTTAGCCTACTCTTTGGCAAAATGGGACCTCACCCCCTTTAGTTTGTTGGGCTTTCCTTAAAATTAAAAAAAAAAAAAAGAAATATCTTTTTGTTTGCTGGGCTCTATGTTTGCAAAAAGATACATTGAAGGGTAATATAGGTGAAAGAAAAAGAAATATCTTTTAGTTTTCTGGGCTCTATGTTTGCACAAGGATACATTGAAGGGTAATATAGGTGTGAGTGTGACCATGTTATCAAAGGTTGTCATTTGGGGGTAGATTCTGTGGACTGAGCAGTATAAGGTAAAAAGGAGGATGCATGAGTTGTTTTTTCACACCGGGTTTTGAACTATCCTCTTATAGACAGAGTGATGTCCTCTTTTGAATGATGAAATTAATCCATTTTGTCTGGGTTTCTAAAGTTTCCATCATTCCACTGTTCACTGTTTAGGATTCTGATCCCTCCTTTCACAAGGGTACATCTCTTCTTCCTACACAATCATACCAAATTTTCATTTAAAAAAAAAAACAAAATGATAACCAGTTTGTTGCCGCATTAATATAAATAGAAAATTCTTTTATAAATCAAATCAATTATTTGTTCTCACAAAAGAAAAACCTAACTACATTTTTGGTATTGCTTTTTGGTTAGCAGATGTTAAAATTTGTGATAATATGTGGTTGGTTAAGTTGATCCGCTGCCCATTGAGGCATTGATTCAGTTTTCAGCTTACTACACGCCATATAAAAGAGGAAACAACTGACTCTTACCGAATGGTTTAAAGGGTACGACAAGATAGGTTAGGTTTATGTTAACCATTGTTAAGCATATATTGTAGATGTAGGGTTATAAATATATAGATTCATACGGGACAGGTCGACCCATAGAAAGATGGAACCCCATCTAATAATAATCCTGTCCTGCATGCTATTTACCACAGTCTGTTGAACTGGCACTGCGAGTCTTCTCTTCTCCTTTCTGAGCCACGCAAGCTTCTGTTAATTAATCAATGGCTTTAACCTATAAATAATGTCACTACACAAAAATCTTTTTTTTAGAAAAAAAAAAAAGACCAATTTTTGCACACTTTAATTTGTGTGATTCTACTTTTTTTTTTTTTTTGCTTATTTTGTACTAGACTATTGAGCATAAAATATTAATTACTCATTAGATACTTTGTTTTCTTCTTGTTTCTTCTCATGCAACAAAAATTATTGAGTTTTATAGGATAATTTGCATGTGTAGCCCTGAATTTTGACACTTATAACAGTTTGACCCTTAAATTTCAATTTATAACAATAAAGTAATCAAATTTATCATAAATATAATATAAAAATCCTATTAGCAGATTGCAGATAAAATTGTTACCTGAAACTAACGTGACAATTTTTTTCTGCCTATCATACAATTTTTTTCTACATATTATACTTTCTTTAATTCTATTTTCTTAGATTTTTCTCCCTCCTCTTTTATCTTCTCTCTACAAGTTTTACCATTGTTTCCATTTACACTGCATACCTTACAAAATAAATATTTTTATATGAAAATACATGAGGTAACTGCATGTCCTTCAGCAAAAACAAAATAAGGAAAAAGTCATCTCAAAATTAAAGGATTAAAATGCTTTGATAATTTTATTAAGGAAAAAGACAATTGCAGGTTCTTTAACCATAGTAGTCTTATTTATTTTACATTTAAAAACTAAATTTATTGATGTACTCAGATTGAATTTCCATGGATACAAAATAAATTTATGTCATCACGATTTAAATAGGATTCTTGAGATAATGAAGAATAGTGAAATAAGAGTGAGACTTGTAGAGAAATAAGATAGAGATTAAAGAGAAATGTTAAAAAAAATAAAAAATAAAAATGATGTGGAGAAAAAAATAGTATGATATAGAGACAAAAAAATTATCAAGTTAGCTTCAAGTAATAATTTTATCAATAACATGCTAATAGAAATTTTTATATTACATTTATGATAAATTTAGGTAATTTGTTATTACAAATTGAAGTAATTTGTTGTTGCAAATTGAAATTCAATGATCAAACTGTTACAAATATCAAAGTTTAGAAACCATTAATGCAATTTACCTGAGTTTTATATCACTAAGAATTTAAATTACATGCAATTACAAAAATTTAAAATTTTCATACACGTCCCACAGATTTGCCAATGCCTCCGTTATACCCTTTTTTTGAGACCTAATATACACTTTTATTTAACTTTTTGAACCTAATAACAACACGCATGCTAACATGTAAACCCTTTTTTTTATTATTGCAATCACTTTATAGGATTATGGTTTTGAATACCCGGTTAATTGTCGACAGTGAAATGGGTTTAAAAATATGGGTTTTTGTTCCGAATTTTGCAGAATGTTTTGGAAATTTGGCTTCTCGTTTTCGATCGTATCAGTATTCAGTGCTAACTGCTAAGTATAGCAGTGGGTTGAATTTTGGTGGGCCAGTTTCATTGCAATATGGAAGGTTTAAAGCTGATGTTTTCACCATGTTTGTCGGGTTAGCCATAGCAGAGATTTGCTTTATATACGTACAATGGCTGGCTGGCCTGGCTGTACAGTTTACAGCAGTATTTCTCTGCAAGTTAGATCATGTAATATAATATAATAGCACGAGTCTGAGGCATTAAAGATGGAGTTCCTCAATGTAAATCTGGCTTGGTTAGATTACAAGCGTCATGATTCCAACACCTTAACCCTTCAGACATTAGATTTTTTTAGAATTGCGAGCATGAACACAAAGACAAGCTGCCTGGCATTGGTTGTTCATAATGAAAATTTGATCCTTATAATCAAATATAATAGCACGAGTCTAAGGACAATAAGAATAAAACCAGATTTATTCACCTACTAAAGAAGATAAAGAGAAGCAATGTAAAACATGTGTCAGCCATCCGATGATCTACTGTAGATGTCCAACTATATTTTCATCTATTGCGACCAGGACAAATTGACGCAAGCCTAACACAAAGAGCAAAAGGTACGATGCTCTTCAATCCCGAAAGAGAAATTGTGGACTATACAGTGGTTTAAACGAAGTAACTCGATCTAAAATCAACCTTCAGATTCAGGATTAGTCATCGTCTAATGAAGACATCGAACTTTGGACATCTATTTTCTACCTTTTTTACATTCAGTTGGTGACTAAGACGAACTTCAGTCCATCAAGTGCAGATAACTGCAAGATGTCGGTTGCCTAAACCATTGTTCTTGTCCCAGTTTTCCTGCATAAAAGACGTAAACATCAATAAAAAGGCCTAACATGCATGACTGCCAGGAAATACAAATGGGGAAGGATTATCCAGCTTCAACACAAAAACAAATAAGTAAACGAAAAACCCAAAAATAGTGACCAGGCAGAGTTTTCTACCTTCTCTCGATGTGTAAAAATGATTATCAGAATTGACAGAATGAGATTGCGTCCCTATAATGAAGGGTGATAGAAACAACCATGTCAATCCAATGAACCAGCTACTCTAGGCAAACAGGTCATTCGGACTTGGTTTCAACCTTGCAGGCAGCATAACACTTCATTTATCATTTCCAAATCAATAAAGCTTCACGGTGACAAGAGCACAAAGCACGGAGGTTACTCCGCAGTTTGCTAATAAACTCTTGCACACAAAAATCGAGAAACCCAACCTCATTCAAAACAAGGTAGTTACATCCATCATGTCATCCAGCCACAAAAGAATCAAGAACGCAATCCAATTTGAACAAAAGTTACGATGCAAATCCTCTGCTATATAGATTGCTGGAACCAGACATCTGATACTTCAAATCCTCATGATTAGGAATAATTTTGTCGAATCCCAGCCTCCCATTCATGAGAAATTCAGACATACACACATTATTGACACTCATCATTTCATCCCAACCACCCCAACAGCCATTTGATATTTGCAAATTTCTGACCTGTTGAGCTGTCACTTGGGCAAATGGAGAAGGATATGGTTGGGATTCACCCATAAGCACAGATGAAATTCCATAAGAATCATTCTGGTGAGAGAATCTGTTCCTGAAGTAATCTGGAAGCCTGTGGTTATGCTTGACAGAGATTGGTTGCTGCACCAGTGTCTGAAATTGTGTATCATGATCAAATGGATTAAGATGTGAAGATAAAGCTGGCCTCATGTCAAAGCCTGGATTCTTCAGCCTTGCTGCCAGCATCCCACTACCAACTTCCATTAATGCTGGATCAATGAATTCAACCTCAACAGAGCTTCCAACTTTCCTAGATGATGGCACAGTGTTTTGCATCAAATGATATTCTGCAGAATAAGAGGGAGGTTACAATTTGTCAACCGGAAAAAAAAAAAAAAAAAAAAAAAAAAAAAAAAAAAAAGCATAAATTACAAACCATCACAGTTTATTGCCCCATGAGTAGGAAACCCAGGCAGCACCACTCTACTTGGAGGTGAAAATCCAGGCGTAGAAATTGGAGTTTTAGAAACTGTAAAAATGAGTAACTTTCAGATGATTAACAAAATTAATGAAGACTTGGAATACATGGAAATCACTGCACAAAAATTCCAATAGAGAATGTTGGTTTCCCCCTCTGTTTTCTTTTTCCCTTTTTTTCTTTTTTGGTTAATTTTGAGCAGAGAAGGTGTGGGGATGCAGTTTCCCCAACACACATGTCCTTTTATTTCCCTCCCCTCATGGAGTCGCTAAGAAGCTCAACATATATAGAAACTACGACAATTCAGGCAGTTTAATATTCCCAAAAGTAGTTAGAAAAGAAAAGGACTGCAAGATTTCTCCATGGTAGCAGAAACCAGCACCACATGGGGAAAAAGAAACGAAAAAAAGAACAGTAAAGTCAATTTAGGTAGTAGCTCACCAGCAAATTTAGAAGTTGAAAAAGGATGACTGCTGAGAGGACTATTTGATTCCAAAGAACCATGATATGAAGAATTATCATGATATTTGACCATGCAAGTATCCTTGTTCTCATTACAATGATGTGAAGTAGAAGAATCATTGATTGCATTCCCAAGAGAGTGCCCCAAAGTAGAATCTCGGTTAAATAAATTGTCCTGTCTAGCAAATGAGAACCTTGACTGACTGCCATCTTGTACTTTTCTTAGACTTGGCATTTTGAGGGAACCATGTTCCTTATCAGTTTCAGCCAGCAATTTAATTAAACTCTGGGGTAATGTCAATGTATCTTCCCATGTATCCATATCCATTGAGAGAATACTTGAGATGATGCTGCTTTCCCCCATGTCCGGGCAAACTTTATGGTCAGCACTACCCGCAGCATTATCACATCCTTCTAAGTACTTCCCTAATTCCATGTCAGGCAAACCACAAGGATAATTGCAAGTCCTAACCATTTTCGGACAGTTACTGGGTTGATTTTCATAGAACCCACTTGACAGTTCCGGCTTGCCAGGTCTCAATGGAAAAGCAGTATCATCACATTTAATGCGTACAGTGATCGATTGTGGATCAATATCACTTTGACAATTAGTCTCACTTTGCTGCCAGGAATTATTTCCCGACTGTTTCAAATTTTGTCTTGAAGAAGGTAGACAAGACATAGATGGTAGACTATGGGTGTCTCCAGAACCTTTGAGCTCATGATCATCAAAACCTAATAAATTCTCAACATTTGAACTCTCTCTTCGTGCTGATGAGGCTGAAGACTCAGTAAGCATGTTCACATTCCATCGTGAGCCTTGATATGTAGTATGGTTGTGCTTATAAATTGAACTATTTAAAATAGCAGGATTAGGATTCTCTTCCTTAATATGATTAACAATGCTAACTAAAGACAATGCAGAGCATAATCCCTGAAAAGCTTCATCTGCACGAAAATTTTCATCTTCATGCAGAGCCGTAGGGCAGGGATGTTTGGTAAGTCCACAAGAGCTTGCACCAGCTGGCACAGCAATATCACCAGATGTTATAAGGGTTGGATGCACATCACTACTTTGTTCAGCTGTCATGGTTCCTTTCAGATCACTAGATTTTTTGGTGCTTGCAATTTCAGATGGAAGAACTTTGGGAATGTTTGATGTGTCAGTCTTATGACTCAGAGTTCCACCAGAACCTGACAAAGTTGTAGCCGCCGGAACATTGGAAGAGAGACACATGACCCTAAATAAAAAAAATTAGAGAAGCTATTAAAAAATTTAGATGCCACACACCAAAAGATGCAATTGACTTGCCCTTCATCACAGATCTTATTATACCATGAGGCAGCCCCAGGATTTGTATTAGATCTTCCAGTACCACCATCAACGTAAGATCTGTCATCAGAGTCTCCAGTATTCTGCTGGAAATAAATAACAAGGTCTATCAAGTTCTGACCAACCATATAAATCAACTCCCAAAACAAAGTACCTGAACTTATTACATTTGTTAAAACTTCACCAGATTTAGAAATGCTTAGACTACATATATATTAAATAAAACAGCCATCCTGAACCCGACTTTTACGTTTTTAGAATTGGATTGCACGATATAATGATTATCAGCAACTAAATCACCAATGGTAACATATTTATTGAACTAAACAAGCATCAACTGGAGTCTTACATTCAAAGAAGTTTTGCAATCGAGTTTGGCTGTTGATGACAAGCTTCTATCTTTGTACTCATCAGCTGGGGGTGGTAAAACAGTTCCAGATCGATGAGAATTATTGGTAGCACCAATAATTTGTTGAACTCTACTCCTTTAACACCATAATGAATTGATACAAATAAAATACAGCTAGCAGTAAATCAGGAGCACAGATGTGGTTAAAGAATAAAGATCTAATGAAGTAATGTAATTTCATTTGAAAACAGGAAAGGTAGATACTGGCAGTGAAGAGCACAATGTATAATAAGCTAAAAAAATTAAGTTACCAACAGAAATAAAATAGCGTGAAGATTTATGATGAGTTAATCAACTAGCAAATGCGACATATGTACTAATTCCTAAATGCCATTAGTTTCCTTTTGGTGAACGAATTTTTTTATTTTTTTTTTCAATTTTTGGGTGTTAATGGCTGCAGCCTGCAGGGAAGGGGGTGCTCTAGGATTAAATGCCATAACAAGGAATCAAAATGAAACCAAGGTTTTCTTTATGAAAAAACACAACACATCCCATTGCCAGAAAATTGTCTAGTCTAGCTATTGCAAAAGTGAAGGTCAATGCAGTGCATTGCAACCTTATTCTATTCTCACTACAATTTTTCTCCTTTCTTTTTTACTTTTTTAGTCTTTCCCTTTTGGAATAAATTATAGCATCATTTCTTGAAATACAATCAAAATAGAGAATAAATGACTAAATAATGCCACAAATTATAATTATATCCAAGTGAAGTTCCTTCTATTCCCAAAAAAATAGTATATCTTGTTGTGGCCCATAGACATCCTTTATATGGATTAATTAATGACCAACAACCAGACCGTGATTATATTATTAAATAACCATACCTTGTAAAGGCAGAAACTAAATCATCTTTTGTAAAACTATCTTCCTGAGAGCCAAATTCATGCAAATACAAGCAATCTGGAATGCAGCAAGGCTGGACCAAACAGAAGCAATAATCAAGTCTATGAAGGCAGCATTCTCAGTTTGCATACTCATTAAAAACAGATCAATTACAAATATATTAAGATTCCATTTTCTTTAATAAAAAATATTTTCCTGGAAAACATTTTTCAAGTGTTTGGGATAGTATTATTGGTTATGGAATGTCTGTCTAGAAAAAGAGAAAACCAGACCCTATGTTCAACAAGGAGCCATTTTCTTATACTTCTTCAAACTCATAAAAGTGAAGGAATTTTTAAGAGGTCCTTGGAACCAAATCCATATCAGACTTCTGGCCACCAACGGCCATCCCAAGTCGCTATTGGTTGCCAATTCCCAACAAACAATACCAATTACTCTTTCATATAATTTTCTGTAATATTTAACAACACAAAATTACTGGTTTAGAACAAGTAATTCTCCATGAAAGAAATGGAATTTTTACCATTCATTTCTTTACTCTTTCGATCACTATGAAAAAGAAAGAAAGAAAAAAATGTCTTTCCTTCTTCAACACTTTTTAATCTCTAATGGACCTCTCATTAGGATTCACGTAAGTGCATGTGTATAGTGTGGAGACAACATGAATAAAATATATTTGGTACTGTGCAAGCAGACATGTAGGAAAAGAAGCAGGAGGCGAGTAAATGCATACCATGTTTTTGAGCCATGCATGACAGTACTTTGTGGTTCCAAAACATGCCCTACAAATCAAACTTTATTATTAATACATCAAATAGCATTTCATCACAATAAAATTAGGAAGAACAATACATGCTTACCTTAAGGATCTACCTTCTAATACAAAACTGTGCACCGACTGAATACACCGTACAGCTTCCTCCTCTTTTGAATATGTAATATAACTAACCAAGAAAAAGAAAAATCAATATACATGCCTTCGCCATAGACGTCTTAGCTCACTTGGAAAGAGTGATAGAAAGAGGGGGGAAATATTTAACTAGCCTAGGCACTTACACACAACAACTGTTGTTTGAAGAATGTTGAATAACCCCAGTTGCTGTTTTAGAAATAGACACCTTCAACACCTTTCCATATTGGCCAAAGTACTCCCTTTGCTGAAGAAGCTGGCAGCAATAAATAAACAAAAATCCAGCTCAGATGCTTCGAAATTCATAGTAAGAAAATCAAAATGAAAGAGATGAAGCAAATAAGAACTGCAACGGCATCAAGTCTACAAGACACAATAATGACATGAACAGAAGTACTACTCACTCCTTCCTCAGCAAGGTTGAGTGGTAATCCAATTATGTACACTAGATTCCGCTGAATAACCCGAACATTGCTAAGATGCATCCTTCCTTCAGACATTTTTGGCTTCACCTTCTGTGATTTCAGTTTCCGCTCAGAATTTATTTCAGCCACCAATCTGTGCAGCAAAGAATGCATTTTCAATTATGACATTTAACAACTGCTCACAAAATTGCACGTTGACAAGAAAACTGCATAAAAAAAACATAACAACCTTTCACAGTTAGCAGCCATCCCAACAATTCTTTCTTTGTCATAGGGTGAGCGACATGCAGGGCAACGGCCCTTTGAATTTTTTATATCAGCCATTTCCATGATGTGATTCCAGCACCAAACGCAAATCTGTGAAACAAAGAAAAGATGAG
The DNA here is from genome assembly GCA_023653625.1 of Triadica sebifera. NCBI lineage: Eukaryota > Viridiplantae > Streptophyta > Magnoliopsida > Malpighiales > Euphorbiaceae > Triadica > Triadica sebifera. The sequence continues at coordinate 29,049,347 of CM042908.1, read as the reverse complement.
AATAAACAGGCAAGTAAAAGAAATTTTCAAGGTCAAGCATACACATATATATTCAAGAGATAATAAAATAAATTACAAATGTGGAAAAGCTCAAATTTCATTATTGGGCAATTTAAAGCTCAAACCTCATAACCACATCTGCATGGCTTCAATTGTTGATCAGTCAAATCCATCCCCTCTGTGCATAGCGGACATACCTTGTCTCCCTTGTCACTCATGGTTGCCTAATATTCAACAATACCCAACATATCACAGACTGATTGCCATATGGGTGCCTCTGTATATGATAATTATTTTACTCATCAACACGGAGCTGGGGTAATATAGCAAAGTAGTAAAGCTTCCCCTGATATATGTTGATGAAGACAACGTTAAACATGAGCTATCCTATATCCCACTGCCTTTCCTAAATTTCCGAGATACCTAACAAACAATGACTATCAGTCCACTGTGCTTGTGACCGTGAAAATATGCACTAGACTACAGATATTTCACAGAACTGTTTTGACGCATTCATAATGTATAAAGAAACACGGTAAATTCTACCCTCTTCTTCCAGTTTAGGCTAGCTAAAACGGGCAAATGGCACAACACGCCTAACTATAAAACGCAACTCGCCTCAATTCTATTACGCCCTACTTCAGCATTTTATTCAACTAGAAAATAAATAAAAATGACACCAAACTAAAAATAAAAGTTCTACGATCGTTTTTCACAGAAACCAACACAGTGTGAATTCATTCATACATTCAATTGAATCTGAGCAAAAGAAAACAGTCAAAGTGCTAAAATCATCGATACAATCAGTATTTCACAAACTCGATAAATAATTAAATACTAAAATAATTAGTCAAACGAAAAATCATAAAACAAATCTGCATCTGAAATCAAAAGAAAAAAAATTAAGATCCGAAAATCTGGAAACCATTTCCATTACAGCAATACAAGATGAAGTCAAGGAGGAAAGGATTTTTCAATTTTACAGCCCCAGAAAGGCGATTAAATTAGAAAGAAAAAAGAAATTAGGGAATTGATTTCTTTCTTGGTGAAGATTAAAGCTAAAAGAGGACTTACAGTGAGGAATTGGAAAAGCAGAGGAATCAGTGGGCGAGAAATGGAGGGGATAGAGAGAGACCCTTGGATAAATAGGAAAGGCAGAGAGTGAAAATAGAAAGTGCTTTTATGAGTTAGGATAGATAGGCTTCGTTGTTGTGTTGGTGTTGGCTGAGGCTGACCCGCTCATTGGAATTCTCCACATCCACTCTCATTATGTTTGGGCCTGTGACTGGGCCTAGGCCCAATCCAGGTCCAGGGATTCCACTGCTATTTTCATTTTGATTACTGATAAGGAGGTCCAGCCACACGGCACCTTCATAATTCAATAGCAAATGTACACGTGGCTTAATGTATAATGGGCCAGTCAATTTTACCTTTCATTTTCTGTTTCCTGTTGAAGTGTGATCCTAGCACAGTATGCTGTATTCGAAGATCGTGGAAAGATCCAATCCAAAAAAAAAAGAGAAACGAACGGTAGAATCTTCTCTTCTCTTCTGACTCTATAAGCTGCGATCTACGTAAGTCTGGTTTGCATTTAAATTTCTTGTAAGATCGAAGTAAATACCAACTAGCGAGGTAAAATGAGAAAGTTGCATCAGTATGAGACAGCAGTTGGAAAATGCAAGAGGAAGCTTAGAGGACTCATCGCTGAGAAACAATGCGCTCTCATCGTGCTTCGCCTAGCGTACGTATAGTTAGCATACATCTTACATTAATAATAATAATAATATAAAGGAGTGTACGTATAAATTAATTAATTAAATGAATGTTGGTTTAAGAAAGAGAAAGATCAAACCTATTGATTTTCTTTCTTCACTTCAGCTGCTTGTTGCTAATACAAAGTATAGTATTTGAAGAGAAATGCTAAGCATACTATTCAGCGCTCATATACTGATTGAATGATGATAAAAAAAATTATTTTTAAAAAATCTAAATACACTTTTTTTTTAATATTTACTTTCTGATTGGCTGGTGAGAAAAGATAAATTTTTAAAAATAATTTATTTTATTTTATTTTATTTTTTACCAATTAATCATAAGGTGAGTATTAGCAAGTAACGAAAAATAAAAAATATTTCTTAGTATTGAATGAGCATTCTATATATGTTGTTAAAACAAGTGTTGATGAAAGATAACAAACAATGGCTTATGATGATATTCTAATTCTTGGAGGTGATAAAAAGGAGTAGCGGTTAGACATATTTTTGTTAGAGTACGTATTTGTTGTTGGAAATTTTATAGATCGAGAATTGTTCTCTAACCTAGTAGCCCTCCTAACTTGAATACCTAATTTTGGAATCATCGATATCCTAATTAAATAAGGACTTCCTGAGTGGAGAGAAAGAATGTCTCAAACAATTGCTATCAAACAAGGATTTTCTACATGATCTAATCTTTTATCCGCTTGTTGTTAGCGCTGTAAACGAATCGAATATTATTGAGTTTGATTTCAGTTCATTTAAGTTTATTATGAACTCGAGCTCAATTTGAATTTTTATATTTAAATTTGAACTCGACTTGTTTGAAAATTATCAAATTTGCTAATGGCTTGAACTCAGTCAGAAAAAAAATTTATTTATTATGTTTAACGAGTTTAGCTCAAATTCAACTCATTAACTAATAATGATAAAAAGCTCGACTTTTGCTCGTTAATTAATAATGATAAAAGTTCGAGTTCGGTTCGTTAATTAACAATGACAAAAACTCGAATTTGATTTGTTAACTAATAATGATAAAAACTTAAATTTAGCTCGTTAACTAATAATAACAAAAATTTGAATTCGATAACAAAATATAATAAAAATAAGTCTTAAATGAACATATTCGCGAGTTTTTAAACAAACACGTTCGTGAACTTTTAAATGAACATGTTCGTGAACTTTTAAATTGATATATTTGTAAGATTTTAAACGAATATATTCGCGAACTAATGAACTAAACAATATTAAGTTCGAACTCGATAAAATTTTCGAGTTCGAATTTGAGCTCAAACTCGACTCGTTACCAGTAATAAACGATTTTGAATGAATTTTTTTCTAACCGATACTCGAATAACTCACGAACTGTTTAGTTCATTTACAACCTTACTTGTTGCAAAATATGGGTGAATCTAAAAGATAATTTCAATAGGACAAAATATAGTCTCCACTGCCACATCAACAAAAATTCAATTATATTTTCAAACACATTTTTATCGATGTAATTGAAATCTATTTCAATTTATGGGACCCTTCAATATTTTAATATTTATATTTATTATTAATAATTAAAATGTTAATAATTATATGATAATAGATATGAAATAATATATAATTGTCATCAATTATATGAAAAATATAATAAAAATTGTACAATTATTTGCAATTATATAATTATATATGAAATATAACATATAGCTACTAGCAATTATATTAAAAAATATAGTAAAAATTGTATAATTGTTAGCAATTATATAAAAAATATTTATAACTGTCAGCAATTATATGAGAAACACAGTAAGAACTATATAGTTGTTTGCAATTATATAACCAAAATTATACAATTGTCAGCAGTTATATAAATGAATATAAAAATAACATATAATTGTCAGTAATTATAAAAATATAGTAAAAATTATATAATTAATTATATAAACTTAATTTTATATTTTATATTGATATATAAACTTAATAAATTAATTATGATAATTATTAATTATATATTAATTATTTGAATAAAACATTTAATATATTAAATATGTAGGAAAAATAAAATTTTGAGAATAATGGCAATAAATGTATATAATATATAGCCCCCACATTTTTAATTGATTAATGGGGGTAAGTGCCCCCACTAGCCCCACCTGCATCTTAGCTGCAACAATAACTTATTATTACTATCTAAAAAAATAAAATTTTATTATCAATTTAATATTGTAAAGTAAGAATCATTAATTTGTTTCACATGGATATGGTTTATGGTAGAAATTTTTATTTCTTTGTTTCAATTGATACATGATGAGGATTTCCATTTTTGAAGATTATGTAGAACCTCATTTGAAGCTATCAGAAGATGGGTGAGTAGAAAATTTGCATTTCATTTCTCTAGTTTGTGATTTTGACTTTTAAATTATATTGTTAATACGAATAGCTTCTTTTAAATTCAATTATTTATTATCTTTCTATGTTTTCTTCAGCTTTTGCAATGCAAAATGAGGGAACCATATGGAGTATGACGGTGTATCATCATTGTTATACATGCTTTAGACACAATATTACATATGTCATGTAACGTACGATCATTTAGATACCGATCACACGTGACCAAATCAGACACACCAGATCGATTGAAATCTAAATTCAGATGCACATAAAAATAACAATATTTAAGGGATGTTTATTAAAGATATTATTAATTGAAAATTAAAAAAAATTAGTGATAGAATTAAATAAAATAAAATCACTTTATAGACTAAATGAGAATTTATGAAATTGTTTGGGGTTAATTTGTTAAAAGAGAAAATTGTGGGCTAAAAAAAGAGTTATTCAAATATTAAAATTAATTATTATTAATTAATTAAATTGACCTATAGGAGAATAAATTAAGGAGGAGTGAAACTTACAAATATCTAGCTAATTAGGAAAAAAATCTTAAATCTATAATTTTTTTTTATTAATGAGGAATAAAAATCTACCTAAAATATCTCATCATCCTTATCTCCTTTTGCCAACTCTTCTCTATATCAAACATCCACCATTTTTGCTCCAAATCAATTTAGGGAAAGAGAAAAAAAAAATCCAAAAGAGAGATAAACCAAGAAAGTGAAAAAAAAATGAGAAACTTCCTCAAAGTTAGTTTTTCTTCTTCAATTTTCTTAATTTTTATTTATCATTTAATATTTAAGTTGGTGATTAGAGAAGTTATGATTGAAGAATTATAATAAAGGAAATACATGAATAAAAGGTTGTCTAGGTGATACAAGATTGAAACAAAGATAAATTGATTAGATGATAGATAAATTAAATGAGATATGTTTGAATGTTTTAAGGCAAATAAAAAAACAATGATATAAGCAAAGTCGAGGAAGGAAAATGAAAAGAAAAAACATAGTAAGGGGAGAAGAGACAAATAAGGTATGCGCTTGTATGACAAAAATTTAGTATGTTCATTTTATTATTTTATCTTTTGTTAATTGCATGATTAAATGAATGATTGTGTTGTTGTATGTATTTCTGAAAATTTGATCATGGAGCAACATGTATTAAAAATTTTATAAGTTAAGTTTTGGAAATTGGAATTTTGTGTTCTTTAATGGATTAAAAACTTAAGATATAGGGATAAAACTTTCATTAAGAATATGAAACTTGATTTTGATCATAACTATACTTAAATTAGACATGAATTTTAGATTTGAAATCTGTCTAAGAGTTTTTTTGACAAAATTAGTTGAATAGTCAGTAGTATAATAGCTATAACTTTTTCTACTTAAATCAGAATTAGGTAATTCAAATTGCAAATTAAATATAAGATATGTGTTTACAGTTTATCATAATACCACTTGATTAAATTCGGATAATAACAAGACCAAAATTGATATCCAAAATAAGGAATAAAATCTGCCCGAAACAGAACTGTTGAAAAATCTAAAGTTTTATATATAAATTTAATTGGACCTTATGATATAATATGAATGATATTTATATGAGTAGTTATTAAGTCAAATAAGTCATTAAACCCATAAAATTAATGAGAAAAAAAACTATGAACTAATAATTGTTTGATATATGTTATGACCATAATGAAATTTTAAGAGATTACTTAAATAAAGTGTGATAAAATAATTAAGTTCTAAAATATGTAGTTGAAAACTATAGTAAATGATAAATTGACATGCCAATAAGGGATAGAAAAGACGAACTTTTTTAATACAAAGGCGTAAGACATTGAGTTGATTGACCTAGACACTGTATATGTCGAGTTGATTTTTCTAGACACTACATATGCAAAGTTGATTACATGTGTAGGCATTAAATATGCCGAGTTGATTTATGCAGACACAATGTGCCGAATTAAAATTTGTCGTCAAATAATATCTTATATGTTATCTGATAGTTTTAGTTATTGGTGTTAGAGTTATAAATTTTAAGTAAACAATGTATGAGAAGATTTACTTATTATGATTAATAATGAAATAAATAAAATGAGTAGAGTATAGTGATATTAATATTAATGACAATAGCTAGGATTAGAATAATATCTTGCAATAATATTATCAATTAACATAATTATTACATGTAAACAAAATTTATGTATATAAAATCAAAATAATGCATTTTTTGTTCAATTTATTACTGATAAATTTGTGATATTTCTTTTATTTGATATTAAATGTATGAACGTGTAAGATATTATCAATTATATGTTAACTATTTGTCATATAAAACATTATTGAGCTAGTAGTTTAGCGTGTGTGGTTTTGTAGTTGCTAGAAAAAGAAAAATGCCAAATAATAGATAACAACATTTGAATATCTTTTTGCTTTGATGTATTAACTTTTGTAAAACATATTATCAAATTTTATTTTCATGTTGTGTGATACTTATATGTTAGAGTTCGTAAATAAAATATTAATCAGTAGAACTTTGTATATAATTTTAAAAAAAATGAAATGGTTTATAATTAATGAAATACATAAATTAGTATAAAATATGTACATATAAAAAAAAGACTATATTTTAAATTTGTATTGAGATATTTTAAAGTGAGAATATACAAAATAATTGTATTAAGATAATTAGACAGTAAATCAAGAGTCTGATAATATTTCTTTGTTTTGCTATTATTAGTAGGGTAAAGGGATGTTACATGTCATACTACATAATTTTTTTATCAATTTGTTAGAAATTTTTGATGTACAATGAATACTGATTCAAATTTGTCTTGATTGTATAGAACACTCTTCTTAAAAAAATATTGCTCCCACTAAATTGTTGATTGAGTTTATGATAATTATCTTTTTAGAATAATTAAAAAAAATTAGAATTTATAAACAAGAAAATCAATAAATTTTCCTAATAACTTATTAAAGAATGAAATAGAAAATTGAAATTTGATTGCAATAATGAAAAATGAGAAGGAAAAAATGTTATATTTCATTTATGATGTAAAACATATATTTGTAGGTTACAAATGATCATTCTGAAGGGATATGACTTTTAGGAATAGATACATATAATTTATGAACGTTAGAAACTACCAATTAACCGTTATACCACTGTCACGCGCATAACGCCTCATTGGGTGCGCGACAATGGATGCTTATGCTTATCGCGCGTGCACCATCTATTTGCAGGAGCGACAATGAGCTACTGGCACCCATCGCATATGCGACAGTGAATTTCTCTTGTTATTTCTTGAAAAAATGATGTGATATAAAAATATTAAATAAAAAATTAATTAAATTTAACATTATAAAGTAAGAATCATTAATTTATTTCACATGGATGTGACTTATGGTAAAAGTTTTTATTTATTTGTTTCAATTGGTACAGGATGAGGATGCCTTTCTTGAAGATTATGTAGAAGCTCATCTGAAGCTATCAGAAGATGGATGAGCAGAAATTTTACATTTTGCTTATGTAGTTTGTGATTTGGACTTTTAAAAGTATAAAATTATTTATAAACTCATATAATATTTCATTCATTTTTTCTACATGGAATAAATTTATCATATCACTAATTATTATTCAACACAATTACATGTTGGAGAGAGGGCGGGTGGAAACCTGAATTGCCAATTAGGCACAGTTGATTCTCATTGTTCAAATAAACTAGTTTCTTTCCAATACGGAGAATTAATGTTGGTGGTGAAATAGCAATAATATTGTTGTTTATGTCAAATTCATGATGGTGGGTGAGAGTAGATCTTCGAATTTTCCAAAACGCCCTACGTGGAGAGTGGGGGTGAATTCACATCGCATGGGCTTTTACTTTCTCGGATCTGCACCTGTGTCCTCACTAACTGCTAGTGGATAGTTAGGCCTGCCATATCAGGCCTATAATCTTTTTTTTTTCTTTTTCCTGTTAAATTCATAGGTAGATAAAATAAACCAGTAACCATAATGAAATGAATTATACTGGATTCAAAATAAATAAATTACACTAATAGGTAATTTATAACTCTATTAAAAATGTGATAATTCTTATCATAATATTCCTTTTAGAGATGTTATTATTCAAAATATAATTGCACATTGGAGGTCAAACCCATCATTATACATTGTGTGTGCATTGTAATCTTGTTGTCACCGGCTAGCTGGATTCTTTTGGTTAATTTGTACCTCAATGTTTCCTTTTGCTGCTTGTGTGGGTCCTACTTGTTGCCAAGGGGTTTACATCTCCAAATTTGTTTTTATGTATAATTAGGTGAATAATATGTTAACATGGAAAAAATTTTAATTATTATTTTAATAAATATAAAATTATTTATATAATTCTAAAACAACAAAAAAAAGTTTAAAAAGGTCTAAAAATATTGATGGAAATTAAAAAGGAATTTTCCAAAAATGAAATAAAATTAAATTATAGAAAATTAAATTCAAGAGATTATAAATAAGTTGCTACGAAATTTTTCTAGTATAATCAGAAATCTTGAATTTAAATTTTAAATACAACTACTTTGAATGAGTATTTTATCGTCATTTGAGATTTTATCTGACACGAACACTAAATTTATTGACATATAGATCAGAGTTATTTTGTACCCAAAAAAATTAGCAGAACAAATAATTCTAAAACAAGTTGATGGAGAAATTGATTGTTGATTCAATTATTTTTCCACCACTTGATTAAAAAGGACAGTGATGATAAATTGATAATCATGTGGTGGAGTAGGTATAATTTACAAATCTTAATGGTGTCAATTGATACATGATTGGCATACAATATTAGCCACTACCATATCGTTGTTGTTTTCTTTTTTTATTTTTTGTACCAACATGGCAGCATTAACAATATAGTGCTTGTCAGATCTTCAAATACTTAAACACTAAGAAAAGTTTTTTTTAATAATTTCTTATATATAAAAAGCCAAAAAAACAAATAATTTATTTTTCTTTTTTTAAAAAAAGCAAAAAAACCCAAATAATTAAAATTTGAGAATACCCATACGTAACATTTGATTCCGCTTCAAAGTCCAAAATAGTAAAGAGAAAAAAGTGGAGTAATCTTTATAGAAAGTTAGGACAAAGCTAACTTTGATAAAAGTTAGGCCTTAAACAATTCCATAAAGAAGCCTCAGCTCAATGTGGTTCAAAGTTTGATAAAGTAACTAAATTCTTTATTAGCCTGTTTTCCTTTCATCACTAAAAAAAAAGACTCTCTTTCTGTTCAAAACCACTTCTCCTTCTCTATTGGCTTCTTTAGTTTTATCACACATCCATATACATGGAAATTATTTATTTATTTATCTCTAAGTTCTACAACCATTTATATTTTCAATTGACCCAATAATTTATTCTTAATTATGTGAAAATTTTATTTATATAATCAAAATTTTTACATGTTAATACTTAAATATCTCAGTCCAGTGCATAAATAAATGAATACGTAGATAATGAATCTTATCTATTGCATATATACTCATTTCTAATTTAAAATATATTTGCTAAGCACACAATTGTCTCATTCTATAAGAAATATTTCTGCCGTTGATAACTCACTCAACACACAAATTGTCTCATTCTTTATATCTATTTATATATTTTAATTTTCCGATCTAATGCGTATTAATAGTGGAAGTAGAGAGACTAATTAATAATTAGTATGCGTTTTCTTTTCTTTTTTTTTTTAAAAAACTGGAAAATGAAACAATACTTGTGGTCAAGATAAAAAAATCTTTTCATGCAAACGACTTCGAGGGGACAATGGTCCATTATCGAATCCCCTAATTTAATTAATGTTATCCTAAACCTAATCATTTAAAAATTAACCCATTTCAACGGTGGGTCAGACTAGGTCAAGCATTATTCTGCATTTACATTATTTATTTAATTACTATTTAAATAACACACCCAAAAAAAAAAGATTAGAGTGCGAAAAAAGGGACATTTTTGTGTTGGAAATTCGTTTATATTTATTTATAAATAAAATTAATATATTAATATTGTCATGTGGAAATTTTAATTTATATTTATAAATAAGAAATTAATTATAGAAAAAATATATTTTTTCTATAGTCGACAAAACATTTTATATAAAAGTAAAACTATTTGATTTTGAAGGAAAATGGGTTTTTAAGAAAATATGTGAAATGGGTTTAGATTTGTTTAGTTTCAATTACACCCATGATCCAACCTCACCCTTTAAAAAAGACGACAATTCATTTAGAAATAAACCAGCAAACCACCAATTTCCAATTATGCAAAGGGGCATCATGAGTGCAAATGCATACAGATAATATCTTGCCTGGAACATGTATATGTATTTTTGTTTTTAATAAATCATGTAAATAATTAAAATTCGTTGGTAAAATTTTTTTTTTAAAACATATTTTTAAATTTTAAAAATTGTTTTAGAAAAAAAAGTAAAAAATATATATTTTTTAAAAGTATGTTTGAAAAAAACGTTTTATAAAAAAATAAAAAATCAATCAATTAAATAATAAAAATTTAAAATTTATCGTTTTGATATCCATCAACAATTTCAAATACCTCTAATATATATAAAGAAATTGATTTTTACTTAATTTATAAATATAAAACTTATGATAAAGTTATAGAAGAACGCATATCATGGTTACTAACTTCATAGTTTTGGTACAGTTAAATTCGTTAATTTGAAAATTTATTCAATTAATTCTTAATTAATATAATTTTTTGAATGAAATTTTATTCATTCAATTAAGAACCATAATATGATAATTTTTTCATAAGTAGGGATTGATTAGTTGAAATTTTATTAAATTGAATGTCTTAGTTATCATTAATTAATTATATGTTAAATGCTTCATAAATAAATAAATAAAATGTTAAAGATTAAATTTTTATACAACAATAATAATTTTTTTTTCTGACTCAATCTATAAACTAAATATAAATGAAATTATCCAAGATATGTATACCTTAAGGCATAAGCTACCATTAATTAATTGTTAGCATTACAAATCATTTATGCATCTGGACGTTCATAAATCATACTACTAATTGCAAAACTATCTCAACTTCATTCATCGTAGTTAAGCAAGCAATTTGCATTAATGTTTCATCAATTAAATATTTAATTTATTGGCTAATTCTTAATTACTAAGTACTGTGTGTTAGTAAATTCGAAATTTTAGTTAGTGAACAAAAAACTGAAATGTGTGACAAGTCCAATGTTTTAAACTGAACGATTGAGATTTACAAATAACAATTTAATGAATGATGAAATTTGCAAATATAGTATTTGCTGAACATATTGAAAAATGGCCTGTAAATTGTTATGATATAATGTATTATTATTCTTCGGTATAACTATTGAATCGCATATTGATTTATTTATTTTTATTATTTTAATGGTGTAGTCGAACATTATATATATATATATATATATGTATTAAATTTTCATTTTTCATCCTATGGTTTAAATCTATACATGTACCACACGTTTAACAGTACAAAATAAAATTAGATACTATGATACATAATACTGATTAAACTTATATAAAAAGTTGGATAATTAATATAAAATTTAATTAAATTTGTAATTTATTAACATAGTAAGACTGTTTAATAAATTCATATTTATCTAGTATATACTTTTGTAAATTTATGTGTTTTTTACTATATATTACATTTTTTGGGATATGAGATAATACTATAATAAAAGTCTCTTATTTTTTAATAAGAGATTTCAAATTATAAATATAAAACACCTAAAACTAAACGTTTTACTTAGGTAAATGAATCTGCCATGCAAAAATCCAAACTATTTTGCAGTGGAGGATCCTAAAAACCGAAAAATAATTAGTTGTACATAAAAAAAATCTAATTAATTAGTTAAGCAAAAGACAACACAGTATATTCCTTAAAAAAAAAAGAAAAAGAAAAAAAGAATAAAACCACAATGGCATGATGTGACATGGTAAAAAGAATGGCAGTGGTGGTGGGACCCAAGGGGTCCATGCATCACATGATAAGCAACTACGGGAGAATCTTGTCCTTTCACTTTACTTCCTTTACAACCTTTGATCAAGTCCCAACTGTCCAGATTTCTTTGAATTTGGGTCCCACTTTATGAACCCAGTTTATATTTTACATTCATACGTTCACACTTTTTATTTATTTATTATTATTTATTTTATTTTTAACGTTCATACGTTCACACTTTCTCTTAGCAAATGCTTATCCGTTTATTATGTGTTTATTAATTTAGATATATTTTTTTCTTTTTTTTATGTACTAAAAACAAGTTTTTATTGATTAAAAGTAAATAATTTAGGTATATTTTTTATTCAATAAAGATTTATTGATCGAGAAAATAAAAATTAAATGACTTAATTTATATCAAAATTAAAATTAAATTTTGATATAATAAAAATTTAAGCGTTTAAGTTTTTAATAAATAAAGTTCTTAGGAGCCAATAATTTAGAATTCAAAATATATGTTTTTCTGCATTTTTAATAATTTATTAATTCTTCTTTTTTAAAACACCAATAATTTAAATTCGTTGTGATAATTCTTAATAATAATCATATTAATAATTAATATAATAATGAAGTAATTTATATTTCTTATATATACATAGAGAGAGAAATTGGATCGAGTTTCAAAAAAAGGAGAGAATGAAAGAAATGGATAATCTATATTTTTTAAATTAAAAATCAAAGTGAAAACTCAAACATGAAATTGAAAACCTTTTAAAAAAATTTGAAACAAAATTAATAAAATGGATGAATCTATTTTATCTTATCAATTATATACATGTATATATTTAGATTTTTAAAAGGTGTTTTGGACAATCAATTTGGGATTCATCTCTTCCTTTCTCCTGGGTGCTGAGTACATCAGCAGAGTACCAACTCGAAAATCTTTGAAAGACTCCTTACCCTTCCCAACTCTCTCTTTTGCTCTCTAGAGTCGCTGAATCTAAACAGAAACGCTCCCCATTCTTTCTCCAAAAGGAAAGAAAAATTCTAAAGAAAAAGGAGAAAATATTATTTCTTTTCGTTCTTTGCTGTTCATATTTCCTAACTTTTTATTATTACTGGACTGTGGACTTCTACTTTTTCCCTTCCGCTCTTGTTTCTTTGCCACCATTTTTATGCTCTCTCCCACCTAATCAGTTTCTATCTTCACACTTCAAGGATGGAAGTTAGGCTTCTCTTCTCTTCTCTTCTTCTTTTTCTTCTCCTTGAATTCTCGTCTTCTCAGATGCCAGGTACCCATCTTTCTCTTTTTGGTGGTAGTTGTGTAATGCCTTTTCATATGATATTTGTATGTATTCATTGTTCATTTTTCTTTGCTTATCTACTGGGTGAGATTCAAAGGTACTCTGTTATGGGTTGTCTTGTGTAATTTGTTAAGGTTCAATACAAGTTGTGGATTTCAGTTGCCACCCAGGTGGAAAATAAAGAAAAAAAAAGGAAAATCTTTGCTTTGTAATAGTTTGAATTTTTTTCTAATGTGCTGGCATAATTGATATCTGATTTGGGTTTAAAAGTTTGAACTTTGGAGACTTTTCCTGACCTTTTGAATTAACATATCATTTATAAAACATGAATATGGATTTCTTTTTTTCTTGCTTTGTTGATAAAAATGCAAGGACAAACTTGAAGGACCTAAATCCTGAACTTTCTGGATGGTATTTGGAATTCATATTTTTTAGCAGCTTATTTAGAGGAAATTTTGTATGTGCGTATACAATATAGAGATATCAATCGGTAATTAATCTCAACCGTAAAGGGAAAGGATGCTGAAGGAGCAAACCTTTGGGGTGATGTACGCCAAATTTTTACCGTTCTGTTAATATGTCGGTTACTAAATCACATTTGTTATTTAAATATGAAATCAGATAGCCAGCCTGCACAACGCCTACTTCTACTTGTGGTGTGAGTCTTTTGAATACGGATGCATTTGGTCCAAATTTCTTCTTCTTTAGAGAGATGTTGTAACAAATAAAGTAGCTGCTAGCTCTTAAAAAGTGAATTATGATTCATTTTCTTCAATCTGCCATTTCTTCTGAATGTATTGGGTGGTGTTGTGTCTCTAGATCTTTGTAAATTATGGTGTTTTTTTTTAATGATTATTAAGTATAAAACATGAATAAACTAAAATAATAGTGTCATAAGTGTTGCAGTTTTCATGTTTTTTGTAGATAGATGAAGGTAACCGAGTATATACCTCTAAATGTTCAACTTAGATTTTGACAAATGCTTGGGTAAACAACATGTTGCATTGAACTAAGTCAATGTCTTTGGCGCTACCATGCTACTGAGAAGTGCATTTTAACCGTTCATTCTTCTTTCTTGACAACTTCGTAACTAATCTCTTATGGCTGTTTCAAGTGATTGATTTATATATTCATTTCCTTACCACATCTCTGTGTGCCTTCATGTTGCTGACATGCAAAATATGCAAAAATCTGGCTTCTTACTGTTGTTCTAAATTGAGATTGAAAATATTGGATTCATATCAAATCAATGATGTAATGCTAAGCATATCCAAACACTTGAAACAGGTTTTGTGAGTTTGAACTGTGGAGGCAAAGGCAATTTTAATGATGAACTTGGACTTGTGTGGACTTCTGATGATAATCTTATCTATGGAGAAACAGCAACCATATCAGTTGCAAATGAGACAAGGAAGCAATATAAGACACTGAGACATTTTCCTGCAGATTCTAGGAAGTACTGCTATACTCTGAGTGTTATAAGTAGGTCAAGGTATCTCTTAAGAGCAACATTCCTGTATGGTAATTTTGATAACAACAACGTCTATCCCAAATTTGATGTCTCTGTTGGAGCAACTCATTGGTCGACAATTGTTATTTCTGATGCAAATACCATAGAGTCTGCAGAGCTGATAGTTCTGGCTTCAAGTCCAACCGTGAGTGTGTGCTTATCCAATGCTACAACAGGACAGCCATTCATATCTACACTTGAGCTGCGGCAATTCAATGGTTCAGTTTATTACACGGATTTTGAAGACCAGTTTTATCTCAGTGTTTCTGCCAGAATCAATTTTGGTGCAGATAGTGAAGATCCAGTTAGGTACGCATAAAATATCTGGAAGATGAGAGTTTCAGTGAGTGGATTTATGTGAACTTTTATCATGCTCATGTTAAATCTTGCTATTAAGAGAAAAAGGAAAATAAAACTGGCTTCTTTTATTTCAGGTATCCTGATGACCCATTTGATAGAATCTGGGAATCTGACTCTTTGAAGAAAGCAAATTACCTTGTTGATGTCGCCGCTGGCACTGAGAAAGTTTCAACTGACATGCCCATTGATGTCAGCTATGATGAAAGGCCGCCAGAGAAAGTGATGCAGACTGCTGTAGTTGGTACAAATGGATCATTATCCTATCGGTTGAACTTAGATGGTTTTCCAGGTTTCGGGTGGGCTGTTACTTATTTTGCAGAAATTGAAGATTTGCCTCCTGATGAATCCAGGAAGTTCAGGCTAGTTCTCCCAGGCCACACTGACATGAGCAAACCTATTGTTAATATCCAAGAAAATGCTCAAGGAAAGTGTCGCCTCTATCAACCAGGATATCCCAACATATCCCTTCCCTTTGTATTATCTTTTAGATTTGGAAAGACTGCTGATTCTTCCAGGGGACCGCTCTTGAATGCTATGGAGATAAACAAGTATATAGAGAAAAATGATGGTTCTCTGGATGGTAAGTGCTATAGTTATTTGGGCGCATATGAGTCTCATTTTGGCTGTGAACTTTTTCTTAGCATTAATTTTGGATGTGAACTCATGCAATATGTTTTTGGTGTTGTAACTCACAACTAATGAGCCAAGTTGGTATTTTGCCATTATCCTTATGCCTGTGAAGCAATTTGTCATCCATTTCATGTGCTTTTTAAAATCATCAAATCTAAATATGTTTCATGTTAAATTTTCTGTAGGAGAAGTCATTGCTAGTGTCATTTCTCTCTACACATCAGCAGATTGGACACAAGAAGGTGGTGACCCATGTCTGCCAGTTCCCTGGTCATGGTTGCAGTGCAACTCAGATGCACGACCAAGAATAGTCAAAATGTAAATATTTCTCCCTTTAGGGATTTATGCATCTAATAGTATTTCTGAAAATTATACTGTACCATTGTATAGTTTCAATTACTTTGTTCTTTGGCAGCTCCTTGTCTAATAAAAATTTGATGGGGAATATTCCTTCAGACTTGTCAAAGTTGAATGGTTTAGTTGAAATGTGAGTTTGAATGGCCTTCTTGTTTTGTTTGTCTTGGCATACTCACTAACATAAATTACAGTAATGGTTTGGTCTACCTTATCTTGACTTTATATTCATATTGTGGTCACAGATGGCTTGATGGGAATTCTCTGACTGGTCCCATACCAGATTTTACTGGATGTACGGACTTGGAGATCATGTAAATTTAGATGACTTGCTCTCTTAATTTGGCATTTAATGTTGTTTCTATATCAAGATGTAAAATTAACCATGATCTGTATGGTGTAGCCATCTTGAGAATAATCGGTTGACTGGTGAGCTGCCTTCTTCTTTAGTGAACCTACCAAATTTAAGAGAACTGTAAGTTATCAGAACTTGGATATTGGTTATTGTTACAAAATAGGAATGTATATACTTACAAAATAGGTATTGTAATTTTTTTGTTATTCTTTAGCAGAATTGTAGGGATTAGCTTCTTGAATGTGTAATCATAGGAATTCATTCTCTTTCCTAATTTATAGCTCTTAGGATGTATCTAAATAGCTCTTTTGTGCTATGAATTAGATATGAACTTTTTTCCCAAAGGTTTATATTTACAGTTATTATTAGTGCCTGACAACATTAAGGACATTGAGAATCTCTGAATGACTATTTTATTTTTTTTGTTGAGTGATGAAGGAAATTGTTTAAAAGTGATGATACATAAATTTCTTTTGATTAAATAATTCATTGTCTTGTGCTTCTCATTTCCTCTCATATGTTACGAATGGATGTGTTCTGCATTGCTTTTGAATGTGTGATCTTATATTTTTCATACTTATCTAAGTAATTTGCTTATGTGCTTAACACACTGGTTAATGGCAGGCATGTACAAAACAATTTGTTATCCGGAAGCATACCATCAGGTCTTCTCAATAAAAATATAATTCTAAAGTGAGTGATTATTTTTTGACAACTCGATATATAACGGATGGCAATCGTTAACATGCTCAAAAATATAAACACTGTATCAATTAATGTATTTGGGCGAATGTTGTATACCTGTTCTCCTTGAATTTTGTCAAAATCTCTTTGCTGGTATATCATTTATTAAATTTATAGCCACTGTTATTATAGAGACATAGACTATTCATGGTCCTACTGCCACGACTGCCATTGCAGCCAGCAGCAAAAAGAGATAGTTTCCTTTCTATTAAATATGCGACCACAGAAGGCTTGTCTGAGGCAAAAGCAATCAGTGATTGTCAGACTGAAAAAAAACAAATGAACCAACCCTTTCTCTTTGTAGTCCATGTGATCTTAAGAGTCCTTTTCTGGACTGACAATTTAGATGTATGAGATGTGTGATTCCTTTCTAATATAAGAGAGGAAAAATTATAAAATGTCTATACATCATAGTTCTAGATATATACCAATATGTGGCGATAAAGGGTCAGGGTTTATTTAATTTGCTGGTATATTGAATCAAGGTTTCTGAGCTGCATTATGTTGAGTCAGTATAGAGTTTTTAAATGGTTTTAATACCGTTTATCACAATTTGTTGGCAATAACTGTCTCTGATGAGTGCCAACTTGACAAATGAGAATTTAGAGTTGGGCTTTTCATGATCACTTATGTACCCCACTTTAGATTTGACACTTGTTTCATGCTAATCTTTTTTAATCACAGCTACTCTGGAAATCTTAATCTTCATGAAGGCGGTGGAAGAGGAAAGCACGTTGATATTATTATTGGTGCATCAGTTGGAGCTGCTGTTCTGCTAATTGCTACAATAGCATCTTGCATATTCATACGCAGAGGGAAGATAAAACATCCTGATCAAGGTGTGTATGCTTGTAACTAGTATCTTTTTTTTTTTTCCAAAAAAGTTTGTCTTAACTATCTAAAATCTTAATAGCAAATGCATGCTTAATTTTTCTGAATTTGTTTCAGAACGTCCCAGGTTTTCTCTGCCTGTTCAAAGGCTAGTCTCTACCTTGAATGATACTCCTGCAGAAGGTGCATGTTGCTTCTCCTTCTCTGAGATTGAAGGTGCTACGAGAAATTTTGAGAAGAAAATAGGTTCTGGAGGTTTTGGAGTTGTATACTATGGGAAATTGAAAGATGGAAAAGAAATTGCAGTCAAAGATTTAATCAGTAATTCCTACCAGGGAAAGAGAGAATTTTCAAATGAGGTAATTTCCAATTTTTTGGGCATAATTATCTTTTTTGGAAACTTTTGAGACTTCTGTTCAGGTACCTTGTTCTGATTTATTTTAAGTTGAGGGTTTTTGTGATTTTGTTGGAGAATAAAAATAAAAGGTCCAAAAGTGGCAGAATTGTTTAACCCTTGAACTTGAGGGAATCAGTTGCCCTTTCCCCCTTTTTCATTTGAAACGACCAGCCCCCCAGTCTCAATTTATGGACATTGTCGTTCATACGAAACACAAAGAGGATTATTTTCAATTCAAAAATTTTCAAACAATGTAGATGCCTTACATTTGATGATGAAGTGTATGAACAGAAGTTGGCATTGCTACTCTACAATAACGCAACTGCTGCAGAAAGAAGTAGTTTGCTCTAATACTTCATTTTCTTAGTAACACACGCCGCATCAGGTTAATATATTTTTAATTGGAGCTAAATTGATCTGTGTATATTTGACATAGGTGACCCTTCTTTCAAGGATACATCACAGAAACCTGGTACAATTTCTTGGATTTTGCCAAGAAAATGGGAGAAGTATGCTTGTCTATGAGTACATGCACAATGGAACACTCAAGGAACATCTTTATGGTAATTTCTGATGTTCTTAACTTGAGTCAATATAATTTGTGATACTCACCTGCATACAAACTAATGTAGGCCCATTAACACGAGGAAGAACTATTAATTGGTTCAAGCGCCTTGAGATTGCTGAAGACGCTGCCAAAGGTTCATAAGCCAATATTTTCTTTTTTCCTTTATTGTGCTTGTTGGGATATAATGATATCATAGTCTTTATACATATATTTGTTGAGATGTATTGTTCTCTCCCACAGTGAAAAAGTCACATTTATTGAAGAATTATTCAAGTGATCCTTGTGTTTGGTCACATGCCTATACTATGCAGGGATTGAGTATCTTCATACAGGCTGTGTTCCTGCCATTATCCATAGAGATCTAAAGACAAGTAATATTCTTCTTGACAAACTCATGAGGGCCAAGGTTTCAGATTTTGGTCTTTCAAAACTTGCTGTAGATGGAGCTTCACATGTCTCAAGCATAGTTCGGGGTACTGTAGGATATCTGGATCCAGAGTTAGTACATTTGCTGTTCTTTTTTTATTTTCTGGCATCAAGATTAAGCATGTAGTGAGTTGATAGTTGCTATAGTTTAGGATTGTACTCCTTATTGTATTAATTAATAGTTTTGCTTCTCATGATACACAGGTATTATATCTCTCAACAGTTGACAGACAAGAGTGATGTTTATAGTTTTGGTGTCATTCTTCTGGAGCTGATGTCTGGTCAAGAAGCCATATCAAATGAAAGCTTTGGTGTTAATTGCCGGAATATAGTTCAATGGGTAAGTTGGTGATTATTATGTAAGACTAGGAGCATTTGAACACCTCAATATATCATTGAGAAAAAGTGTAATATATATGAACGCTTAATTATAAAGACTTCCTGAATTTGTGTTCAATTTTGACAGGCAAAGTTACACATTGAGAGTGGAGATATCCAAGGAATTATCGATCCGGCCCTAAATGATGAGTATGATATACAGTCAATGTGGAAGATAGCGGAGAAAGCACTGATGTGTGTGCAGCCTCACGGACACATGAGACCGTCGATTTCTGAAGTTCTGAAGGAGGTTCAAGATGCTATCTTAATTGAAAGGGAAGCATTGGTAGTGAGAGAAGGCCAGTCGGATGAAATGTCCAGGAATTCTGCTCATTCTTCACTTAACATGGGTTCCTTGGATTTGGGTGGAACTGGGAATTACCTGTCCCTTGATGAGTCTGTTGCACGGCCAACAGCTAGATAGGTAGTTCCATGTTGATGCACAGGTCTGTTAGTTCATAAATTTTTGGATCCTACGAATCGTATTCTTTGTGCTAAGATCACAGTTATGCTCAATTTGTTGTGTTTAGGATGGAAAAATGAAGAGATTTTGTACAATTTTTTTTTTTTTGTGAAGTTGCAAATTGGTAAATTATATTTGTGGCATTCCAACTTACAGTAACACTATGGACTTAAAAGTTCTTAAAAATCACTTTGAGTTTTGAAGTCGTTATTAGAATTGACTATTGTCAAAATAAAACAACACCCTGTCCTATTATGCAATAATGTGACCTTTTTCTCTGATATCGACCCACTTTGCGTTGTTAAAATGTAATAATTTTCTTCATATGTTTAAGTCGGAAAAAAATTTGTTAATAATTTTCTTTGTTATAATGAACAAAGTAACGAAAATCTAAAAATCGATAGAATATTAGATTAGGTATTAGTGATTGAAAAGTGATCGACTAAGTTTTTTTTTTCTCTGTATAATAATAATAATAATAATATTAATACATTTTAATAGGGTTAGCAAGTGAAACTTTATTATTGATTTTTAATAATTCAATCAGCATAAAAATGTTAGGGGTGAATGGAGTAGGATGGTGATAGATTAATATAGATTAATTTGTTATAAAAAAATCGACTTTAAAATGTTTTTTAATTTTTGACTTATATTATAGATGCAATTTGCACTTTTTGCCAAAATAAAATTAGTTCATTCTATAGGTTTTAATAAAAAATTTAAAAAGGTAGTTTTTAAATTTTTTAAAAATCGATTGAATATTTTAAAAAAATTAAATAAATGAGAAATCATATAATTTTCTTTGAAAATGAAAAGGAGAAGTTTCTACCAAACGATGCTGTTCCGTCGAGGCAAAAAGGGCCGAAACACGAAGAAGCCCAGGACCCCGTGGTCAAATATAAGATCAAAGAACCGAAAGAAAGAGTAGAAATAAGAAATTGCAGGAAGTATAATAAATATTTAATACATAATTATTTTTAAAAAGGAAAAAAAAATCCCAGAATAAAAACCAACGGTGTTGATAAACCTTATTGTCTCATCTGAGTCGTCTCCTATCTCCTTTCTTCTCCAGCGTCCGATCCCTTCTCTTTCCTCTTTCTCCTGCTCCATCCAATCCATTGCGGTTCGCGCTCTTTTTCCAAATCTCCTTTAGAGGTAACCCCACACTTTCCTGCCTCACTCTCTCTCTCTCTCTCTCTCATCGATTTTCTAACGATGCTAATCGATTGTCAGCTAGGGTTTGACGATGGCGACGGAGGCACCACCGGCCAGCCCCGGCGGAGGCAGCCACGAGAGCGGCGAGCATAGCCCCCGCTCCCAATCTAATGTCCGTGAACAAGATAGGTATCTTCCCATCGCTAATATTAGCCGCATCATGAAGAAGGCTCTTCCAGCTAACGGTAAGATCGCTAAAGATGCGAAAGAGACTGTTCAGGAATGTGTGTCTGAGTTCATCAGCTTCATCACCAGCGAGTGAGTATTATTATATCTTCATTTTTTTTGGTTGAAACTTTGGTTATTTTGAGTTTGATTATTGGTTTGATTGATTGATTTGTAGGGCGAGTGATAAGTGCCAGAGAGAAAAGAGGAAGACGATTAATGGTGATGACTTGTTGTGGGCGATGGCGACGTTAGGATTTGAGGATTACATTGATCCACTTAAGATTTACTTGACTCGATACAGAGAGGTTAGCTGAGCATTATTTTCATTTTCTTACACCTGTTTGGACGCAGAGATTCTTCTGGCTGCGTGTTTTGTTGTTTCTTTTTTCATACTAGCATAAAAATTTATGGCATCGGAGTAAATTTTGAAATTCCGTTTACCGTTTTTACTATGTTATTTGAGCATCTAATTTCTGATGCTAATTTTAGGGTTTTAAGTACTAATTGATTTGTTCCTGTTGTTGTCACAACTTGGGTCGAATGGATGATGCAGATGGAGGTATATTAATATTCATTTCCCACAAATATACTTTTTGTTTTTTCAATTGAGTTTTATAAATTTGGCGATCTGTATATATTAATGGTTGTGTTGACAGGGTGACACCAAGGGGTCAGCAAAGGGAGGGGAAACGTTTGTGAGAAAGGATGTTCAAGCTCAACCGAGTCCAAATGTCCAGGTGAAATGAAGCTTTATTTGATCCAGATCCTTCATTTCCTCGTCTTTGTCAATATGTGAATCTTGTTTGTAATATAGAGTCAAATTCATATGCATGACATTTGGTCTTATTTGGTGACATTTGGCAAATGAACCTGCAGATTTCTCACCAAGGCTCCTTCTCACATGGTGTCAGTTATGCAAATTCTCAAGTACTCTCTTTCGCCCTCCTTACAAACTTTGCCACATGTGCACCACATGTTCACTCACAGTACAATAATCATTATTGCAGCATTTGTATCTCTGGGGATATTAGCATAGACTACTGCATTTTTTCTATTTTCCAGTGAAGTACTTTAATTGAGGAATTGAATTATGTTTGCAGTGAATTCTAGCTTTGCTACTAGTTGTTGAGTGGGCTTATTATCTTCTAAATCAACTTCTGGATACCTGAAAAATTCTTAGTATTTAATTTGTTTACGCAGAAGTATTTGGTTCGGCTATTGAATTTAGGGTTGGCAGTTTAAGTTGTCGAGTGTTTGTTGACTTCTGTTATATTTGTTTGGAGTACATCAACATTTTATGATGTGTTCACTTGCACTTATCGGGTTGCTGGATTATAATGTGACCGTGAGAGGAAATACACGTTTATCAACATTTATTGTGCAAGCATTAGGTCTTTATTGTGGTTGATTGAATCAATCTGCCATGCATATGATTGATTCAATCTTTCATGCTGATGGATATTTTATATCATGGGGCAGGTACTGTAATTTTGTCTTTCATTTCCACCTTTACCGACATTTGCTCGTCACTGCGTTCGTCATGTATCACTGTCACCATCACCTTTTGACTTTTGCTATTTCAATTTGCACTTCTTAAAAGTCACCATTACCGCTACACTGTCGCCACCGGTGTTGCTTCCTGCATGCCTTTCCCTTTGCACTACTTTATCATTCTCAGCGAACATCATGTGCCACTGCTTCCATCAGCATTTATTATGTTTGTAATCACACTGGATTCTGGGGCAATCCAAGCACTAGAGAGAAGGTTTTTGAGTGTATTAATTAGTTGTGAGGGAGGTTCTTATAGCCTTATATCCAATAGTATGCGATCGATATTTGATTTTAGGTTGCAAATTCATAGGTGGTTAGTTTTTCTCTTTTCTATGTGGAGATCAGTAAACTAAATGTGCGAACAGCATTGCCTGCAACTATGCATGTCAGGTGAGTTGTAACTAAGTAACAAAAAAATTTCAACTAGTTGGCTTGCTTCAAATTTTTTTGGAAAATCATAAGAGATGCTGTTGTATAACGATTAAGCAGCAAAAATCAGTTCCCAACCAAAGTAAAACTGCAAATCTAGCCACAGAAGTAGGTATAATAGTACCCGAAGGAATATTGTTTTCATGAAGTAGATATTCAGAAACTGGTTCACAAAGACCATGGATATTTATGAAGGGGAAGCAACAACTGTCATCACAAATTCAGGAGGAGGTTCTTAAGTTCTTCATGCATAACTGCTGTAAAGCCCATGATGGAATAAAAGTCATTGGCAAAATTCTGGGTAGAATAAAAATTCTAGAAATTGACCGCACTTCTTTTTAAAATCTGTGCTGTAAGCGTGCACCCAATAACCATTTGCATGTACATACAAATTTCTCATAATGACACGAAAATGTAAGTGTTGATATTCACTCTTGCTTTGTTACTTTTGATGTTATACCTATTTTCTGACCTGTTACATGTCCATGCTTTGATTAGATTCCTTATAAACATCTATTGCCTGATGAATTCTTAAGGTTTTCTGGCTTTAATGACTCTTGAAATCTTTGCAGTCGCAGGTCCAGCATATGACGGTTCCTATGCAAAGCACCGATTAGATATATGCTCCCCTTCAATAAATGCCAACATTTACAGCCCTATTTAATCTCGTTCCATGGTCACAAAAATTATTATACCAAAACTAATCCAATATAAACCCGACATTATGGATGGTTTTAGTTATTTTCGTTGTGTCTACAGTTTATTTCTGATATTTTCTGTATAATTAGGTTATCATTTGATGTAGAATGACTGAAGAAAATATTTTATATCATGGAGGACCATTGCCTATTATTTGTAGACTTGATACTTGACAACAGTCTTTCATTTGCGTGATTATTTGTTTGCCAAATTATATATGCAATTGATAGCGCACCATCATTTTTTTTTCCTGCTCATATGATGCTTGTGCAGCTTGACAAAGGATGAGCAAACCAGAGAATGTTTTGTGCTTCTTTTTTCATTATGCAGTATTTTATTTAATTGATACATCTATTATCCGTCCTTTTATACAAAATGAATATTACTTTGTGAGTAAAAAGCCGCAAATGAAATGCGGAAATCTCATCTCAGGGTGGCAACAACCAAGCATGTATAAAGCTAGAGGGAAACAAAGTGTATGCAATCTGTTTTTGTATATTTTTTTGTCAGTGAGTTGAAAGTGGCAAGTGTACCCCAAATATCATTGGTGGTATGATCTCTTCCTTCTGTTGTATGTATACAGGATGAATGGTTGTCTTTGAATTTCTTAGAGCTTCGCAATATGTTAGATGAAGGAGCCAAGGTAATGGTTGCTTTTACGTGCTTGTGTGTATTACCAATCCGAACATTTCTTTTCCTTTTAAGTTAAAGTTGGACTTGGATCATAACATGATTGGGAATTGGAATCGCTTGTTGAGTAATATTTGCCTAGGATGAAGCCTATGATAAGATTGTTATATAAATTAAATTTTCTAGATGTCATTTTATTGTTAGCTTTGATCTATTATGGATCTATATAACATTTATCTTGAATTGAATTCATATGAACGCATTCATTCAAAGGTTTGGCAAAAAAAAAAAAAAAGAATGGCCCACAAGAAAGTCTGGGTCAATATAAAATATTATAAGAAATGCAATATAAAAATCAATTTAATGTTGATGATTGGTTTTGTTTAAAAAGAAGTCATGCGACTTAAAACTTCCCTCGAAAGTTTAACCCATTATATTGCATTTGCTATTTAAGAAGAGATCTTCCATTGGACGAACATTTTCCAATATTATGGTGGCTTTTCAATTTTGGATGAGCATAACACTAAAATGTACATTTTATAATATTCAAAGAACCATAAACATTTTCTTCTGTTCATAAAAAAATTACCATAACAATTTGGAATTTGGAATTTGGAATTTATTTTTGCATATAAAAACATTTTGTCTTTCTAGTCTACAGTTTGCTGAACACACACACTCTCTCTCTCTCCATATATACACAATAAAAATGAAATAATTTCCATTCAAGCCTCTTAAAAAAGTAATAATAACATTTTTATTATTGACATGTAATTTTCAATTCCAATTATATTCTCTCTATTTTTTTTCTTTTTATTGGAATTCTCTTCTCTTTCTCACACTACAAATTCTAAACTTATAATCTAAAAATAAATTAACATATTATTATGCCATTAAATAATTTTTAATTTTTTTTATATGATAATATACTAATATATTATTAGTTGAATCTATGAGTGAAAATTTGAAGTGGCTTTAGATAAGAAATTTACTCTTTATAAATTTCAATTGAAATGAAATATCAATTTGCCCATTGATTTTTTTTATATAATCAATTTGTTTCAAATTTTAGTTTTTGAATTAAATTACCATGTAATATTTTGCTTTATTTCATCCTTAATAACATTTTTTCGTTTAATTTTATTAAAAACAGTTTCTATTAATTTTATTTTTTCATAATTTTTTGTATAATATGAGTTTTTTTTTGTTGCAAAATTAGACTTGTTAAAAATAAAAAAAAAGTTCTAAATTTCGGTTTTTTTTTTAATTTGGTTAATTGATGATGACATAAGTTATTGTGATCAGAAGGATTTGGATCAAAATCAACAACCTGCACCTATGGTTGATCTAAAAGAAGTTCTATTACGCACAATGCACCTCACAGTAAAAGACCAATCCTAAAGTAGTGGAAGCTTAATTACTATCAACTTCTACGAAGATTTACACTCTCTGACTCTCATATTATATATTATAAATAAATATTTTGTGAAAAAACAGACCCAAAAAAAAAAAAAACAGAATAATAGTAAAGACACGCCCCTTCCTCCTCTGTTTCCATCATCATCTCCAGGGAGAAGAAAGAAACAATCCTTGAAAGAAAACCCTAAATTTCCTTTAGATATTTAGGTCTTCGATTATCTCGAAGGCTGATATACAAAAATATTTTGGGTACTTCATTACATAAATAATACAAGTATTTCAATTTTGTACTGATTATCATTCTTACTTTTTTCCTTTTCTTTTTCCTTTCAATTTCGTTATTTTCTCCTTCGTTTCTGCCATTGAAATTGGTTATGTTATATCTACGCATGTGTAAATGCGAGTGATGGAGTTTTTTTTTTTTTTTTTAATGTGTGAAAGGGAAAGTAAAATTTTCTTCTTCTTCTTTAATGAATCTGCTATTGGGCTCTGTGGAGAATCTTGATTTTGTTTATCTGTTTTTGATTGTGTTATATGTTATTCAGTTCTGAGTTTCGGTGTTCATCAACAATGCTAATGCTTAATCAATGTAATTTTGACTATCAGACAGTAAACTTTCATGTATTTTTTTTTGGATTCTTCTTAAGTAAGGTGTTGGTAATATGGTTGTGTTCACTGCTTGACTTGATCTTTAGGGAGTTGCTTTTGTGAATTTATGAGAATGAGTGCGCCAATTTTTGTACTCTGGTTTTAACTGGTTGAATATCTACTCAAACAGGTTTTTTATTAAATTTAATACGCTGAAAGAAAAACAATGGGAAATCGTGGGAAAAAGAGGGCAGAAATGATTGATGAGTTGCCGGCAGATAAGAGAGCTTGTAGTACGTTGGAGTTTAGACCAAGTTCTTCTAACTCGTCAATCCAAACCCATGTAACTTCCTCAAATTCCACCCCTGAACCACATGAAGCTGACATGGAAACTTCATCCTCTGCTTCAGCTTTGAGCCGGTCAGAGGACGAAGAGCATGAAAGGGATTCAGCTTATGGCTCATGTGATTCTGATGATGCACTACCAAGACATAGTAGTTTGCGCAATTTTCAGAGGCAGAGATCATTTGGTGATCATGGCAAATTGAGGAGTGCTCTGTCGGATTTAACTGAGGGGACTGAGACTTCTGGGCAATTAGCTGCTTTAACTGAATTGTGTGAAGTGCTGTCATTTTGTACTGATGATTCTCTTTCAAGTATGATGGCAGACTCATTATCCCCAGTTCTTGTTCGGTTTGCAAAGCATGATACAAATCCAGATATAATGTTGTTGGCTATAAGGGCTTTAACTTATCTCTGTGATGTTTCTCCTCGAGCATCTACTTTTCTTGTTAGACACGATGCGGTTCCTGCTCTTTGTCAAAGGTTAATGGCCATTGAGTACTTAGATGTAGCTGAACAGGTATATATATATATATATATATATATATATATATATATATATATATATATATATATATTTTGCATTTGATGAATAGACTTCATTCAGTGCACATAACTTTATGCATTTTTATTTATGCTGAGGAGATATATCATGATGATTCAAGTCTGAAGATAATGTGTTGCTTTAATATAGTGCTTGCAAGCATTGGAGAAAATATCTCGGGAACAACCACTTGTTTGCTTACAGGCTGGGGCAATTCTGGCTGTTCTAAGTTTTATTGACTTCTTTTCCACAAGTGTACAAGTAAGTGGATATGCAAAGATATTGGTCAATTTTTGGTTATTCTTCTTGTTTTAATTTGCTCGGAGTTGATGTCTTTGGTGTGGGAGATTTAAAGAACGATCTTTGGTTTTCCTTCTGTCTTTTTTAGAGAGTTGCACTTTCAACAGTGGTCAATATATGTAAGAAACTACCAACAGAATGCCCTTCACCTTGTATGGAGGCTGTTCCAATACTATGCAATCTTCTGCAGTATGAGGATCAACAGGCATGGACTATCTTGAATGATCTCAAGAGATTAGTTATTTGTTTAAATTTCTCTTTTGACCTTACAAATGTATATCTTTGTGTCAACTTTTCAGCTTGTTGAAAATGTGGTTATTTGCTTGTTGAAAATAGCAGAGCGAGTTAGTAAGTCTTCTGAGATGCTGGACGAACTTTGTAAGCATGGAGTAATTGATCAAGCTATGCATCTAATACACTTGAATAGCCGAACCCCTCTATCCCAGCCAATTTACAATGTATGGGCAATTATATGAATCAAAATTTTGACATTAGATTGGCACACATTTTGTTGTCACTGAAGGGTTTTCTGCCCCTCTCGATTTTGTTGGCAGGGTTTGATTGGGCTACTTGTCAAACTGTCTTCTGGTTCAATTGTGGCTTTCAGGAC
Organism: Triadica sebifera; assembly: GCA_023653625.1. Taxonomy (NCBI): domain Eukaryota; kingdom Viridiplantae; phylum Streptophyta; class Magnoliopsida; order Malpighiales; family Euphorbiaceae; genus Triadica; species Triadica sebifera. Next base: position 29,020,371 of record CM042908.1, on the reverse strand, counting down.
ACTTCATGAGCTTAATATAAGCAGAACTCTGAAGGACATATTGGCTACTTATGATGTCTCGCATGGAATGTCTTCACTTCATGCAGTAGATGGGCATAGCAACCAGGTTTACATCTTGCACTAAATGGCAGTTTTTTTGTACTTTGTTTATTTCGGTTAAGTAATTTCTTTATTTAATTTTGAAGGAGCAAATTAACATATTTACCATGTTCTTTGAACGGCTAATTAAATATGTGAAAAATGTAGCATAATAGAAACTTTAAGGATGTCTATGATGAACCTGCAGAAAGTTGAGTTGTCTGAAAGCAAATATGAGGTTATTGGTTGTTTTGATGACTAAAAGTCATGGTAATCAGAATAATTGAAGAAATATTTATAATGGTTGATCTTGAGAAAGTTAGTTGTACTCTAATGCAGTTTGCATATATTTTTTCAAAATTAGTTGTACTTTACTACAGTTTGCATTATATTGCATTGGTAGATTATAGCATTAGAGTTGACACGCCAGTTTATTTTTATTTATTTATTGATGCCTTCTTCTTGAGTTCATTATTACACTGAGTACCATTACTGCCTGCTGCTGTTTCAATTGTTTCCCCTTTGACGGAAATTTGAGATGTTATGTGGCTTTATAAATTAAATGGTGTATATAATATTATTATTAAAAGTGAATAAGATTCTCAATGTTATTCCCTTAGGTACGCGAAGTTCTGAAGTTGCTAAATGAACTTCTCCCTCAAGTAGCAAAGGGTCAAGATATTCCACAAGAAATTACAGAGAAAGAATCATTCTTAGTTGATCACCCAGATCTATTGCATCAGTTGGGTTCTGATATATTACCCATGTTGATCCAGGTTGGTTATCTTACACATAGCACTGGGTCTCAAATTCCCTTCCACTGCTTTTTGATTTTTCCTTCTCTCCACGAACAGGTGGTTAATTCTGGTGGCAATTTATATGTCTGCTATGGCTGCCTCTGTGTCATCAAAAAGTTGGTTTATTTCAGCAAATCTGACATGCTTGTTGAATTACTTAAGAATGCAAGCATTCCAAGGTAAGCTTGTCCTTCTCATCTTTAATTAGCACATGCTGAATGTATAAGGTAATGTTAATAAAGTTTGTCAAACAATCTGTCAGTTTTTTGGCTGGAGTTTTTACACGGAAGGATCATCATGTGCTGTTATCAGCCCTGCAAATAGCTGAGATAATTTTGCAGAAACTTTCAGATGTTTTCCTGAACTCTTTTGTTAAGGAAGGTGTCTTTTTTGCCATTGATGCCCTTATGATGCCAGAAAAATGTTCAGGGTTGATTTTCCCAGTGTTTAATGGCATCCAGCTTTCTTCTGATTCTAGTCAAAAGTCTGTTTCAAAAGTTGTTCTACGATGCTTATGCTATGCATTTGATACTGGTCAATCTCCTATAGCCTCAGAAGCAGCAACATGCAAGCTTGAAGAGGATAGCGTTCAAAGTCTTGCAAAGTATATGAAAACTACTTACTTTACTGCACAGTTATGCAACTCTGAGAATGGATTGACAGATATCCTTCAAAAGCTTAAATCTCTGTCTGCTTCATTGAGTGACCTAATGAATTTGCATGTAAATGTTGGAGCTTTTGATCAAGATGAGGAAAAATTTTATTGCTTGTTGCATCAAATTATGGCAAAGCTTAATGGAAAAGAACCTGTTTCCACTTTTGAATTTATTGAAAGTGGAATTGTGAAGTCACTAATAAATTACATATCCAATGGTCAGTATTTGAGAGAAAAGGCGGAACTTGATGGTAGATATGACCATTATTATGTTGTAGAAAAAAGATTTGAGGTGTTTGCAAGGCTTTTTTCATCTTATTCAACTCTTGCTGAAGAGTTGCCGGTATCAATTTTAGTACAGAAATTGCAAAGTGCATTATCTTCTTTGGAGAATTTTCCTGTTATTTTGAGCCATTCGTCCAAGCAAAGAAACTGGTTTTCTACTGTTCCTAATGGACGTTGCACTTCTCACCCATGCCTGAGGGTACGTTTCCTGAGAGAAGAAGGGGAAACATGTCTTTCTGACTACTCTGACGATGCTGTCACTGTTGACCCTTTTTCTTCCTTGGATGCTATTGAAGGATTTTTGTTGCCTAAAGTTAGATTAGAAACAACCAAACAGATAAAAACAGCTGTTCAAGATGTGGAACCGATGGAAAGTATACAGTTTCAAACTCCAAATGTGAACTCTGGCAAAGGCAAAAGTTCAGGTCCTGGGCAGCATGACAGCACATCTAATGATTTGCCTGAGATGCAGGTTATTTTTTTGGACTGATGAATAAATGCATTTGTGTAGTCCCCTTTTAAATTTTTTTTACCCTGTTGCTGTGTTCTTCATCTATTCAGTGGAAAATTTAGGGAGTCCGTGTTATTTACTTTTTGCAGGAGGACAAACCTAACTTATCACAGTCTCCACTGGAATCAGCAGTAAATTTACAGCAGAGAATTCCTGGTGAAACTTCATATTAAAATGATACTCACATCGTAAGTAGATAACTCACTAATAGCTATTGCATTCCCAAAATTTTCTTAACTAGAATATTGCTGTTTTAATTCCGTATCCCCAACTTGTTCATGACCAGCTTGTTCATTATTTTAGCTGTTTCTTTAATCATAAAAAATAATAGTTAGCTGACCCTAAATTGCTATGACTTTGGTGTATTCCAGGCCTCTGTAGAGCAGGTAGTAGATTCTCCTGGAGAAGACATCAGTAGAAAAAGTCAATATCATCCATTCTCTAGCAAGGGAGACGCCCTGACAAAACTGGCATTTTACCTAGAAGGCCAAGAATTGGACCGGACTCTGACTTTGTATCAAGCAATTCTCCAACAGAAAATTATAGCTGATCAAGAAATCAATACAAGGGCAAAGTTATGGAGCCATCTATACACCCTGACCTATAGAATATCTGAGGAACCTAAAGAAGTTAGTCTTCAAGAATATCATAGTTCAGCACAATGTTCCTCTATGTTGGATAAGGTTGAGGCTTATATGCAGTGTACGACATTTTTCACCAGCATTTTTAATTGTGAACTTGCTTCTAACTTGGATAAGTCAAGTCCAACTTATGATATACTATTTCTGCTTAAAAGTTTGGAAGGCTTGAACAGATTTGCGTTTCATTTAATGTCTCGTGAAAGAGTACATGCATTTGCTGAAGGACTAATCGATAATTTGGATGGTTTAAAAGTAGTAGTTAATTTAATCTCACAGAATGAGTTTGTAAACAGCAAGTTAACGGAAAAACTGGAGCAGCAGATGCGTGATTCTTTGGCTGTGTCAACTGGTGGTATGCCATTGTGGTGTAATCAACTTATGGCTTCATGCCCCTTTTTATTCAGCTTTGAGGCAAGATGTAAATACTTCCGGTTGTCAGCATTTGGCCCTCAGCAAGTTCAACCACTGATGCCATCACATAACAATTCAGGAATTTCAAGAGACAGGCAGACAAGTTCAGGCAGTTTGCCTCGCAGTTTTCCTCGTAAAAAGTTTGTTGTTTCACGAGACCAGATTTTGGAGTCAGCTGCACAAATGATGGACCTATATGCTCATGCTAAAGTGCCCATTGAAGTGGTGTATAATGAAGAAGTTGGTAGTGGTCTTGGTCCAACATTGGAATTTTATACCCTGGTCAGCCATGAGTTTCAGAAGTCTGGCCTTGGCATGTGGAGAGAGGATCATAGTTCATTTGCAACAAAGAAGGAGATGCAGGTTAAGGATTCTGAAATTCTGGTGTCTTCTTTTGGCCTCTTTCCTCGTCCATGGCCACCTACATTAGATGCGTCTAATGGGATACAGTTTTCTGAAGTTATTAAGAAGTTTGTGCTCTTGGGTGAAGTTGTAGCAAAATCTCTTCAAGATGGAAGAGTTTTGGATCTTCCATTCTCCAAAGCTTTCTATAAGCTCATCATTCAGCAGGTCCTTTTCCAATTATGAACTTGAAGTATTAATGGCCTTCCATGTAACTTCTGATTAGCTGTTGATTTTAGATATCCTTGACTACTTATTTTTTTTCCCTTTTTCCCTTTTGTCAGGAACTTAATTTGTATGACATTCAGGCATTTGATCCTGGCCTAGGCAGGACACTACTAGAGTTTCAGGCTCTGGTTAATAGGAAAAAGTGTTCGGGATCAGCTTTGGGAGAAAACTCGTGTTCTCATGTTGATGCAATCTTTCGAAATGCCAGAATTGAGGATCTCTCTCTTGACTTTACTCTTCCTGGATTTCCTGATTACATTCTTCACCCAGACCACAAAATGGTAAAATCATCCATGGTTATTATGTGACCTTATGTATTTGCTATGGAATGATTAATTGAACTCATGGCTCTTTATGCATGCTATGTAGGTGCATATGGATAGCTTGGAGGAATTTGTTTCTCTCATTGTCAATGCTACTGTTCATACTGGAATTTCCAGACAATTTGAAGCGTTCAAGTCTGGATTTAATCAGGTGGGTTATATTACATAATGTTTTCAGTGAAATAAACTTTTCTGTCTACAAAATGAAAAGGATGCCCAAGGAAAAGGGAGGTCTCATGTTTATATCCCTTTCATCGAATGTATCTTGATATAAAAATTAGCATGGTTTCCCTTCTTTGGATTTTTCTTTGAGAGTTCAAAGGAACTTGGGTGTAGATAAATTTTGGTTTGTCTATTCCTTCAATTTCTTACAGTTTCTTTGAAGCAATCTAGTTTGATTGGAAATTATCATATTTTGTTTCCTTAGTTGTCATGATATTTTCCTCTTAATGTTCATCTATGTAATCAAATCTTATCATTTTGCTCATTATGATAATCTAAAGTCTGATTTCAGTTTCAGTTCCAGTGTGATTTTGTTCACTAATACTCAGTAACCAGAAGGACTTAATGTTAATTAAATATTCAATTCATATTCCTACTTCACTTCAACATTTCAGGTTTTCCCAATTAAGCATCTTCAGATTTTCACTGAGGAAGAACTAGAGCGGTTACTGTGCGGAGAACGTGATTGTTGGGCTGTATGTATATCAGTTATTTGATAGATTGTACTCCTGAGTACTAATTTTCTTTTTGAAGTTCCAATATCTTTGTTTATTTATTTATGTTGAAGCAGTTTAATGAGCTTTTGGATTATATCAAGTTTGATCATGGATACACTGCCAGCAGTCCTCCCTGCACTAATGTGGGTTTCTCTCTACCATGCATCAGCGCTTGTTTTAGCTTTCAAATTTCATATTGCGGATTCTTAAATTGCTTGCTCACTTACTATGCAAATTGCAGTTACTGGAAATTATGCAAGAATTTGATCGAGAACAGAGGCGAGATTTTCTACAGTTTGTAACTGGTGCACCTCGGCTTCCACCAGGAGGTTTGGCATCTTTGAATCCCAAATTTACGATTGTTCGAAAGGTGTGTGAGTGACGTCTCATTCTTGCCCTTTTGCCTTTTTACATAAAGATTTTATTCTGGTTGATATTTTAGTGATTTTTTGCATTTGCTGTTCTTTTACAGCATTGTAGCAACTGTGCGGATGCAGACCTACCAAGTGTGATGACTTGTGCCAATTACTTGAAATTGCCACCGTACTCCTCAAAAGTAACTGTGATTGCCTATTTAACATGCATTTGTATTTTACCATTCAATGTAGGGAAATTGCTCATATTTGTCCCTGAACTGTATGTGTTTGTCTATTGTGCCCCTGAAATTTTTTGTTCGCTCAAATTAAGTCGTCCAACTTTAGTTTTATCTAAATTAAGCCTATCAACTTTGGTTTTGTCCAGTCAGGAAATTGTTTACTTTCAGTCATATAAAGGCTTAATTTCAGCAAATTAAAAGTTGGAAGGATTAATCCTGTAGAATAAAAGTTTAGGAGCTCAATAGCCAAAATATGCATAGTTTAGGGACCAAAAAATGCATTTTTCCTGAAATATATGCACGAAACAATCTTGAATGGCTATGTTTGTGCAGGAGAAGATGAAGGAAAAGCTTTTGTATGCCATAACAGAGGGACAAGGCTCATTCCACCTTTCATAGCCTCACTGCCACATAGATTGTGAATTTGTAAGTATTAGAGTAGTTGCTTTTGTACAGGTTGGGAAAGATTGAATTCCTGGTGAGTGTTTGATACCTGTGGTGAAATTGATGGGTAGGAAAAGGGAGCTGATTGTTGCAGAACAAGAGGAAGCTCCTCCTCTTTGCTGACTACACTTTGGTGGAATGTGTACATACAGGTAGAGGATTTACAGAAGTTGGGAAGTTGTACAGAGAGAGATGGAAATTTTAATTGGATGGACAGACTTCCCAACATTTCATGTACAAATCAGTGTACAGAAATCTTTACCATAGAATAGTTGCTCGTTTTCTGTTGCAATGAAGAATTCTTGGATATCAATGTTTAGTTTAGTATCAAGGTGCTAATGTTATTGACAAAGTTGCTAATAAATAGCATGGATTCTCTTCTTTTGGCTACTAATTCCGTTCTCATATATTGGCAAAACACATCTTTGTGTCTCTGAAAAATATCGTTCGCTCAATTGAATTCCCAAATTTTTAGTGTCTATTGGGCCCCTCAATATAAAAATGTTATTTTTTAGGGATTCAAAAAATGTGTTTTGCCTCGTATTTTATCATACGTTTTGTAATTTGTTGGTAGAATAAGGACGGGATCTTGGAGTTTGTTCTTGGGGCCATTCTTTTCTGTTTTTACCGTTACCCATCCTATGAATTGGAGTGGCAGGAACTATAATGATTTGGAATTCCAACATTGTGGAAAAACGTTGGTATTCTGAACTTATCTCTCTGTTTGATTTCATCAACATTGTAAAGATGTCTTCGGTATTTGGGAAACTTGAAACAATTTAACAGTACGGCCTACAGAAATACTTCACAAATAAAGTACATTGATAAGGAAATGAAAAACAAGAAAACTCGCCTCCTCCTCAAGTTGTTCAAGCTTGTCATTAACTAGGACATGCTTATTAATAAAGTTGCGAATCCAACTTAAATATGTTAGAATAAACTCGGGTAATTTTGAAGACAAAGGTGGCAGAATTTTTTATTGGAAATTGAGATAATTCTGTTACTTAGGTACATGAGGATTAAGGATTCCCAATTGAATTTGTTGGGTATAATTAATTTACTAATATTTAAATCTAAATAATTTTTTGAGTGTATTCAGTCTATCATTAATTGTCAATTAATATAAATAAAACAATTAAATATATATTAATTGTCGGTTTATAAATAATTTCATTTTTAAATTCAGGGACAAGTTATTTATGAGTAGATGAGTTTAGTGGTTCGGCTTTCTGAGCGTGGACAAAGTATAAGGATAGAAAATGAAGAACGTATTGTATCTCACTTCCCCAACTATGCTGACTTCAAACTCTGTCCCTCCTCAATCCTTCTCTGCTGTCTCTCTGTCTCGGTTTCCACTATTTCTTCTCTTTTCTTTCTTTTTGCTCTCCTTAAATGAAATGGAGCCATGAACCTTCCTCTTCCCTCATCCTCCTGCCCTTCATCCCCATTCTCCAATCCATACCCACTTCCCCGCCACTCCCTCACTCTCCAATGGTCGCCTCCGCCTTCCCCCGCCACCTCCTCCACTTCTGTCACTTCTAGAGAGAGTACTTGAGAAGGGAGTCCCTTTGTGCTTCACCACTTTCCACTCCCTTGTGGCTGCCTATGTTGGGTTTGGTGATCTGGAAACCCCAGAGAAAATGGTTCAAGCAATGAGGGAAGAAAGTAGGTATATCTGTAAGATTCTTATGGAGGCAAATATGAAGGATTTGAGTGAGGATAAAGGAGATTCAATTGAGAATATGAATGATAGAGGGCAACATGTGTTTGAGAAGTTGCTTCCGAATTGGACGGATTCTGGTCATACCGAGCCACGATTGTTTCCTAAGGCTTTTGTCCCTGACTCTAGGATATACACAACTTTAATGAAGGGTTACATGAAGCAAGGGCGTGTAAGTGACACTATAAGAATTCTAGAGGCGGTGAGACATCAGGACGATAATGCAAGTCATCCTGACCATGTCACATACACTACAGTTGTTTCTGCTCTTGTAAGAGCAGGTTCTATGGACCGTGCTCGTCAAGTACTAGCGGAGATGACAAGAATTGGTGTGCCTGCAAATAGGATCACTTATAATATCTAAGGGTCATTGCCAGCAGCTGCAGATTGATAAGGCTAGGGAGTTGCTTAGAGAAATGGCTGATGATGCTGAAATTGAGCCCGATGGAGTTTCGTATAATACTTTGATTGATGCGTGTATAAAGGTTGATGACGGTGCAGGGGCTCTTGCCTTCTTCAACGAAATGCGAGCAAAAGGAATTGCTCCTACCAAGATCAGTTACACTGCTTTGATGAAAGCTTTTGCCTCTTCTGGTCAACCATAGTTGGCTAACCAGGCATTTGATGAGATGTTGAAAGGTCCACGAGTTAAAGTTGATTTGATTGCGTGGAATATGCTAGTTGAAGGGTATTGTAGACTGGGACTGGTTGAGGAAGCCAAGAAAATAATCCAAAGAATGAAAGAGAATAGGTTCCAGCCTAATGTGGCAACTTATGGTAGTCTTGCAAATGGTATAGCATTGGCTAGAAAACCAGGGGAAACACTTCTTTTGTGGAAAGAAGTCGAGGAAAGATTTGAAGCGCAAAAGCAAAGTAAGAATTTTGATCCCAATTCATCTCTTCCACCACACCATTGAAACCTGATGAAGGCTTGTTAGCTGCTCTGGCTGATATATGTGTAAGGGCTGCTTTCTTCCAAAAGGCTCTTGAAATTGTGGCTTGCATGGAAGAAAATGGTATACCACCAAATAAGACCAAGTACAAAAAGATCTATGTGGAAATGCATTCAAGGATGTTCATTGGCAAACATGCCTCGCAGGCCAGGCAAGATAGGAGAAGAGAGGAAGAGAGCAGCCGAGGCTTCCAAATTTTGGTTGGGCCTGCCAAATTCTTATTATGGGAGTGAGTGGCGGCTTGAACCTACAAATGGAGATGATCTATGTTCTTCAACACTCTGTAACTGAAACCAACACTAATTTTTACAGGAGTTTGTCTTGTATATTACGAGGATTAAATTCTGGATGTAGTATTATCAATGTACAAAGGAACGAATTAAATACCTGCAAATTTGTTCAGGAGAAAAATAAATTCCGAATTTATTTATGTTAATTACCATACGTAACAGAATCCATTTTACTACTTTTTACAGGAGAAGATGTTTTTTCTGTGCGTGATGCCATCAATCTACAGAAATGAGCACTGTAGATTCGTTGATGCCAATTGCCATGCCCCGCGAACTGTTTAATGAAAAAATAATTAATGGCAATTAGAATTGATGCATTCCACATATCCGAAGAACTTTTACCCCTTGACCTTGATGTTTGATGTCGTGTGTAGGATGACGTTAAAACCTGCATCATAAAGCAGGATTGTGAAACAATAGTTAATTGCAGCTTGCCTCCGACACAAGCTTTAGCTAATTGAATTATTAATTCTGTTCGTGTTACTGCTAATGGTTAGAGAGAGAACCACAGAAGGATGTTCTGTTTTACATGTGAACATTGCATTCTGGTCATTATCAAGAGTACAGACATGTGTACTTATCATCAGATTACACATACTGGTACCTGAAATGTCTTTGGTCCCTTCTTGAGTAGATAACCCACACTATTTAAGTTGTCGACAAATGCGTCAATATCTTGTACTCTCAAGCCAATTCTATCTGCCAAACTGTACATTTCCTGAAATACCAAGAAAATAGATTGGAATTTAGCTTGTTTTAAGAGACAATTTTTGTTGCTATACAAACAAAAAAGCAATTTCCCATACAGAAATTGAAAAGTATCTTTCTGCTGCAACTCTGACTACTTATTAAGGGCACTAAGAAATCGTTTGGCCTCCTTCTGTTGACTCATTCCGCCACTCCTACCAAAGTCCACAAAACCATGCTTATCAACATACTTCTCATAGAGGGCCTTTTCATTATCTCAACCACATCCTGTGAAGCAAATAACCAAAATGACAAATAAGAAAGTTATCAGAAATTCGTTTGTTTTAAACTTCAAATACATTAAGGAATAGACGGATATCAAACTTAGGGCTTGTTCAGATAGCAATTTTATCGACATCCTTGAGAAAAATAATGGTTTTTGTAAATACTTTAGAGTCAAAGAGGAGAGAGGAACAAATTGGTTGTTTATGACAAATTCTGACATCATTTTTACAGATATCCTACCTGTATGGGGGTACTTCTAGTCCGCTACAAATCTCTGAGAGAACCTTAGACAATTGTGAATGGATCATTGCCCAAAAAGTTAGAACTCTAGCAGAAAACGATTTAAAAAAATGGCAAATTGTCTGACCCAACAACATAAATAAAGAGAGAGACAACAGCTTCGCTAAGCCAAACAGTACCATTGCATCTTGTGCTGTAATTTCTTCTCTTAACTCTAGCCGAGCTCGAGCTTCTGCAAGCCTCACCAAACTTTCCAGTGGCCTTGCTGTTATTGGTATACCATCTGCAGAAGTATTATCTTATGGTCTCGAAGTCATAAATAGAACTTCTGTAGGATTTCTGCTGCTGGTCTTGACATCTTTATAAAAATGGCATTAACATCTATATACATTTAAATTCACATTGGCAAATGTTTATAGCCATAGCTGCAAATTACAGATTGCATCAGATTCACAACATAGAGCACAGCTAAATCACCTAGGGAAGACGTAAGTTCTTGTATAAGCAATATACTTTCGATACTTTCGAAGAAGTGGACGAGACAGAGGAGCAAAATCAACTTTCTTTTTTCAGATCAAGTCTCAGCCTTGAAATTAAAGAACTGCTTTTTACACTCATATCTATGACCCTGTTGTTCCGTGACGCTGCATTTTGTATATTAATGAAACAGTCAAAAGAAATTCCACATAAAAGTAGATTCATCTGTAAGCAGAAAGACTACATTATCAAGACCCTATTCCATGAAGCAAAAAGAAAGGAAGCAACGCTACCGATCCGTAGCTTTTTGGCTGCTGGGGTATGCTCCCCATATCCAGCATGAAGCTGCAAGACGGACACTTTGAGACTTTGATATCCAAAAGAAACACAAAACTATTGAAAACTATCCACAATTTTCATTCATGGTCCTGGGGACCCTGGACAATTTAACAAACAAAATTTACCAGTTGCTTAAGTAAAAATTTTCACTAATTGCCAATAGCCTCCAATCACATCTTATCATTTGATGAAAGATTTGTAGAACATGTTCCATTTTGTAACTAACTACTGCAGCTTTATTAACATTTACTTCTCATGCAAATCCTCTTTCAAAGTTGCTTTAAATTTCACCGCATATGTTTAAGACATCTACAAATCCAGACACAAAAGAGACACACATGACACATCACACACGTACATAAAGGTGAAAAAGAATGCGCCAATGTACAATGTCAGACAGGATAACTTACTGACATGATGTGGTCTGAGACTTGTTTATCCAGTACTTCATCAGGTTTATCAAGTAATATGAAAACCAAATCAAATCGGGAGAGGAGAGCAGCACTCATTTTTAACTTCTCGTTCAAGGTCTTTGCTCAGCTGCAATTTGGATCTCAAAAATCACATAAACAAAACTACTTACAAAGTAAAGGTGAATATGCATAATTTATAGGGATTGCTAAAATTTTCATTGAAAACTTGGAATCTTTGGCAGGAAATGCCTACTCTCTGCAATGTTCTAATTTCGCCAAAATGATATAAATATTTATGCAACTCAATTGACTTTAATTGAATCTATTATCAGTATGTAGCGACTTATGAGAAAGAATAACCCATAGGTGAAACAAAGAAGAAATTACTTATAATGACCACCAACTGGGTTTGCTGCTGCTAGAACTGAAGTCCCAATTTTACACTAGTTACACAACACAAAATTACCATTTCATTGTAAGAAAAATCCTCCATGGTTATTTTTCTAAATTTTAGTTGTTGGTTAAAAATTAAATTCAATAGAAATATTTGAAGATGTGAGTTGAATTTGGATTGGTCATTCGGGTGTGGTATTTTCCTATTTCAGATCACCGGGTGTCAATTCGGGTTACTCATCGGATTGGGTCAATTTCAGTTATGTTTAAGTTTGGCTTATACAATTAAAAGTATTCAAATACTTGTGGGTTGATACTTATTATCTACATTTTTCTTCTCACCATAAAAAGCTAACTTGAACGAGTCGGGTCATGGATTGGCTCGTTCAGGTCAGATTCAGATCAACCAATGGTTGGCCCAATCTGAAAAATTGTGATTCCAGTCATCTCCCATATTTTCCTTTCACATTCAAGTAAGATTTTTTGACAGAGTCAAAAATTGACACTTCATCTCTTATGATTCTGTTGTTAAGTCCCGAAACTAAAGTGTGAATTCCAAACTTAATGCATCTTAAAAGGTATTCCTAATGCATGAGACTCCCTGATCACTTAAGGTTTGGGAAAGGTAGTCTATTGAATGTAGCCTTCCCCTGGTTTCTTCCAGGAAACGAGACTGTTTTCCAATTTCCACACTGAATCCATGAGCTTTTGATCATCAAGGAGCTAGCTTTCCATCAGCCAAAAGCTTTGGAATAAATATATAAACTAAAAATAAAAAATGAAAATATTTAGTCAAAAAGCATATTTTAATTTCTAAATTAATTATATATATATTATTAAGTAGACGCACTTTTTATAGTTTTATTTGATACTATTCTTATTCTTTTTTAAGTATATATACTTTTATTTGATATTGGATTCTTAAACTTTTTTTTTCTTTTCATATAAAGTGTATGCCTATATTTGATATAATTGAATCCATTTTTAGTCTCCTTATTCAGTATTTTTTTCAAATAAATAAAGTGCATTTTGACATTTTATTCATAAAATTATTTCTTTTTCGGATCCACTTTGGTTACCTAATCCATATATTAACTTATATATATGGGCCATAGTTTTCATTTCCAAATAACTCATAAGAATATGATACCTACATAAACATTTAACTTTTATAACTTTAACAACAATAAATATATTGGAAGAATATTTTCTGTTTTTTTTATAATAATCAAAATACAATAATTATTTATTTAACTATAATGTTACAGGTTTGGTAATTATTTAGATATTGTTCATCATTTTGTATCTAATTATCTCTTTTATTTTTAATAAAACATTAACAAAATTTATATATTATGAAAAAACTTTATTAGAGGTTATATAAGCTTTTGTTTTTATTATATATATTTACGTTAATGATTATTGTACTTATATATATATATATACACTAAAATTTGACTCTTTTATATATTAGTTATTTTATTTATTGGCTAAATTTTATCCTTCTGACACGATAGATGATAACTTTCTAGTAAAATATAACATAATCTCATTAAATAAAATGTCAATTATTATTCATGCTTAACAACAACATATTTTTTAAATATTTTGTTGATTAAGGATTAAGAGTGTGTATATATATATATAATACTCAATTGAATAAAGTATATATTTTAAATAAAATAAAATCTCATAGTAGTAAGATTGAGATTTGATTAGGTTATTTAGGGCAATTAAATTTAGATGGAATTTTTAAATAGTGAAATTTGAATTTTGGCTCAGTTCTATTTAATTACAATTTATTTTTTTTATATTCTGAAATTATCTAAACATTGTGATCGAATTAATCAAATATTTAATTTTATTATTTTTCGTAGATGAAATTAGTTCGCATGTTTTATTGTTCTCCAAAATAAAAATATTAAATTGAAATTAATGATTTGAACAATTTTCCCTTTTAAGCCAATCCAACTAAAATCCGCCTTTCCAAATTATCCATCATCGTGTCTTCGGCGAATAGCAATAACAAATGATGTCAAAAGCATCTTTATCCTGTAATTGCTTTGCAATCGCAAGGTAAGCTCTCTACAATCATTTAAGCTAGTTTGCAATTAATTTTTTAAATTATTTTTATTCATGCAATTGATATCAATTTCAATTTATAATATCCATTCAATATTTTAATATTATTGTATTCATGTTTACATTTAAAATGTTATATTTTTTGGTTTATTATCAATATGATGTTAATAAATTGGATTTTATTGTTAAAACTAATTAATATTAATATTAAAATTAAAATATTGCAATATTTCATTATAACAAAATTTCATAAAACTAATTATCAAACTTAATGAAAAATAAAGAAATCACACATTTCATTATAGCAAAATTTTTTTACAAAATTAATTAAAGCAAATATATAAAAATAGAAAAATAACTAAAATCTAAAAAATCTATATACAATACTACATTAATCATCATTTTTCTCTTATCCCAACAGTTCCAAATCTCTTTAACCAAGTTGATTTGTAGATATTTATTATTGTTGTTGTTCCAAATACACAAATAATAAAGGATTGAATTTATAGCAATATAAAACATTGGTTTTGAATCATACTAAGGCAAAAAGTTACATAGGATAAAGTAAATACTAAGGGAACTTTTTTCCCAAGTATTTAAGGCAAACTCTCAAACCTTTTATCTAAGTATTTAAGACTCACACTTAAATCACATTAACACTCTCAATAATTACAAAAACATGATAAATAAATATGTAAGAATTGGACTCTAAAACGGTTGTTAGCATACATTGAATGACTTTTGGAAGAGCATTTATAGTGTCAAACTTCAAAATAGTCATTGCACATAAAGGCAAAGTCACCTTTTGCAACGGTTAGTTTTTCAGCATTAATTGCACTAAATGAAGCATAATTCGCAGTTGTGGTTTATTCAGTTGGTAGAAAACATGATTGCAATTGATGAAGCATGATCTCGAAATGCATATTAATTACATTTATATTAATTAATATATTTAATTAATAAAGTTAATATAATATTAATTAACCTTAATTATATTAACTTTATTAATTAACTATATTAATTTTAGAATAATTAAAACATTAATTAATATTAATTATGCTAATTTATAAAAATATATATTATTTAAATTTTTTGTAAAATAAAAAAGTTGGGCCATAGCATTAATTTATTTATATGAAATTCTCTCCCATGTTTCTATATTTTCGAGCTTCCAAATTTGCAACATACCCGTTTTAAATTGCATTTGAAAGCTAATTGCATTTACAACTGTCATATAACTATGCACTTGAAAAATTAAATTATACAATATTTGAAATATATAATAAATAACAATTCAATATTTAAATTATTATTTATAACAATAAAATACATTCCTTATCTCTTGTTAATATTTCTAATGGCACAATGAATTGTAATAATATTTATGTAATTATATGGTACACCAATTAATAATAATATAATAACATTATATTTCAATTAATAATAATTTAACAACACAATATTCTAATTAATAATAATTTGTATTACTGTATAATAAAAATATTTTATTGTTTATAAAAAATAATTTATAATTATAAATAGTGAATTATTACATATTTATATTTCAGATATCGTTATATAATTTACCTCATTTTAAAGCCAATAAACATGCTCTAACCAGCTGGTCAAAGTGATTATACACGAGACCCTCCTTTTTTTTTTTTTTTTTCCATATATATCAAAATTATAAATTATACTCTCTTTAATTTACGAATCGCCGGTTCTCCAAAATTCAAAAATCTCTCCCTCTCTCTCCATCCGCCAAGGAGAAAAACCACTTTTCTACTCAGTCCTCTTCGGCTTTTCAAATTTGAATTAATCAGCAGCTAACCGATTATATCTTCTCCCCCTCTGTTGATTGATCTGTATAATGCGCTTGTCCGAGGAGAATTTCGTCAGTTTTATTGATTTCTTCTCCGAGGACGATTGCCTCTACATTTCTCCGCCTCGCGACCATCAAATTATTCAAATTTCAGGTTCTTGATTCTTACTCTTGTTTCTTGTTTCTTGTTTCTTTTTTGTCGATTTGTCACTTTGATGTAGGAGTGATGATATTCGTATAGCCTTCACAGCTGTAGCTGAGTTCTCAAGCTTTTTGTTCTCGTTTGTGGAAACTTTGTGATTTGTTCTGATGGGAAGCTTATTGATATTTAATCATTCCTTGACTGTTCGGATTAAGTGATTAAGTAAATTCTAGATTGGGAGTCGATCAATTGATGATAATATGCAGAAAAAAAGGGAAAGAAACGAGAGACAGATGTGTGTTGAACTGAAAACAAATTGTAGAAGTGAATTGAGTTCATTATTGTCTATGGAATTTAGAATATCAAAGGGAAAAAGCTCGACTAAATCTTCATTTAAGCTGGTTATTTAGGCGAAAAAATTGAAAGAATAAATTACAAAAACAAAAACTTTTACCAGATTTTAACAAATTACAAATATAAACAAATTTTTAAAAAAATTAAAAGTATAATCATTTGAAATAATAGACATGTACATTTATTTAATGCGGTATGAAATTTAAATATTAATATCTAATATATTATATGTTTTTGATATTTTTGGAGAAATTTTTTATAATAATTTAGAATTTCCACTAGTTAATCACGAAAGTAAATATCGGACAATCAATACATTTAAATTTCAATTTTTATAATTGTTTGCGTGCTATTAATTTTTTAAAAATTTATTTCTAGTTGTAATTTATCAAAAATTTAAAAGAATTTTTAATTTTATGTAATTTGTTTAATTCGAAAATTATTTTTGGTACAATTCACAAAATTATGCTTATTCAAGTGTTTTGTCTTGAAAATGCTGCTGCGTAACAATCTAGAGTAGACGGATGCTGATTTCTGTGGCGTGGCGTCGCATGTTGCGTAGGATGTTAAAGAAGAGATCTTTAATTTCTTAAACTTTTTGTTTAATAGTGCATTTACTATGACATACTACGCTATGCAGATCCTATGGAAGCTTTTTATGGATGCCCAATTTTTCATCTCTGATTTAGTATTTATTTTAATTTTGTTCTTTTTACAATAACAAAAGAGTTCCTACTGTACATTCTGATGATCAGGCAGAACAAAAAATTGTCGGATTGATGGCTGTGCAAGCCCCACGAGACGAACAAGTAATTCAACCATGTGAATCATCAGATCAAAAGAAGATGAAAAAAAATGCTAAGTACAATTTGCGCAAAAGTTTAGCCTGGGACAGTGCTTTCTTCACCAGTGCAGGTGTTTTCTTGTTTGTGTGTATCTATTCTTCTCAATATTGATAAAATCTTTTAGTTAGAGCTGATTCTTATTTGTAATCAGGTGTTTTGGAACCGGATGAGTTATCTAGCATGATTTCTAGAGCTGAGAAAGGTGAAAAAAAACTTGCATTACCAGGAATCGAGGAGGAAATATACAGATCTACTGATTCAACATCTACATTAGCAACTGATAATTCAACGTTAGGAACTTTTGAGGATGACTTGTCTGGAGATATAAGAGCTTCAATCCAGAAATCTAGTAAAGCGTCCAATGCGATTGAAAGAGCTGATAAAGGTGAAGAAAATCTTACATTACTAGGAATTGAGGAGGATATCTACAAGTGTACTGATTCAAAATCTACATTAGAAACTGATAATTCGAGCTTAGCAACTCTTGAGGATGACTTGTTTGAAGATATAAGAGCTTCAATCCAGAAATCTAGTAAAGCATCCAAAGGCGTAATTTCTCAGAGTGAAGTGGGATCTGGAGTAAATGAAAGCCAACTCATCAAATGTGAGTGTTTCTTTAATTTAAAGTATAAACATTAGAAAATAATGTATCGTATTTATATCCACTTCTTTTCCCCCTGTCTGGTATATCATTCTTAGAACCGACCATTCCGTCCAGGATTACTGCTTTATTTTTTCAATAATACTGTCAATGGCGCTTCTCTATATTTTAGTTGTTACTACTAGAGATCCATTTGATCTCTAAGCTTATTTTGTTCTTACCAAGATGATATTAATATACATTTAACTTTCTTCCAAAGAAAATCAATCGGACATGCATTTTATATGATTTCTGCATAATCCTGGAGCGGTTCTGGCTTGTTGGTCCTTTATACAAATAACAGTTTACAGCTAATTCGGGTCTATTAATGCTGTTGCAATTTGTTCTTTCCAAGATTATATTAATATACATTTAATTTTCTTCCAAAGAAAATCAATCAGACATGCATTTTATATGATTTCTGCATATTCCTGGACCCGGTTCTGGCTCGTTGGTCCTTTATACAAATAACAGTTTACAGCTAATTCGGGTCTATTAATGCTGTTGCATTGGTTAAGTAGTTGCATTGTCTATGTTGCCATTCTGTTCCCTTAGGCTTGTGAATAAGTTTGAACCTTTCAAGTTAGTCTTCCTTCGTTGAGAATTTCCATTCCAAAATTAGGTTACTAGAGCAGTTGGAATAGAATTTGGTTTGATATTTTAATTGGTCTACTTTGTGCATTGCCTTTCTTTTTTCAGAGCTAACATTGTGTATCTTTTTCAGCTATAGAGAAATTGGACATTGTTTCTCAAAATAAGGTAAGTTTAATGGCCTCTGGTTCTAAGTTGCTATAATTTTGAATAACTAAGTTTTTTGTACTTAAATTTCTGTTAAAGTCCAAAGCTGCTCTCAAGAAGCCAAATATTGCCATGAAAGGATCGGGGAAATTGGTAATTCAGGTCTCGTCTAGTCCAAGAGCTTCAAAGGCATGCATTTACATGATAATTGGAAGTATTTTATGCATTGCAACATTGCGTGAAAGTAGTCTCAATGTGAATTGCATAATCATTTCGACTGGAAATAGACATTGTCAATTCAATAATGGTACAGGGATGTTACTCATCATCTTGGTCTAATTTAACAGGCTAATGTAACCTAATTTTGTTTTAAATGATCCTCCTCGATCCTAATCCGTGGTGCTGGGAGCCTCCTCCATGAAGGATGCCCCGCATTATTGTATGTTATTTTTCATATATATGTTCATGTAATCAAGGGCAAAATGGGTGGTTAGGCAATTTTAAATATGGTTTGACTAACACAACTTCCGTGCAGTCTGGTTCCAGAAATGGAGGGTCAACTTCATCTCTTAGTAAGCCACCCAAGATAGTGGCCAGAGCTGGTCCCATCTCTGCATCAGCAACCAAGAGAAATTCGTCGGGTGCCAACTGCATCAAAGTGGAAAAGGATAAAACAAAAACTTTGACTGGTAATTAAACTTTGATCTATTTATATTTATTCTTACTATTCATGCTGTTCCTGACTATCGATTTCCTTGATAGCATCAGGTAAAGGAGCAAAAATCCCTGCTACTGGTGGTTTGCGAAATGCTGTGCCCAAGCCCCTGCTGACTGTCAAGTCCTCTATACGCTCTTCAGTAGCAACTAAGACACAGCTGACACCTTCTATTGATAGTTTGGAAAGCCTGTCATCCAACAGTAGCAGTAGATGTTCTTTAGATATTGTGAAACAAAAAGTTGATTCCAAAACTGGTAATTGTTCATCTATTGGCTCAACTGTTAAAAGTACAATGAGAACTACATCAATAAATAGGAACCAGTCTATGAGTTCACATATCTCACCTCATTTGAAGCCTGTGACCAAGCTCTCTTCTAACGTATCACCTGCAAGCTCTATCAGTAAGTGGTCATCAGAGTCGTCATCACCAACTTCTACCCTTAACAGAAAGTCTAACATTTCAAGACCTAGTCTTGATGCTTCCCAAGATCAAGGTTTGGACACTGGAAACCAATCTAATGACAATTGCTCAGTTGGACATAGGGTCATTGGAATGCTGAATGAGAGTTCAAAGAGAATTTCAACAGGAAGTGGTGCACTTGTTCATCCTGATGCTGTCAAATCATCAGGCCTTCGGATGCCATCACCAAAGATTGGCTTCTTTGATGGGGTCAGTTTATATATATTTCATAAGTACTGTATATCAGTTGGGAAGTAGTTTTGCCAAGGCAGTTTTCATGGCTATCTAAAGTAGATGTTTCTCTGAAAACTATGCTGGAAAAATTACCTATCTTATTCTGCTACTTTCAAGTCTCATTTGCCATTCTTAGGCAGGTCACTTATCAGTTATACCAATATTATTCTTATGTTATGCAGGCAAGATCAATAGTTCAAACTCCTAATGGAAGTATGAAGTCTCACCCAACTGCACCCTGTGACTTGGCAGGAAATGTTAGCCCCAGCAGAGGGTCAAAAGAGGCAAAGCTTGGAAAGCTTCGACCTGCTGGAACTGTCATGGCAGGTGGGGGCACCAAAACTGGTGCTTGGAGACCTGCCTCAGAAATCAAACCCAGATCACCTTTACCTCTTCAGGGAACTTCAAAAGTTTTACCAAAGGTCTCTACTGGTTCAAGAACTGGAAAATACTGTTCCGGTATGCCTCTGAAAGTTCAGAATAGGATATCACCTGGAAAAGCAGAGCAATGTAACTTGCAGGCTGAGAACACTGCTCCTAAAGAATGTAATACAGCAATGAGCAATCCAAATTTTGGCTACTCTGAAAGGAGTAATAGTCTATCTAAGGATAAAATTAGTCCCCAGGGTGAGAGAAATGGCTCTGCAAAAGATGAAATGATAACAACCATCAATGGAGGATCTAGTGCTACATATAACTCAAGTTTCACATCTGAGGTTGATAACATCATCTTGTCGCAGAAAGTGGGGAAAGATGAAATTTGTGATCAAAATAATGAGTTGAGTTCTCTTTCTAATGATATTAAGAAGGATGATACTTTTGTTAAGGATCAAGTTGACAGTTTGGCACAACAAGTTGGTGCTTTGGTTATCTGCAAGGAAATATATCAAAAGCCGGTTGATGACTGTCGTTCTCTTTGTCAAGTAAACTTAAGCAGAGAAGTTTATACTGGTGCTCAGCGGGAAATTGTGAAGTTGTCAATGCCATCTCCCTCTCTCATCCCTAAAAAAGAAGCAAAAGTGGTAGATATAGGTAAGAGCTAAAGATGGCTTTCGCAGTGTAGCAGCAAGTTTCTTGAAGGTAATCTAGATTAGATACTGGCAGAGGTGTAATTCATTCTACTTTTGTATTCAGTATAATTTTTAATCTTAGATGATCTCTGATTTTTCAATTCAGTGTTCCTCGCATAAGTTTTTTGAGCTTTGCAGGTACCTTTGTGCTTGGAGCTAGAAGTGTCAAGTAAAAATTGCTCTACTAGACTTGGAGGAAGATAAAATATTCGTCTCAAAAGAATCCTAGAGCCCTACTTTTGTTCTAGAAATTCCAGTATGCGATGTAGAAGCAAATGCAAGTTATCTATCAGAGCTGTGCGCATGTAATTTAATAGAGTTTTTGTGGTGCCATTGTATAATATTTACGAGCATATCCCTTATTTGATTTTTTTTTATTTTTGAATAGTCAGATTATATTGTATTATCATAAAATTTGATTTATTGTAAAATTCATTTAAAAAAAAATCTGCAACTGTTTTTGTGTCGCTATATTTTCCATCCATAGCAAACTTGTATGGTTAAGAATATGATAATATTCATGATAAGGTTCATGGCTCTTAATCTGCATTACCATAGTAACATGTATGAAGGATTATTTTAACAATTGAGATTGGCACAAAAATGAAAAATAGAAATGATGAGGCTACCAATAGAACTCAGAAAAGGCTGGCAAATAAACATTTATGGGCCTTATTTCTATTGAGAAATTACCGCAAAAAATTACAGTAAAGTTCATTATCCAACGGTCGCAAAGGTCAATAGCACACTTCGAAATTTTTTATTTTCCTCTTAATTTACGAGCAAAACACTACAGTATATAAATGTTATTCTTCGTCTTTCTTGGGTTTTGCCTTCAAGTAGGCACTCTTTAGTTTCTATTATATGCCGGAGTAAAAAGAGCAATTTAATCTCATGTCAGCGGCATCAAGATATTAAACAAGCAATCTTCTTACATGAGGCAACCATAACACAGGCCAAAAATTGAAACCCAGAAATATTCAATACAGTAATGGTTACTAGAATGACTAAAAATTGTTCAACGGATCCGCTCAAAAAATGAGAGACATTCCCAATTCTATGAAAGGTGGTAGCAATAAACCATCGCATGAGAAAAACTCTTGGTTGCAAACTTAGGATCTTGGCTTTTCCTTCTTTTCCTTAAAGAGGGCCAGAAGGGATACACCGGAGACCTTCACAACCTTGAATCTAACACCAGGAATATCTCCGACTGCATGACCCTTGCGACCAAATCCAGCAATCAAAACTTCATCCTGCAATTGCAAATTACATAGGGATGTTAGGAACATACAGGCAGCGTTCATAATCAAAAACCATTCTTCCATCACAAATACACACGTTCTCTTCGATGAAGTTTAAGCAACCATCATTGGGAACAAAAGCAGCAATCTTCTTCCCATTTTTAATAAGTTGCACTCTAGCACATTTTCTGATAGCGGAGTTTGGCTGCTTGGCTTCGATACCTCTGAAATTAGACACTCGTACAATTTAGAAAATAATGCTCTAAGAAAGGAAGACACCAGCAAAATGAAAGTATAAGCACAATGCATTCTCACATCTTCTCAAGGACAATGCCCTTGGCATGGGAAGACCCAGCAAACGGCTTTTTCCATTCATTACCAAGGTGGGACTTCTTATATGCCTTGTCTGCCCACCTTTGCCTTCTTCGGTGAGACTTCAATTTGCGGGCAGCTCCCATACCACGTGTCTTCCTGCATGACAAGTTCACAAAATAGTCATAAAACAGAACGTTAAACCTAAAAGTACACTAAGAGTTAATTCCTGAAACTACCAAGATTTCATCCGCAGAAGGGACAAATTTCAAAACCCACAATCAAAACATGCAGCAAGTAGAAGAACATGAATACACTTAGAAGCAAAATGAAGAGATTTTAACAAAAACATCAAATGTCATTTCATAGGCATCCTTCCAGGATTATTTAAAGAAACATTTGGTTTTCATTTTAAAAACCGATACAAATTTAAAAGCCGAAAACATAAAGCTCAAAGATTTCCAAATTTCCCTCGTGCTCAAACTTTCTCTGGAACCAAACAGGAAAGAAAAGAGTAGTTTAAAAAAAAACAAAGAATAACTCAATCGTTACAGAAAGAGAGAGCTAAAAAAAAAAAGAAAGATTTGAAAGTGAAATCGTACCCCATGTATGCTGGTAGAGGTTCCTTCGACGGCGAAGACGGTTATTAGAGCTCGGAGATTCAGAGGCAGAGGCAGAGGCAGAGGCAGCTAAGTAAACCCTAACCCTAAATATGTAGCAGATGGTATGCATATATAATATATTGAGAGAGATGTAAAGATGGGCAGCTCTGATAAAGTTTTATTTTTGGTCCTGGGCTTTTGGATTGTAGTTGGCCTACTTATTGTCTGGATTTGTACAGGCCACCGAAAAATGAGCCTTAATAGGGCTACGAGAATAATGTTTAAGCATTGGGACTAAATTAAAAAATTAGAGTTTTAGATCCGTACACATGATATTTATGAACTGAGTCAATAATTTGTTATTATGTAATTATACAACCAGCATAGGAATTAATTTCTTTGAATACAGTGGACAGACTCCAATAATAATAAAATTCAATGGATAAAAAAGAATTTCTTGCAGAGAAATACATTATTGGTTCCATAAATGAACAAAATTTAAGAATAATAGTTGTGTATCTATCTGTCTTAATTCGATAACTATTCTCATATAGCTATGGCAGAACTCTAAATGAATTTGATTAGAAGACTATGTTTTAATCACACCTGATTATATAATATCAAACACTGACCCTTTTTAAGTATTTGTCATGCTTGCAAATATGGTAACCTTTTTCTTCATATTATTTCTCAGTTTGATAACATAAATATTTTTATAATTTAATCGCATAAAAGTTTTCACGTGATACTAATATGAAAAGAAAAAAAAAAAAAATATATATATATATATATATATATATGTATATACATTTAATATAAATTTTGCCTTAAAAAGAAAAAAAAATGGAAAAATTTGCTTGCAATTCTCATGCAGCTACTACTTCCTCTAAATACCATTACTAACTTTTAACATTCTCTCTTAATTCACACACCATTACTAACCTAAACATCTAAGTAAATTTAAGCATCACAATAAACCATTATTCATTATTACCAATAGCTGTCTACAGACGATTACTGCAAGGAATTAACCTTGGATTACATTTCAATTGAATGACATAATGATTAGGGTTCCTCAAGAAAATAATTTAACTTTGAGAGGTTTCATAATAGTTAAGAATTGCTGAATTCTTGCCCAACTTAAATCTAGCAATTCATACAACTAAATTGCAAATTAGCATTAAACAACAACAAAGCAAAATAGAGATTAAGTAATATTGTTTGCATAGCTATAGATAATACAGTAATTGTTCGTCCATTCCATCACCTAACCCAAATTGATACATGATCCACCATTGTCTTGATAGCAAAAAGACCAACTAGTTTTATGCTGCAGACAAGAAGATTTCATTGAGAAAACGTACCACCATCCTTGCCATGCTTCATCCAAATCCAATCCAAAAATCAGGTGAATTAGCATGGATATTCCAAAGTTAATCGGCTTTGTATACCTATACAGTAGTCAACAAAAGAGCATAGCTTTTAAAGATAAATTTATCCAACGTATCGAAACTTAGCTGTCACCAAGCATCAAATCCTGCCAAATAGAAGAACATGAACATTTTACACAGTAAAATAACACTGACATATCTACAGGATAATCAATATAAAATGGAATATAACCTGCCGAATAGTGTCTACTTCTGACCCTTCTTCCACAGGACTCCAATTTTCTTCAACATGTTCCCGTTTTTCTTCTTCGGTGATTCATCATCCATGTCTTCTGAGTAGGGTGAACCCATAGCGCCGGCAATAGTATTGCAGTTGTTGTCAAGTGAACCTGTTCTTTCCACAATTTTCCCATTGTTCCCAGCTGAAAGCATAGCAGCAGCTGCCTCTGCTGCCTTCCTCCATTGGTCTGACTGCACCTTTAACCTCCTTAATTCGGCTTCCATTTCTGTGTTTGCTGCCTGTGCCGCATCCAGCTGCTCAGTCACTCGTGCTACTCTTCTGCTACTTCTGTCAGCTTCCTCCATTAGATGGCTGACTTTCAACAGAGCCTCTTGCTCAGCAGCCTTTGCTGTTTCTGCCAAGGCAACAGCTTCATCCTTGACTTTAGTCGTCTCTACTTCCCCCTTCTTTATTTCCATCTTGAGCATTTCGTTTTGTTCAGTTACACTCCGCAATTGTGTCTCCTTATCCGATAGGTTTGCCTTTAACTCTGCCAAATAATGCTCTAACTTCTTCAGCTCCATTGCAAGTTCAGATACTCTTTCACTTGATTGATTTTTCTCCATCTTTGAATTCAGCCCCTCATTCTCCTCTGAAATACTCTGAAGTTCAGTTTCCTTATCCATCAGTTTAGCCCTCAGCTCTTCAATATCACACCTGGCTTTCTTTAATTCGGCTTCCAATTCAGCCTCTCTTTTCCCTGATTCTGATTTTACTCGTTCGACTTGTTCATAAGCACTTCTAATCTGCAATGTGCTCTGAATATATTCTTCCTGGTACCTTGTCTCAGATGCCTCTAGTGCAGATCTCAACTGACCCACTTCAAATTTCAGCAAGTCCAGCTCAGTTTTGAGCTGATTCCTTTCCTCGTTGTCTCTATTTTCTCCACTATCTCGTGTAGGTTCAATGTCCCCTGTAGGATTCATCGAAACTTTGCCACCATTATTAGCCAAATCTTCCTGCAGTTTGCGGCTATGTTCCTCCAATGATTTTACTTGAGCTTTTGATTGCTCAAGCTCTAAGGATAAGCTGTTGCAAGCCTCCATGGATTTGATTCCATCTGACTGCAGCATTTCTGCAGCCACATTTGCTGTTTCCAGTTGCTTTTGAGTTTTACTAAATAGTTCTAGGGCTTGTGCTTCTGATTCCCTGCAGTCGCTGAGCTCAGTTTTCAGTGTCTCAACAAGGGACAGAGTTTCCGTTAATTCCATTCTCAAGCCCTGCAACTCAGTGTGAGCTGACTCTGCATGTTTTCTTTGTGCAGCTTCGGATTCCATTACCATTTCCAGCTGACTTCTGAGCTTCTGAATTTCATTCATGGCAGAAGCCAATGCTGCAGAATCCATGGAGTGCTGCTTCTGGATGGTCTCAAGTTCAGACTGCCACACTTTATCTCGATCAAGCGAGATTTTACGGAGCTCTTGAACTCGATCATCCTCAGAAGCAGAAAGTTCCATCAGTTGCTGTTGGGATTCCTCAAGCGTAACTGACATAGTTACAAGTTGCTTCTTTGTGTCTTCAGCCTCCTGCTGTGCCCGCCTCTTCCATGCCTCAGAAGCATTCAATTGATCCTTTGCCTTCTTCAGGTCCTCCTGGAGCTGAGCAAGCTGCGACTCTAATTCAGATACTCTACTTGGGCGCTTCTTCTAAAGCTCACATGACAACAGGATATGAAAACTCAGTGAACAAACAACTAAAACTACAATGATAATTTCTAACAAATATTAAAAGCAAAAATATTGAATGGTGAAGATACATCCATTTGTCAAGGGAAGACAGGATATAAGCATCTAGCCTATGACATTTGCTGGCCAGATTAAATTGGTCCATAAGCAACTAATTTATTGTTATAAGTAATCAATGAGTACCTCAATTGCTAGACTTCGTGGAGATCTGCGTTCGACAACCTGAGGACTTTTGTCTTTTGGAGTCTTACTAGCTGGATTTGGAGATGAGACAGAGTCTGAGTCTGACCCTGGTATTTTCAGTTGGCGTGCACTACGTGGTGTTGCAGGAAATTTCCTTTGAGGCACTTCCGAAGGACCACTTCTGGACTCAATATCAATGGAATGACAATTAGAACAGATATATCATGTATATAACTACTACCTATATAACATAGAATTACCTATTTCATAGAACTGTACTCAAAAAACAATTAAGGCTTGTATAGGAAGACTAAATTGAAAGAAAGCTCAGTTTCAACTTTTTCTTACAGTAACAATAAATCAAGAACACTGTTTTCTTGGATGATACAATTTCAATAGCTGACACATCTTCTATGGATTAACCATGCTCAAATTTCACCACTCACCCACCACATGGATATCGATGCATCACCACATCAGACGTTGAAATACATGTGATGTGTAGAAAGGAAAAAAATTTATACTCTTTTACTAACTTTGCTGATAATAAATAATATAATAATTGTCACTGCTGTAATAGAAAAATTAAGTTTTACAGAGGAAAAGGAAATATCCTTAATAGTTGAGGTGGATATATCAACTGATGTATTGGATAAAAAGGCATTCGGTTTTACATTGGCGTATTGACATTCACAACCATCAACAAATGTAATCTAGATCAGTTGTTTTAGACATTAAGCAACCCCTTAATAATTACAACTCCATAACAATTGTAGGCATATAACCATACAAATGTCTTACACAAAAATATGGCTAAAGGTCAGAACCATTAACTAGAACCCAGCTTCTTTAGTTTCTTTTTCTGTGACTGTTGTAGCGTTTCATTCAATCCTCCTGTGCTATGCTAATTCCTCAAATGACTAAATTTCAGGTCAATTTTACACCTTTACTCACCAAACATGATTCCTTGACCATTAATAAATAAATTGCAGAAGGAAAATAAATTTGGAAATAGAGAGGAAACAAAAAGTGGCCCAGAAAAGAAAGAACTAGATAAACATAATTTATAAGCACGTATTGAATGGAGAATATGGTACTGAGCTAATGTACATTTAAGTAACAACATTAGAGTAAACATTTAGAGCAAAGTAAAACGAAACCTGCAAATGCACTTAGCAAAACGATCTTACCTTGCCTTTGGAGTCTGCATTTTTTCTTCTCTCTTCTTGACTAGAAAGGGTAAAAAGGCAAATTGAAAGCCTTCTTCTCGACACCCACACCTGACCCACACACCTGCAATAGTTCAGAATAAGTTTGGATGAGAACGGAAATCAAAATAGAATCTGTTATATATGAATGCAAAAGAAAATGAAAATGTATAGCTTAAAAAGGACAGCCACCTCAATTGGTTTGCATAGACCCTAACAAACTACCAAGCAAACAAACAATACAATCCCTTCAAAGAAACTCCTCAGAAACTACCCCCACTACTACCAACCAGAACCAGAAAACAAAAAATTAAAAAAAAAAAAAAAGCAACCGAGAGACTTCATTAAATATTTTAGAATAATCCATCTCAATAATTTCCCTTTTATCCCTTCTTTTTACTCCAATACTCATGCTATGCTCCATATGCGACTTTGAGCAGACAATGGACAAACAAAAAGTTAAATGGCAATTATTACACAAACTTGCTTGCATATGTTCTTAATTTTAAAAGATACTGTGTTAAATGCGTGCCCATACTTCCACACCCAACTGCCCATTCTGCTACCTAAAAAGCAAAATACAGAAGTATTTCATAATACCATATTGGGCTCTGAAAATTCAAAGAAAATATCACAATCTTGTACTTCACAATAATTTTAAAGGAAGTAAACCACAACCAAACCGAGAAGCCAGCATTGAGAGAGAGAGAGAGAGAGAGAGGAAAGGGGGGGGGGGGGGGGGGGGAAGGAAAGCAAAACTTCCTTAAATTGCATAGAACATTTTTCAAGTCTTAGCTTGTGTAGCAGCTTCAGAAAGCTGCCAAGAAATCATAGTTTCGAGAAGTCAAAATCATGCTTGAATACATTTATGCGCAAAGTTTTTCTTTTTCTTTTTCCTTTTTTAATTCAAAAACAGAAAAGGCAGAACATCATCAACTTCAGGCAACAAAAAGAAAGAATTTAACTACCATACGAGAGATTCCAGACCTTAACACTTTGAAAGATTCTGTGAGATAAAAATACTTAGATCTAGAACACACTGATCTAAAAGAAATGAAGCCGCCACAAAAATAACAGGAACAGAGAGAGGAAGCAGAGATCCAAGACAAACTAGGAATTGAAAGTTCCTTTTCACTTCAAAATCGAAACTTGTCTTCTTCCAAGAAAATTTCAAAGCGTAGGCAGCCATGTTCAAACTCTGCAGACTGCAGACCAGCCAGGATTCCACATTTTCATGTAGAAGGAGAAAACTTACCAGGAAAAGGACATTTCTTTGAAAAATGAACTCAATAGAAGCAGTAGTACTAGCAGTAAGCTTTTAAACCAAGAAAGCTCTAAAACCCATTAAGAATATCAATTTTTTCTCCCTAGCATTCAACGTTGCACCTTTCAGTAAAGAAGAACAAGAAGAGAAACAGCCCCCAAGAGATAAGAAGTCCAGGAATTAATAATAATAATAATAATAATAATAATAATAATAATAATAATAATAACTAGAGAATTAGGAAAAAATAGCATTTGGGTACTTACCAAAAGATGTATCTGCCCAGAAAAGGCTTCAGCTTTGGCTGGGTTGGAAACGGTACTATAGTTTTTCTTGTCTGAAAACCGTGGAAGAAAAAAGAGTTCAGAAGCCCTAGAAAACCCTAGCTTAACTAACCAAACAAACAAGGTGTTGATATGGCTGCATTGGGAATTTGTTATAGCTGGCTAGCTGCCTCGTTCAGCTACTTCTGGGCTCACTTCCCAAGTCTCCTCTCATAGTTTCTCTGTCACTTATCAGTGGAAAATAAGAGTAAAGCAAAAGTTGATCTATGCAGAGAGAACATTGGGCCACCTTCTTATTTTATGTATACATTATTTTATTTACCAATCCACTAAAATGCTAAAATCCAACGTATTAAACTTCAATTTTTTATGCGTATGCCCAGAGAATTTATTTTAAAAATAATAATAATAATAACTTGAAATTCAAGTGGAACACGAAGAAGCCAGGAAACAAATTTTTTGGAAACTATTCAAACTTTGTGATGCTCCTATAGGTTTCTCGAATAAGTTGTAGCAAAAAATGACAAAACTTCTCTGCCCCCAGGGATTTGATTAAAGCTGTGACCGAGGAGACGCTAGCCAGTGATCTTGTAATCAAAGCATAATGACAAGCAACTATTTTTATTGAATACAGTTTGAATATTTTTTTCTCTTATTTTTTAATTAAATAATCTTTATTCACAATCATTTTATTTCATTTTAATCTTTAAAACACTTTTTTTTAATAAAATATTTATCCATTACAAATTTCTTATGGAAAACTACCACCATTTTTTCTTTTATAAATGATAATGTCCTCGAGTATGATATTGCTATTTTTACTGAGAATATACCAGTTTTGAACTTTACTGACAATATATAAATAGTGGGTTCTACATGCTTAAATGCAAAATTTGGCTTTTTAGTAGGCCAATAACGGGGTATTTTAGGTCTGAGAGTCTCTAATTTTCTACGGAAAAGTGCATCGATACGGTCCTGCTGACTTCTACAGAAGTCAGATCAGAAAGGAAAATTTTAATAACAAAATGTGCAAATATTCAGCATCCTATACTATGGTTTGAATGAAAATTTTTTTTACTGATAATATATAGAAAAAAATTTTAATTTTAATTGTATTTGTTTTGTACCTACATCTACATGTCAGGAAAAAATAAATTGATAATCAATTTTCCACATTAATTATGAAAGTGATATAAGAAAATATTTTATACAAGATAACCATATAAAAAAAAAATAAAAATATCAACGTCTATGAATGAATTACATAGTTGAGTTTCTCTAAAATTAAATCATTTTCGCGTCCTAACTCCAAACGCATAATTTTCCATGAAACTTAACCCAGGACATCTTCCTACTCCAAACGCATGATTGTTTAGTTAGAAGTTCAATTTGGCGGAGCAAACGCATGTTCTGTGCCTCCTGTTTAGGACATGGGGAAGTGGGGAATTGGGATGAGGAAATCAAAATTATAGTGTTAAGTCCTATGTGATGGAGTAAACCAAAATATACCAGTGACCTGTGGATCATTCAAAACTTGGGCGGGCAATCTCTAATATTATAGCCTAAAATTGAGAGTGACCTAACAGACCCACCACCAAAATATTACTCTTCACATGTTTCCACAACTTTTTTCTTAAATTATATATATGCATACATTAAGTTAATATTATACAGTCATTTTCATTTTTAAATATAAGACTTAACGTGAAAATTTTCTTATATGAAAGATTATATTTTCTTATTATTATTTACAAATAAAAGTTTTAAATCAGGTTGAAAATAAGTAAAATCTATGTTTTCTCTCTCTCTTTTGTTTTTTGATAGATGTGTTCTCTCTCTAGTAATTATGTACTTGAGTTTTTTTAAATGCCTCATTGGGGTGTTTTTAAAGTACTTTAAAAAAAATGAACAAACTGCCATTGGAAAAAAAAACCCAATAATTGAAAAGCTTTTAACAAGTGTGAATCATAATGATAATCATAATCATAATACCGCTTCGAGGATAATTAAATCCAACACTAAATCAAAGTATAAAGTAAAGGGAAGGTGTAATATGTTCAAGTGTGTTGCTTTGTTTAGAATGAAAGTAACATGTAATGTATTGTGGCTATGAGGTGTTCTATAATTTGCCTTCAACGCCAATCAACCAAACACAATTTTTAAGGTGGGGCATCATCACTCCTTCTGGAGAAGGCCAAGGGATGAAATTTGAAAAGAATTATGTGGCTTAGTGAGTTAATGGTCGATTTTTTTTTTTTGGGTTTTAACCAAGGATGTGTGCAATTTTTTTCCTTGTATGGTAAGTATTTGTCTTTTAATTACAACATTGAAAAGAAACAAGACATCAAGTGAAAGATTTTGTAACTTGATAATGCTCATACTATTCTGCTAAAAACATAGTCATTCGTTTTTTTTTTTAGAAAATTAACCTTGAATTCTAATTTATTATTCTTAATATCCTTGCCGTTAGTGAGAATTTCTAATCAAATACACTATCACTCCTTAATGTCCCCTAATCAAATATAACTAACCTCTATTCATTTCATGAATTTATTTATGGACTAAATGAATTATGATAAAATTATTATGTTAAAAAAGTAGTTTTTATTTTACAAACATGTAATATAATTAAATATTATTTTCTTATACGAAAGTTTATCATTATTTTGATATAGCAATATATAAATCTATATGGGCTCAATTTAAATAAATAAATTTATGTTAATAATATCATTTTTTAAAGCCATTGTAGCGCTATCTCCCTCGCATGTAAAAAGACATTGTTATTAGCTAGGAAGGAACAATTAACAAAGCAAAAAAAAAAAATTGCATTTTTCAAGTTATTGTGTAAATTAAACATGTTCAATTTTTTTTTCATATGAATTATGAAGGTACCTTATCTCGGTCAAAACAATAAAATCTAATTTCATCTATAATTATTGATTCATACTGTTATATTTCAACACAATTATATATATATATATATATATATATATATATATATATTACAAATTTTGATAAGGCAATTATTGTAAAAATTTTGTTGTATTTGATAATGAATTAACAATATTTGTTTTGGTCAATCTGAATTGAGAATACTATTTATTAAGAACAATAAGGTTTAGAAGATATCCAGTACGGGCATAGGGGGCTTAGCCAAGGGACTGGAATATACGAACATGGTAAGGTGAGATATTGTGAAACTTGTGTTTCTTTCTTCAAAAACCAACAATTGCCAAATTTGACATATGATCATAACTTGTAAATAAAGTTTGAATCTTCCACAGCAAATACCTTCTCATTTTTAAACTTTTGGTTGACTGGATTAAATTTTAAGCAAACTTTCAGGAAAACAAAACGAAAATGACATTCTTAATAGAGATTAAGGGTTATATTAAGTATACCATTCAAGCAATGAGAATGAACCAAATACAAGAATCCTCCAAACACAACACATATGCAATATATATGCAGGAATTAATTCCTGTTTCAAAAATTGTGATTCCAACTCTTTAATTTATGGCGTTTCTGCTGAAAAAAAAGGATATGACTGTTGAAATATGACAATCCCACATCGGAAAGAGATGATTTTTCCACCATAGCATTAGGCTATAAAAGGACTTAATCCCTCTCTTAACAATTCATTCCAAAAACCACCAATCTCTCTACTTCTAAGATTGGTTGTATTTTTCCTCTCTCTCTTGTAATATTTCACTTTGTAATATTTCTTTGAAATAGTGAAATATTATTTTAGTAGTGTCCGAGGACGTAGGCATAATTGGCCGAACCTCGTTAAATTCTGGTGTTCCTTTTATTTCTATTTAATAGCTATTGTCGGGTCTTTTACTTTGTGATATATTGTGCTTTAAATTATCTTAGAAAAATTCTGTCACAAAGACTCAAGAGTCTAAGGAAGTTGGTTTTTAAGGGAGACCATTTGTGACTCCACCAACTACCTGGGAATTTTTCTCTGTCTTAATTTTTTGGCACAATTATTCATTTTGGTGGAAACTAACCCGATTTCCACAACAATTGGTATCAGAGCATGGTTACTGAGTTATATGCTCTGTGGTTGCGGCGTAAGCTGATCTTCCACATCAGAAAGGTTTCCTTGGATTCTTGGGTATTCCGCATTTGAAAGCTATTAAATAGTCTTAAAAAGGAAATGGCAAGAGACGGACAAAAATCCACAATGGACACAACAGCTTCTACTTCATCAATTTTGGCGAGAACTGCTGTGGCAAATACGAGAATTGCAGTGGAGATTTTTGATGGTACAGGCCATTTCGGCATGTGGCAAGGTGAAGTTCTAGACGCCTTATTTCAGCAAGGCTTAGACATTGCCATTGAGGGAGAAAAGCCAGAAGGTGCAGATGAGAAGGAATGGAAGACAATCAATCGTTTGGCATGTGGTACAATTCGATCGTGCCTGTCCAGAGAGCAGAAGTATGCCTTTTGTAAAGAAACTTCTGCAAGTAAATTGTGGAAGGCATTGGAGGAAAAATTCTTGAAAAAGAGCAGTCAAAATAAGCTTCATATGAAGAAAAGACTGTTCAGATTCACATATGTTTTTGGTACCACGATGAATGAT
The DNA here is from genome assembly GCA_023653625.1 of Triadica sebifera. Classification (NCBI taxonomy): domain Eukaryota; kingdom Viridiplantae; phylum Streptophyta; class Magnoliopsida; order Malpighiales; family Euphorbiaceae; genus Triadica; species Triadica sebifera. The sequence continues at coordinate 28,986,339 of CM042908.1, read as the reverse complement.
CACATCACCAATTTCAATCAACTTGTAGCAGATCTGATGAACTTGGATGTGACATTTGAAGATGAAGATTTGGCCCTAATGCTGTTGGGATCCCTTCCTGAGGAGTTTGAGTTTCTAGAAACTACTCTACTCCATGGGAAAGCTGAGGTGTCTCTTAGTGAAGTATGTGCTGCACTATACAGTTATGAATTGAGGAGAAAAGACAAGAAGGATAGCACCAGTGGAGCAGCTGAAGCTTTGATAGTAAGAGGCCGTTCGAAAAATAAGAACAGGGGAAAGAAAGACAGATCAAAGTCCAGAGTGGGCAAAGATGAATGTGCCTTTTGTCGAGAAAAAGGGCACTGGAAGAAAGATTGTCCTAAGTTGAGAAGCAAATCTGGCAAAGGCAAGGCTGTTGCAGATTCAAATGTAGCTGAATGTGATGATTCAGATTTTTCATTAGCATTGATGCCATCAATAAGCAGTTCGACTGCTTGGATCCTGGATTCAGGCTGTAGCCACCATATGTGTCCCAATCGGGAATGGTTTTTCGATTTTAAAGAAATTGAAGGTGGAGTTGTCTATACAGCAAATGACAGCCCTTGCAAAACAACTGGAATTGGTTCAATCCAATTGAGGAATCGTGATGGATCAATCAGAACTCTGACAGACGTAAGATATGTGCCCAGTCTGACGAAAAACCTCATTTCTATGGGAATCCTTGGGAGAAAGGGTTTCACTATAATCATTAAAAATGAAGTAATGAAGGTTATATCTGGAGCACTTGTGGTGATGAAAGGAGTTCAAAGGAGCAACAACTTGTATTACTATGAAGGCAATACAGTTGTTGGAACAACAGCAGCAGTTTCTAGTGATGACCATGAGCTAGAAATAACCAGATTGTGGCATATGCGCTTGGGGCATGCAGGCGAAAAATCCTTGAAACTTCTGGCGAATCAAGGATTATTGCAAGGAGTGCGAACCTGCAAATTAGACTTCTGTGAGCATTGCATCAAAGGGAAGCAGACGAGAGTGAAGTTTGGCACTGCAATCCATGATACCAAGGGTATTCTGGATTATGTTCACTCAGATGTATGGGGTCCTTCCAAAACTGCTTCAATGGGAGGTAAACACTACTATGTTACCTTTGTTGATGATTGTTCAAGAAGAGTATGGGTGTATACAATGAAGACAAAGGATGAAGTGTTGGAAGTTTTTCTCATCTGGAAGAAGATGGTAGAAACTCAGACGGGCAGAAAGATCAAGTGTCTTCGAACAGATAATGGCGGAGAGTACACAAGTGATCCCTTCATGAAAGTTTGCAGAAATGAAGGAATTGTTCGACATTTCACTGTCAGAAATACACCACAACAGAATGGGGTGGCTGAACGCATGAACCGAACTCTACTGGAGAAAGTTCGGTGTATGTTGTCTAATGCTGGATTAGGCAGACAGTTTTGGGCTGAGGCTGTAACATACGCATGTCATCTCATTAATCGTTTGCCATCAACTGCTATCAATGGCAAAACACCTTTGGAGGTGTGGTATGGAAAATCTGCTACAGATTATAATTCCTTACATGTGTTTGGTTCCACTGCATACTATCATGTTAAGGAATCAAAGTTAGATCCAAGGGCAAAGAAAGCTATCTTTATGGGGATATCCTCTGGTATCAAAGGATATCGACTATGGTGCCCAGAGACGAAGAAAATAATCTTTAGTAGAGATGTTACCTTTGATGAGTCTACCATGTTAAAGGTAACAAAGGAGCAGACGGATGGTTCTTCACAGCAGGTGGAGGAAACTCCCAAACAGGTGGAGTTTGATAGAAGAAGAATTGTTGATCCAGCAATTGTAGAGTCTGATAAAATTACTCCTACGGAAGAAGAGGAGATAATGGTAGAAAATAGATCAGATGAGGAAGCAGAGGTTTCAGCACAAGAACCTCCTCAGCAACTTGAGCCAATTGCACTACGAAAGCCAAAAAGGAAGATTAAGAAACCTGCTCGACTTGAAGATATGACTAATTATACATCTTCAGTAGATGATGAGATTCCTTCCACTTATTGTGAAGCTATTCAAAGCTCAGAAGAAGAAAAGTGGAGAAAGACTATGGAAGAAGAGATGCAGTCCCTTGAAAAGAATCAGACATGGAAGTTAGCAAGTCTGCCAAAGGGAAAGAAAGCGATTGGCTGTAAATGGGTTTATGCAAAGAAAGACGGATTTCCTGATAAGAATGATATCCGCTACAAGGCAAGATTGGTAGCTAAAGGCTACGCTCAGAAGGAGGGAATTGATTATAATGAAGTATTTTCTCCAGTTGTAAAACATTCCTCCATAAGAATACTGCTGGCTTTGGTAGCACAATTTGATCTGGAACTAGTTCAGCTCGATGTAAAAACTGCATTTTTACATGGAGACTTAGAAGAAGAAATCTACATGACTCAGCCAGAAGGATTTAAAGTTGCTGGAAAAGAAAATTTGGCGTGCAAGTTGAGCAAATCATTGTATGGATTGAAGCAATCTCCAAGACAGTGGTACAAACGATTTGACAAGTTTATGATAAGGCAGAAATACACAAGAAGCAAATATGATCATTGTGTATATTTACGCAAGCTACGGGATGGTTCCTTTATCTATCTCCTCCTTTATGTTGATGATATGCTGATAGCTTCAAAAGATGAAGGAGAGATTCAGAAGTTAAAAGCTCAACTAAATCAGGAATTTGAAATGAAGGATTTAGGGGAAGCTAAGAAGATTCTCGGTATGGAGATATGCAGAGACAGAAAATTGGGGAGACTTTGTTTGACTCAGAAACAATATCTGAGAAAAGTACTAAAGCGTTTTGGGATAAATGAGAATACAAAACCAGTTAGTACTCCACTTGCTCCTCATTTTAAGCTCAGTGCATCTTTATCTCCGAAAAGTGATGAAGAACGAGAATATATGTCAAATGTTCCATATGCAAATGCTGTTGGTAGCTTGATGTATGCAATGGTGTGTACGAGGCCTGACATTTCACAAGCAGTTGGAGTTGTGAGCAGGTACATGCATGATCCTGGCAAAGGACATTGGCAAGCTGTGAAATGGATTCTACGGTATATTCAGAATACTGTAGATGTTGGTATAATGTTTGAGCGGGATGAGAAAAGTGGTCAATATATAGTTGGATATTGTGATTCCGACTATGCAGGTGATTTAGACAAACGTCGATCTACTACCGGTTATGTGTTCACACTTGCAAAGGCACCGGTTAGTTGGAAGTCCACCTTACAGTCAACAGTTGCTTTGTCTACAACAGAGGCAGAGTACATGGCAGTTTCAGAAGCTGTTAAGGAGGCAATTTGGCTTCAGGGGTTGTTGAATGACTTGGGAATTGGTCAGAAGCATGTCAAAGTGCATTGTGACAGTCAAAGTGCTATTTGTTTAGCAAAGAATCAAGTTTATCATACAAGGACGAAGCATATCGATGTTCGATATCATTTTGTACGGGAAATTCTTGAAGATGGTGGGATACTTCTTCAGAAGATTTTGACTGCTGAAAATCCCGCAGATATGGCAACGAAAGTTGTGACAAGTGTCAAGTTCCAACATTGTTTGGACTTGATAAATGTTATTAGAATTTGAAATTGGGCGCTTTGAAGCGCATTTGGAGACATTACTGAAATTTGTAATATAAGAGTTTAGAGGATGTTTGTTTGGAATTGTGAGATTGTCAAGGTGGAGATTTGTTGAAATATGACAATCCCACATCGGAAAGAGATGATTTTTCCACCATAGCATTAGGCTATAAAAGGACTTAATCCCTCTCTTAACAATTCATTCCAAAAACCACCAATCTCTCTACTTCTAAGATTGGTTGTATTTTTCCTCTCTCTCTTGTAATATTTCACTTTGTAATATTTCTTTGAAATAGTGAAATATTATTTTAGTAGTGTCCGAGGACGTAGGCATAATTGGCCGAACCTCGTTAAATTCTGGTGTTCCTTTTATTTCTATTTAATAGCTATTGTCGGGTCTTTTACTTTGTGATATATTGTGCTTTAAATTATCTTAGAAAAATTCTGTCACAAAGACTCAAGAGTCTAAGGAAGTTGGTTTTTAAGGGAGACCATTTGTGACTCCACCAACTACCTGGGAATTTTTCTTTGTCTTAATTTTTTGGCACAATTATTCATTTTGGTGGAAACTAACCCGATTTCCACAACAATGACTACTTGATCTATCAACATTTTTCTGTACTCTCCTCCATTACAAATTTCTGGAGGTCTTCAACAGTTCACCACCTGTGAATAATAAACCATTTCCATGTCATATATGCCCTACCATATATAAGAAAATACAACAGAATCATTGCTTGGGGACTCTCCCATCACAAGGCTTTGCGGGCATCATACTCATTATAGTCATTAATATTATTGCTTCGGAAATTTTTTACTTAAATCTAGTCCATGATTGTTCATATGAACCGAACCAAAAATCAAATGTAAGATTTGTGAAAACTACTTCTTCCAACACTACAATCTACCATTGATTCAGTCCATAAAGAAATTCATAAATCAAGTACAAACAAGATTCGTCTTATATGTTGAGGCTCCTTGAGTATGTTTGTCACTTCAAAATTTTAAATATGTATCATTCTCTAATCATGATACAGTACAAGTCACCAATCAATAGAGTGCAATAGCTTCATTAACATCAGCCCGAACCTCTAAATAGCATTATAGTTCTGCTATTTGTAGCTGAATCTCTTTAATATAAGGTAATCTGTATCAAAATAAATTTACTTAGGAATTTCAATCGCAATCTTAGAAAATCATGACTAGTGCTTTTCTGCATGCAATGATGCTCAATACTATAGAGTCAAGTACCATAAAAAAGACATATGGCAGCAGCTATAGCCTTTAAGTTGAGGTTTCTCTTCTTGTCATGATTAATTTTTTGTTTTCTGATTAGTTGTCAACTATCTCATTACCTGCTACTTGACTTCATACAAGTCACACATATCATCCTGTATGCCAATGTCGTGATCCCTTCATAAGAATTGGACTGAATATTCTAAAATTTTTCACCTGCATAAATTTTGTCTGCAAGAGAATAGAACTTTACAATGTAGTCATTATGGACATTGTGATATGAGCCTTCTCACATCATTCATGCATAATAGTCAAAATTAGACCATTGGAATACAGTACTTTCGGTTTATAATGTATAGGAGCAGAAATGATGATTAAGGAATGATGATGCTACTCTTTATGATGACGGATAAACTGATAAAGAAAACATTTGATTGCATGTGTTAGACATATGACAATGAATCTTATCTAAAATATCCAACTATCCCCAACCCTCATCAAATTTTGTTAGTTGCCGGTTCAGTCCAGTTTGATACAAAATCGATTTTCATTTATACCACATTATTTTGGATTTTTTTGAGAAAAAAAAAGTCAAGCCCATAAATAATGTTGTTTCAGAAACAAATAAAAAATAAAACTAGAAACCTCATACATCATTCAACTTTTGATAATAATAATACATATGAAAATTTTCATAGTTATTTATTTAAAAAAATAAAAACTCCAGTTAAACTGTGATCCATTAATCAATCTATTTCGATATTGGGTCCAATTTCTAAAACATTGCCCGCAACCCAGCTTTGATCATCTTCTCCTTATTTTAGTTGAGTCAAAGTAAACTAAAATTGCAATTAGTATCTTGGTTAACTATGGAAAGATACCCGGGATGAAAGATGTGGTGACCACAAGCCTAAATTTCTTTAGGAGAGTTTGTCCCCCCCTTATAGGGTGATAATCAGCAGTACACTTATATATATATATATATATATATATATATATTAGAGAAACTCAGCTAAGGACTGAATTGGCAACTTAAAATTATTGATTATATAAATATATCTGGTTCTTATGCACTGTCTGTGTGCTCCTTGCTAAAATCTTTAAAAACAAACCAAAACTAGCTCACTCTCATCAGATCTGAGACTTTGAAACTTGGTCTCAAAATTTAGTTTCCACAGCAAAAGGAATGCATATAGAATCTCATTTGACAAAAAAAGGCAAGAACTAAATGGTTTCGGTTGCAGTACATACTCATTAACCTTCATCTCAAGCAGGGGCAATAAATGGTTTAAATAAGAATTAAAGGTTGAAATTAAACAAGAAAAAGAGCTCATACCAGGAGTAAATATTGTAGAGCTGCACCATCTACAAAAGAGATACATGGTAGGTCATTATATATGCACCACAATCATATACAGTGATGATAAATTTACAGCAAAATTTACCATCTGGTGTTATTGCCAAGGAATTTATCATCTGTACTGGGCTTTTCTTTTGTTGATGAAGTAACTCAACTTTGGCCACAACAAATCTTCTCTCCAATGCCTTTTTCTGATATTGAGAACCTAAATCTGTACCCATTGCAATTAAGTGTCGTTCAGCCTCCGACTTTATACATGCAAATATGAGGTGAAAAATAAACAACCAACCTATTAAGAAGTAGAGACCAGTCCTTATGAGACTCGAGGCAACTATCCAGCAAAAGGATCACGAATTAATTGTTTTCAAATTGTATCATTTTATCAAATAAAACAACAAAATTGAGATTACCTTCAAAACTTTACGGAGGTTTTGGTTTCTTATGAATAAAAAGTTACATACAAGAAAAATGAAAAGTGAAAGAATAATGGATGAAATCACTCGAAAGCTACAAATAGCACCCAAAATTGAAACTACAATCTTCCACCTCGCACAACAGAGACTGAGAGTAGTCGAAGCTATTAAAGAAATTAGAATCGGATAAATAATAATCGTAGTTAATAATTTGAGAAAATATAAAGATAAAATGGAATATACATATTTTATGTGGAAAATTTTAAACAAATCAGAGTAAAAAATATTGACAATAATAAAATAATAAATAAAAAATTACAAATTTTTTTAAAATTTAAGAAGATAGCAATTATATTATCTCTTAAAAATTAGAAAAATAATAAAAAATAACAAACATTTCTTTCTCTTGTTTTGCTACTCTCCTTTGCTCTCCCTTGTTGTGTTGAAAGGAAGAGTTTCTCGTAAACAAAATATTTGCTAAATTTCTAAAGACTTCGGCTGCTATATTCAAAATATCGGTGTATCTCTCTTTTTTTTCCTTCAATCTTTTTGATGGAGTTTGAAAATTTTCATTTTTTTATTTTTTTCTTTGTGGTCCCAAGGACTTTTCAATGGATCTTTTATTTGAAAATTTGATTGAGTTAATTATACATTCACACCATTCATTTTTTGGTCATTCCATGTTGCTCATGTCTCTATTAAGCCGCTAGAAAATCGACACCTAATAAATTTATCAGCATTAACTGTTTTTATCAAGAAATATGTTAGGTTGTCTTTTATATGTATTTCTGTACATCCACTGCTTCTTTCTCTACTTTCTTACAAATTAAGTGATACTGCACTCAAATGTATTTTCATCCTTAAATGAAAAGTTGGATTTTCTGTAAGATGCAAAATACTATAATTGTTACAAAATAGAGAAATTCTTTATTGTTCATTCTCGGGTTCTTCCATTATCATTTTTAATCAAATTGTTTCTTTACTAACTTGTGTAGTTACTACATATTATGTTTTTGTTGTTGACGTAGCCATAACTTACTACAGTTTTGAAACCTAACTTATAGCCCTGCTAGTAAGTACAAATACATATATAGTGACAGATTTGCTTTTGTCAATATCGCCTATGTAGTTAAGATATCCTCTAACAATAAAGTCTGATCTTCCATAACACAATGTAATATCTATAGTCCTCTTAATATATCTCATGACCCTTTTTATTTCATTTAAATGTTTTTTATTAGAAATTTTCATATATCGACTAACCACTTTCATTGATGATGCATACTTCATTGCTTGTGCAATATCTAGCCTTATACAAATTATAACAAATATTAAACTTCTCATTGCTGATGCATACGGTACTCAAGACATCTTTATCTTCTCTATTTCTGTGTTAGGACTCATACTGGATGATAACTTGAAATTAATAGGAAATGAGGTAGAAATTGACTTACAATCTTTCATATTGAAGAGTCGCAAGATTCTCTTTAAATAATTCTTTTGAGATAGCTAATTCTTTTTATTATTTTTGTCTCGATGAATTTTAATCCCTAGAATCTTATTTGTTGGTTCAATGTCTTCTATTTCAAACTTCTTAGCCAACTGTGTTTTTAATTTTATAATACTATCTTTATTGGAGTTTGCTACTAACATGTTGTCTACATACAATAGCAGAATGATGACATTATATCTACAAAAATCTGTTAAAGTATGTACAATGGTCTACATTAAGTCTATTGTATCCAAACCTCATAATGAAGGAATAAAATCTCTTATACTAACACTCCAGCGCTTATTTGAAATTGTATAGAGATTTGTTCAACCTGCAAACAAAATTTTTTTTTCTTTTTTTTTTCAAAACCTTATAAGTGAAGTATGTAAATTTTTTCTTCAATATCTCCATAAAAAATAGTTTTCACATCTAATTACTCTAGAAATAAGCCAAATGTAGCACACATTGAAATATGTAAATTTTTTCTTCAAGATCTTCATGAAAAAAAATAGTTTTTACATCTAACTACTTCAAAAATAAGTCAAATATAGCACACATTGTCAAGACTACTCTAATTATTGTTAGTCGTACCGCTAGAGAAAATATCTCATTAAAGTTAATGTCTTCTTTCTGAACATATCCTTTCACCACAAATCTTGTATGATATCGCTTCACTTGATATTTGACATTACATTTGATCTTATATACCCATTTATTTTCAATAGGTTTTCTTTTCTGTAGTAACAAGTTTTATTTTTATAAAGAGCTTATATTTTCTCTTGCATTGTTGTCATCCACTTAATTCATTTGAATTGTTCATTGCTTCTTGGAGAGTTGATGGTTCATCATCCTTTGTTGGAAGGCTCTCCATAATATACTCTGAGTGTCAACCTATTTATTTTTTGGAGCAATATGACCGTTAAAGTTTTGGTACCTTAGAAATAACAGGTTCTTGTTCATCGTGCTCTAGTGCTGCTTCAGAATAATTTTTTTTGCTTTATTTCCTTTTCCACGAGTACTACTGCAATCTCTGAATTTTTTTTCACCGTGCTATCATACATTTCTTCTTTTTGTAGTTTATCTTCTAAAAAGATAATATCTCTGCTGATTATACCCTTGTAGGTAGTGGCACCTCATAGGTGATACCTTTTACTCTATTAACATACTTCAAGAATATACATATTTGGGATTTTGGATATAGCTTTGTAGTTTCTTGGGCGTTGTATATCACGTGCATAGGACTTTCAAATATATAGAGGTTTGAATAATTAATTTTCTTTTCATTCCACATTTCCATCAATGCCTTTAGTTCATTTGTTGTTGATAAAACCCGATTTATCACATAAAAGACAATATTTACTACTTCTACCTATAAATTTTTTTCAATCCTGCAACTCCCAACATTACTCTTGCTCTTTCTAACAAGGTTTTGTTCATCCGTTTTACTACTCCATTTTGTTAAGGAGTATATGTTGTAGTAAACTGTCTTTTGGTGCCTTGTTAATTGTAAATTTGGCAAACTCGGTACGTGTATTCTCTTCAATTATCTGTCTTCAGACACTTGATATTCTTTTTAAAATCAAGCTCTACTCCCACTTTGAATACTTTAAAACTGAAAACACATTACCTACTTATTGATAGGATACATGCAACATCTTCTAAAATAATCATCTATGAATGATACAAAATACTTTTAATCCTCTCAGAGATGTAATTGGTATTTGTCATACATCAGAGTGAAACAATTCCAAAATTTTTTTACTTATAGAATTTGATGTGTTAAATTTCAACGTGTGCTACTTACTTGTAACACAATGCTCATATAAAAGTAAGGATACCTTAGTGAGACCTAAACGTAGATTTTGCTCCACAAGAATTTTCATTCCTTATTCAGACATATGCCCAAGTTTCTGATACCACATTATTGTAGATTTTTCACTTGAACTAGTTGAAGCAACTGATATTTTTCTTTCTAGCAAAGTCTCTCTTTTAACATGTACAAGTTGGAAGTCGTTTTTTCTCATTCATTAGTAAAAACACTTTTCGAATCACTTTCACAATTTCACTTTCGGCTTCAATTTCACAACCAATGTCATCTAGTTGACCTAATGAAAACAAAATCTTTTTCAGGCTTTCCACATGTCGCACTTATTGAATAATGTGTATTGTGCTATCATAGAACTTCAACTTAATAGTTCCAATACCAACAATCATTAAGGCATAATAATTGCAACTTCACACAGATCATTCGGAGATAGACTCATATTGATGGACCCATTCTTTTCAAGAGGTCACGTGAAATGTAGCTTATAAGTCAACAAAGTATACATCAACAAATATCTTTCTGCCTTTACTAGTTGTCACTGCTTCACAACACAAAGTATCATCCTCATTAGATGTGTTTGCAACATTTCTTTGAGAATTGAAGTTTTTCTTGTTTAAGCTTCAACAATCCTTTTTTAAATGACCATTTTTTCTACAATGGTAGCATTTAAGGTTCTTCTTACTTCGAGATTTTGATATACCATGATCTTGGCTCTTACTTGAGCCATGTTCTGTTAATTTCCCTCTCATCACTGTTAGTGTCTCCACTTGTTGCAAACTTCTAACCTATTATCTTTGTTTTTGTGTTGATTTGCTTTTTCAAGAATAACAGTTGTTTTATCGTCAAAACTTAGAATGTTTGTAAGGACATTATTTGTTAGATTGATGATGAGCTAATCATATGAATCTGATAGACTTTGAGTTGACTATATTTTATAACTCAGTGATAAGAGTTGAGAAAATAGAGTATGCAACACATTAATGTGCTATGTTACTGAAATAGATTCAGACATTTGCAGAATATACAATTTTCTTTTAAGAAATTTTTTGTTGTGAAGAGACTTAATTTCATACAACTTCATGAGATGATTTCAAATCTCTTTTGTGGTTTTCTTCTCCTTTATGCTTGACAATACTTCATATGCTAATGCAATAAAAAGATTTGCAATAATATGTTCATCTATCTCATTCCACTTAACATCATCATTGAATTATCTTTTCACTAATAGTCGTTATACAATTATCTTTTCTCAAGATAATTTTATCTTTAATTTTCACAATAAAAAATTATTCTCATTGAATTTATTGATTTCAAATTTTGTTATCATTAATTTTACAATAACTTTCAAAGATAAATAATAATATAATTTATTTTCTGATGTGAAATGACCACTTATTAGTGGTAATCATAGAGTATACGATAAGTAGATATTAATGCTCAAGTCAAATTCTGATATCACTTGTTGAAGAAAATTATAACCAGATAAAGCAGAATTACAACAAATAATTTGAAAAAAAATAAAAATAAAATGGAATACACATATTTTATGTGAAAATTTTCAAAAAAAATCAGGATAAAATACACGGATAAAAATAAAAAAATTTATTATGAAAGAAAATAAGAGATTACAATTTCTCTTTAAAATTTAAAAAGAGAACAATTATATTTTGTTTTAAAAAATAGAAGAATAATAAAAAATAATATTTTTTTTCTCTTTATTTATTTTTTTTGGATGAGGATACTTTCCTTTGCTCCCTTGTTGCGTTGAAATGAAGAGTTTCTTGTGCGCAAAATGTTTACCAAATTTTCAAAGACTTCGGTTGTAACATTCAAAACGGGTGGTGCCCCCTCCTTTTTTTTTTTCCTTCAATTTTTTCGGTGGAGTGTGAAAAACTTCATTTTTTTTCTATGGGGTCCCAAAGACTTTTCAACAAAAGCCTGGACGTAAACAAAGCATTCGACTTTACTACAGAATTTCAGAATTTGCTACTAATTGACCATTGTATTTCTAGTTTGGGTGGCAAGCTCCAACATTTTTCATCCTTCGTTCAAGCCCAAGAAAAGAATCCAGAAATCATTCAAGATTGTGGATGCTTTCTTTGCCTCTGAAGTTGAGGCTACTGACAGTTTAAATAGAGAATGTAGAAGTGAAAATGGAGATTTTCTCGCGAGATGCGACGATGGATTTCTTTGCCGCTGTCCCGTCTCTCAAGATGCGTAGAAGGGAGGTCGTGAATCAACAGAGGGGCAGTGGTCTTCGCCGTCGGTGAATAGCTGCCGCTGCTAGTGCCCAATTTGAACCGCTGCAATTTGAAGGTACACTGACCATTGGGTCTCTTCATTTCAAAATGCCAAGGCCCAAGATGCACACTTTCTATTTTCTCGTTTAATCTATTAAATTCTTTATATATATATATATATATATATATATATATATATATATATATATATATATATTTACATATATATATATATATATTATTTTTGTACGTAAAAAAAATTAGAAAAAATTAAGATTTTATTGATATATTTGTATTTTTACTTTTTTTGTCTAGAATGTATTCACAATTTTATAGTTTGCTAAGTATAGAGAATATATATAAAATTTAATTAAACAACATCTTTTATCATATGTGTGTGCCTATATTTATTAAATATAATTTTATTCATAAATTATACTAAGAATTGACCATATAGGATTAAGAATGCTATATTTCTCATACCATGTCTTTATCATTAGCTGTTTGTAAAAATAAAATAATGAATACAATAGTATTCAAGATAAAGAAAAAAAATTAAGGGTAGTATTAACTCTTGAGTTATGGATTAGGCACTAAATTAACCTTTAGGCCTATGTGTTTTCTATGTATACAAAAATATTCTCTAAAAACTCTATTAAAAAATTAACTATTAAAAAATTCAATAAAAATAATGATTTAGAATTTGCATTATATATATATATATATATATTCTTTTAAAATTATAATGACTTAATTAAATTGGAGATTTATTGCCTGATTAGGTGTATATTAAATTCGTAAACAGGCCTATTAAAAAAATGTGACAGTATAATTGAATTAATTGGTGATAAAACCGGTCGACATTATGAATCAAGCTTTAGGCATCTTTGCATAAAAAAAAAAAAAAAACAAGGGCTTTAGGCTCTCTTAAACTCCCTCGTAAAATTACAGCCCTCAAAATGGCAGTAAAAAGGTGAAGTTGATCTTACATCAATAACAGTAAAAAAGGGACAAGACCTAAGGAAGACATACTCTTGTGCATGACTTTATCGAAGCTCATTAAAGAAAGAAAAAGGTGGGAAATAACATTCCCGTGCACATGCATACACCGCATAATTCTCATTGACACGTCAGCGGCGTACACTATTACCGGTTATATCAAGTGCCAACCGCCAGACACGCCACCGCCCTAGCCAGTAAAACCACCGTAAATTCCACGGAGGGAGTACATCTGTCCTACTTGGACAAGTCCCCACCGCCGAACCAGAAGAAAAGCTTATAAAAATAGTCAGGAAATGAGAGCGAGAAAGTTTGGATTAGTTAAGGAGTCAGTTCATGGAAAACGATTAGAAAAACCGAAGCAAAGGTATTTGATAGATCAGATTATTGTCAGAGCCAACGGTTTCTGTGTCATATGATAGCATCTGTAGACGCTGACGCTTTTGGCTTTTCTTTCTTTCTTTGAAGATTTTGATTCTTTTTTTTTTAACAATGGTCGGTTTGGGTTTTCCTTTTTGGATTAAACAATCCAAACTTGAAAATCACGCTTCTAAAGTTTTTGTTTCTTTTTAGCTGCTAAGTGGAGTGAGCTGTTGTTCATTTACCGAGAATGGCGGAGGTGAGGGGAGGGAACACGTGGACGGAGGAGCTTGCCTGTCTGGTGGAGGATAGCGG